>CALZFC010000045.1:2450000-2897500 GCA_945643635.1 Allodiplogaster sudhausi | reverse complement strand
GCTAGACAGCTCGACTGTTTAGGGAACGAACGAATGGGGCATTTCTTTGAGCGGAAAAATAGTATCGAACATAATGTATGGCCCGCCACACAACGTTCACGTCGTACGTCCTTGATCTCATACTTTTCTTAATTGGTTGTCTTAATATAACGAGTAGGTCAATTACCCTATGCGCTGAGCAGGTCTACTACCCTCTGACCCTCAAGCGCAGCCCTGAATTCTGGGTGAAGCTGTTCATTGTCCCGTCTCATCTGCTAGGCTGCCTTATCGTCGTTGGCCTCTTTCTCTCGCAACAGGATGACCTAATCGGAAATGCAGTCAGTACACACCTTTCAGCGTTCTTCATTGATCATTGTCAGTTTTTCAGGTCAATCTGGGTCTCGCCACGATGATGTCGCTTACAGTAATCCTCGGAATGCTCGCTGATCACGTTCCCAAGTCGCACGATCTCCCTGTGCTAGGTGATTACTCGCATATTCTGCATTACTGGTCTTGTGACATTCTCCTTTTACAGGTGTCTACGTACTTCTCGAGATCATAATAATCATCGTGGCCGTTATCTCAGTGCTGCTCTTCACTCAACTGCCACGACGAAGGATTCTCAGGCAAGGGTTGGACGACGGGAAGACGGCGATACGGTTAGGGGATTAATCAATTTCTCCGACTATCTTATCGTTATTTTGAGTTACGACTAGAAGGTAATCTAAAATAAACAGCAGGAGCTACCGGAAGTCGCTGAGCGTAGCGAATTCGGCGTCTCTGAATGAGCAAGCACTGCAGATGCCCGCCGTCCACAGTCGGCCTGTGCGAGATCATAGATCTAAACAAACTTGCTATTGGTTAAAAAAAAGCTATTTGATCCGTGCTTTGAGCGAAGAGAGATGCGACGAGTGTCGACTCTCCTGGCGAGTGGAGTCTACGGCTTCTTCAACCGCCACTGCCGGAAGCTGCTCTTTGTCCTCTTTCAACTCGTGCACTCTGCCAACTTGGCCATGCTGCTCAGGCATTGGAAATGAGAGTCCGGCCGAACATGCCAGGCATTTCATAAAATGTTTATATTTACACTTGTACATATTAAAATTAATGATCTCTTCTGTTTATTTTTTTTACCTTTTATATGTGTCTTGAATAAAAACGAAAACTAGTCACGAAAAAACTTTATTCGGCGTCGTGACTTGCAAAGTTTGCGTTAGAAAAGGGCAAGGCGGAACATCGGGACTGAACAAGTCACGCAAGGGGCAGTGGAGATGCTCGCCTTGCAGAAATGAACGCTCTAGGAGAAGTCTCCCTTTCTCCTCTCGGACCCTCAGCACACGATATCCGGCTCCGTCTCCCAGACTAGCGTTTGGCTGCCGCCCACGGAAGTGATTGACTGCAATTTAATAAAATTCAACAGTAAAATTGATATGGTAGAAATGAGTATTTTAGACAGTAGATGTTTAAGATAGAAGAGACAAACGTCTCTGATGCTGGAGTGGAGGAAGTCGTAGTCGAGGGAGATGTCAACGTACTTCAGGCCATCGAAGTAAGCCATAACTTGGCCTAAGCGAGAGGCGACCGCGGACGGCATCTCCACGAAGAGACGCTCCTGCAAAGAATGAACAGCTTTGACAAAGTTTAAGTCAGCCTATGATTACGATAAGACGCTCGACCTTGCCCTTGCCGGTTCGACAACGCTCCTTGATGTTCTTGACTTCGTTGATGTCGCGGATGCGACTCCAAGGAAGGCCTGCAACGCATTTTTTCAGCTTTCGTATCATAAATTAGAGAGAAGAATAGTTGAATCGAAATGAGACCCATAGGATTGATGAGGTCGATGAGGAGATAGAACCAGGCCTCCACGTCGTCCTTCGTAGACAGTTCTTGGTTGCGATGGCAGGCCAGGGGAGCGAACTTTATCGTTCCCTGCAAGACAAACAGTCTTTTCTAGCAATCTTCTCTTTTGCCTGGCGGAGACAACCTTGAAGCGAGCCTTCTCTCGCGGCGTCTTCAGTACGCCTTTGCTGTTCAGGAAACGGCGCGAGATGCCGAAGTCGAGAATGTAGATCTAAAAAGACCTTGGAAAACGCACGCAAAAATTCTCATTTTCCAACATTTTCCATCCAGATGTATTTTTAACTTAATTTACAATTTCAAAGCCAAGATAATTCCTTTCAAAAACTTGTGTGACATGACAGTCTTTTTCCTTCGTCTTCAAAGTTAGCCAGACGAATAAGCCAACGTGAGTCTTCTTCTCTCCGCGGCCGATGGCGAAGTTGGCCGGTTTGATGTCGCGGTGAATGAAACCGACGCGGTGCAGCTGCTCCACCGCCTCCAGACACTGCTTCCCCAACGCCAGCCCCGTCGCCAGCGGGAACACCTTAGTTGTCATGCCAATTAGCTGCTTCTCCGATATTAATCTCCTCACACGACCTTCTTAGCCATTTGTCTCTTCAGTTCGGAGAGGGAGCTGCCGAGCAGTTCCATGACCACAAAGTAGAACCAGTCACGACGGCCGCGGTCGATGAGGGCCGTGAAGTGGGAATTCTTCGTCGACGAGGAATCCTGCCGTTGCTGCAGCGTCTTCAGGATTGCCACCTGCAGAAATCAACAACCGCTTCATCTTTCATGTAACCCTCAATCTTTGCTTCTTTTCAAAAACTTTCATGCAATGTGCTGAAGAGGAACGGTGGATTCATTGGTTTTGATCTCACTTCCATCTTGAGTTTGGGGTCCTTGCACTTTGCGCTCTTCTTCTCGATCTTCAATGCATACGCCAACTGGTCGTTCTTCTCGTCCGTCACTCTCAACGAGTTCAAAGATTAGCAGCCTTGCACGGATAACCGAGGCCTCACCGATACACGGCGCCGAAGCCGCCCTCGCCAAGCAACCGATCCACCACGTAAGATCCGCGGTTCCCTTTGATGACGTAGCCCTTAAACAACTTCTATAAGCATACTTTTACATGACAAGACATTAGTTTTTTTTTCTATTTCAAGGTAGTAATACCTTCCTGATTCATATGAATACGCCTCTGTCAAAAAGAACTCATTGTCAGCAAATCTATCGACCTTGGAAATGAGAGCGGTCTCTTCATCGGCGGTAGTGTTGGCAGTGTTGGCTGATGCGGTGGGTTTGGTTACGGTAGTATGGGCCTGGCTGACGTTACTCAGCGACTTTGTCGCCATTAAAGAATACGTTGGACGCATTCTTGTGGCGAGGAGGGGCGAGGGGGAACAAGGAGGGAGATGCGAGAAAGATGAGTCGCTGCCTGCAGAGAAGCAACCGTCCACCGTCCGTAAATGTAATGGAAATGACAGAAAAGAAAGTGAATCTTCAACATCGCTTTTGGAAATTGAATATGGAGTGTTGAAATCGTGCATCCATTATATGGTACGATTGGCAAAAAAACAACCAATAAAACACCTTCATGAGATGTTAAATATTGTCGTTTTATGCGACATAATCAAATCGCCGTTGCCCTTTGATTCGATGTGCTTCATGCCATCAACACACTGGCCCGCATGAGAATAAACAGTTTATCCGACAAATTAGTTAAACTAATAAAAAACGACATGCCACAACCAAACAATCAGCAGAATGGAGACTGACTTAGATCTGACAGTATCAGAATTCAAATATATCACAACGTCAGAAATAATAAACAGGAAACGTTCACAGTTTTGATGCTAGTAACTAGTACATGAGAAGGATAACAGAATTTTTTTTACAGCGAAATATGCAAACAGAGAAAAAAACTATAGGTTATTAATCATGGACAAAACGAAAACTTGCTTGCTGAATTACATGAGTGAAGAAACATAATTACACATATTTAATAATATTCAAAAGAAAGGTGAGCTAACTTAAGGTTATTTCCACGCAAATTGCCCCTCTTGGTTGACGGTAATCTCTGTCCAATCGACGGAGTCTTCGAGGAGAGAATTCAGACCGGCGTAAGCGACTCGGTCGTTGACTCGCAGAGTGGCCGAGGAAGTGGACGGAGACTTCTCGGATGACGTCATCAGACGACGAGCAAACTGAGCTACCTGAACAGTGAACTTCTTTTCTATAATACAGTGGTGAGAACAATGAAAGGTAGAATCAGAAGATTCCTATTGCAAGGCCAACAAAAGCCAAAAAAAAAACAAAGTAAATAGAAGCTTATTCGGATAGTTTATAAAGCAAAGATAGGATACCAGGGACACAGTGTTTGGCATGATCGGTCCCCCTTCCAGTTCGAGGACATAGTCAAAGGCGCCCCCACGACCGACGCGGCGGACACATTGAGAATTCCGCTGGAAAAAAACCAAGCGATTTCAAAAAATACTTCAATAAATTACCTTAAGAAAATACTTGTAGTACACTCTAATTAACTAAAAGAAAAGGTGTACCTAACCTTGAGCTGAGAAAGTTGGCTATGAATGAATGGCTGCGCTGCGAGAAGTGACGGCGGAAGTGAAGCATGAATACCTACAACAAACTTATTTCATCTGAGATCTTTCGTGATTTGAACTCCTTTCAAAGGATAAAGAATAATAATAAGCTCTATGGCAATGATAAAAAACTATAGAAACAAAATAATAACCAGCAATGGCCCTGGTTGCGCGTGTGGACGTCATAAGAATGTTGAAGAAAGCTTGAACTGACGATGTCTCCTGAATCATTTCATTTATACAAATACAGGGCCGGCCCATACAAATACATTGTGTATTCATTGTATACAGAAGAATCCTCAAAAATGAACAAAGCTGATAATTGGTACTTCCACAGTAAACTGTTCTCTCACTGAAAGTGAAGATAATCGTTTACAATTGTACAAGGAAGTAGTTCTGCAGAAAGAGTAACCTTGACAATGACCGTGCAGTTGCCGACTGCCGCCGCTCCTCCCTTTCTTCCTCCTCCACTTCCATTGCTTCCTGAAGAGAGACGAGCTGTTGACGAGTGGCTTAAAAAGAATTACTTCAAACAAAATAAATCAGAGGTAACAGTGACTACCTCTCGACTGGGGCGGGTTTACAAACAGTTAAATGGCCTGTTCGGGTGGATATAAAGAGAAAGAAGTACGGGAAAGATAGGATTCCGGGCCTTCGGCCCGGGGGTTACAACGCAGTCATGGGTCAGACTTATTTCAACACTGAGAGGTAAACTCATCAACTTATTAAATTCTTGATTACCATTAACTCTTCAAAAAAAATTAATTGTAAAAATGTCAACAATTTTCTCAAGCCGAGAGTGGTGGACGGAGAGACTCCGATCGTCTTCAGCCAGGCAGCCGCCTCTGTTTCCTTCGTGGGGCTGCAAGCGATTGAGGATACCTTCATCTACAGTATAATGACTCTTGTGTCTCGTCACGGTGTCATCAGATAAGATACCAATAGTGTGCATCGATCATCCAATCAACAACGCTAATCCATGTGGCTATGCAGTCTTAAAATAGCAGTAAACCTGGCTCCCTCCTCGCTTTCACTTCCGTCTCCATCCTCTTTCTTCTCTTCTCCATTTTCCTTCTCAGCCTTTTCAGGTGTCGCTGGATGTTCAGCACTGCCCGTGCAGCTGTTCTCCTTGTCCAGCTCATCGAACATAAATCCTAAAATACAGTAGTATTTTAAATGAACTAACAATGAAACCCATTTTTTGAGCGGTAATGGAAAAGACAAACCGCTAAGTGTGGATCCCTCAATCTCGTCGATGGTTCCACTGCAGCTGCTTCCCGCCCAACTCATCTCAAGCAATTCATTTATGGGAACCCGAATATGATTTATTAATATTGTACTCATTGTCAGAAACATGCTACCTTCACAAAATGCTATATAAAAACCATTTCCTCATCCTCACAATAGTACATTCACTATCAAAAAATGTTAAAGTAAAGTGGGGAAGATATACGGAATAAGTGTAGAGAACCTCGTTGTCGCTGGTGAGCCTTCTGAGAGCCAAGCCACCAGCACCGCCACCCGAGTTGCGTGCCTTCTTCGCACTCACCACTTCAACCGTTACTCCTTAATATAGCGATGATTAAAACCATTATCTCTTCGCAGATAATGGAAATACATACGCATACAATTTTTTAAATATTTAAAACAAAGTTGACAGAAGGCATTCAAATTGCCATGAAGATGCGATAGAAAGAAACGAATTTTGGAAATAAGAGAAGAAAGAGAATACCAGCGAATGAACAAGAAGAGAAAACAGCCTAACCGTTCTCTCGCAAGTATCTCCGAAAGCCTGACGTTGTCGGTGTGATGAGAACAACATGTTTGAGGCCGGAATCGGATACCTGATACAGCTAACAGTCCTTTCACGATATGCAATATCAATCGTTTGTATCGATCTTAAAAGTAACTATCAAGAAAACAGGGCGGCTTCATTAAAGAAAGAATTAGGTAGAATGTGCAAATGGAACGAACATGAAAGCAAGTCTGGCTTGCTTCTCCGGCCTCTCCGCTGGCTTGTTTCGTCTCCTTTCTACGTGTGAAGAGAGCAGTGAATGAGGGGCAGCAGACGTAGAATGAATGCCGCTCACTCTTCTTCCAAGAGAGATACAAATATTCCATGCTGTCGCACCTGCAATGCACAATTCATGTTTTGTTTACTACAGAGGACTGAAAGTCAACCTACGAGAAATCCAAATTATTCAACATTAATATAGAATTTAGAATGTCGATCCAGCCGCCACTTGAGAGAAGCACCACTTAACACAGCGTAAATAAACCTATTTTGATTATATACAGCCGTAGAAAGTATATTTTCAAAACAAAGGAATGGTAAAATTTAAATATTTGAAAAGTTTGCCAGAAATGTACTGGTTCCAGGAATATTGGCTAAAGGTAAGTATATCAGATGTTTGTATGTATCAGAAGTTGAAATAGCCTCCCACCGACCACTCGATATTGAGAGCATCAACTAATTGTGGACAGAGAGCGGCAGAAATGAGAGGAGTGGCAAGAGAAGCACTGGATTCTCCCATCTCCTTGTTGTGATTCTTCAGCTGAGAAGACAGCCGCGGGAACAATGACATCCCCGCTATGCTCGGGTACTCAAAATAAGAACATCTTTCCCATGAAGTTATCCATAAACATTCATGCTTGAAAAGACTCAGAAATGACTATACTTGGTAGAACAAGAGGCCTGCCGCCAAGAGAGTAGTTGTTGCAGCCGATGCGGAAGAATCGTTGTCGTCTACGGGGATCGCGGGAAGCTAAAGAAAAGAACTTTCGATCAATACACACACAGCAAAACAGGATAATCAATGCATCTTCCATATCCCTTCGTTTTCATAACCTTCGACTATAATCATCATTTCTTATGTCTTTCATACTAGTATCTGTCTGGCCCCGTTATGAATGTTGTCCCTTCTCAAGCTGTTATTCCTTCTCCAGAGATGCTTGTCTTTGTCCAAGACTAATTGTTTGTTAAACAGTCTCGAGCACAGTATTAGCGTTGTATAGAAACCCCCGAGTTGCATGTTGTCAGTTGCATCACAAGCGAGTCCTGACATGCATGTTGTCGATGGCAACGGAATTAGCGTGGGCAACGCCGTCGTGGAGTTCCTTTCCGCTCAGGCGAACGTGGTGAACGCCTAAAATGCAACTTTTATGCTATGAAAAAGATCATATAATGAAGGGTTGAAGTCATTCCTCACCGACAGCAGGAGCCGAGGTGGTTGGCATCCAAGGGAAAGGAACAGGAGAAGTGAGCCGAAGGCGAGTGCCTAATCGAACATCCAGAGGCATGCAACGAGAAATCTTCCCAGCGCTGCAAAAGAGACCATCAAAATTGGGCTTTTTAATTACGAAATAAGCAAAACATCAAAAGATTGCTATTGCGAATGAGAGGAATATCAAATGGCTATTGTAATCTCACTCTTCCTTAGGCGCCAGTTGCACATTCGAATTGCAGCGCGACAGTCCAGAAGAGAATCTCGACAGACTCTTCTCTTCGTCGACGTAGCCGCTGAAGTCTATTGGATACTGTTCCAGTAACGAAGTCTGAACCAAGCCGAGCTTATGTCAAATGAATTCCCAGCACCAATCATCCAGAGATGCGCTTGTGTCAAGGTAAGAAGATGTAGCCTACCGTATCAAGGGAATTTGAGCGAATAAATGAGCTAGGCCGCCGAAGCATCGTTGTTGCTATTGATAACGGCTAAAAACATAAACCAAAGTATGTTTAAACAGGATAAAATGAAAAAAGATCTTGTCTACAAACCTTGGGTGTGCTAGTGGAGAAGGGGTCATTGGCGGTCTCGTCATCCCAGTCTGGGGGCGGCGCAGATATTGGAGCCACAGCCGCCGCATTCGATTCCACACGGCGTCTCTTCTTCTGCGGAGAAAGCCGCTTTCGTGGGGAGCGCTCAAAGAGACCCGATCATCTTCAAGGTAACACAATCAAGTTTAGTTGTTGAATCTGCCACTTACAGGACATAAAAAAGGTATCCTCCTTTTTAAAAGGATGTGCCACTTACAGGACATAAAAAATGTGCAAAGTCATTGCTGAGATAACCTTGAACGGATTCTTAGAAGGCGCGACCGTGACCGGCGGAAATAAGACATCGTCGAGTGGATGACGAGACTCAGCCGCGCTTAACGTGGTGGCGGAAGAGGACGGCGAATTTGAGAAGGTCGCGTTCAGATTTCGACTGGAATGGTAAGAATTTTTACATTTAAACTACAAGCAAACAATTTGCAAAAGAGTAATCGACTCCAATATCAGCTAGACAAGTCAGACGAGTGAAAACAGTTAACAGCGAAATGAGAAACAAATGTTGTAACTAATGCATTAAAAGTTAGAAGGATTGGGTAGAAAATGAACTGACTTGCTGCTGGAGCGACGCACCTTGCGCTTGATGAGATCGCGCTTCTTCCACGCGGGTGACTTCTTCGTAGCAGACTCCGGAGTCCCTCGCATCACTAGAAGAACTCTTCTTTACTCCACACACATCACTAAAATACTGAAAATGCAGCAGCAAAGGACGCAACTTCTTAAAGTTCCGCGCCCCGTATTTCAAACAGTTTAGTGTCGGTCATCAATTATGAAATTGAACTAAACGCTATCTTAAAACACACGCTAAGGTGTGTTCATGAAAACACTTGAATATTTCTATAATTAGACTAATTCATGTAAGTATACATATATTTTAAACGAGCTCTGCTCATAAACAAAATCATGGGATAGATTTGTAAAGAGAGGCTCTCTGCTCCAAGTGTGTCACATTTCCTTCCGCGGGGGCTCCCGCACCTTTTCATATCAATTATCGGCACTGTCGACTGCTACGAACTGTCTCGAAAGAAGATTCAGATTTTTTTTAGATAGGCAACATAATTATCATGTCCTAAGGTTCAAAAGAAGCTTTACCTAAATGCTTGTACATATATACATATATACATACACTTTTCGAGCGAATATTTTCACTCATGATGCTTCGCTGTCTTGAAGTGATTTGTGTCATATTGAACACCGACGGATAAATGTGTCATTCTTAAAATCAATAGGAAATTTATTTTTTTGGCCGAGATCAAACTGTATTGGCAAAAGATATGCAAATAGTCCCCTACGAGCGCTTTATTTTGTCGCTCTTTACTCTTGAACAGGAACGGAGGCACACTCTAACAAGGACTACAATTGAAAGAAGAAGGAAGGAAGCAGCAGCAAAGGAGACAAAGATGGCATCCAGGTGGAAATACTCCACGAAGCTTAGCTCGAGGCTTCGGGGCGTCAGCGACTTCAGCCTTCCAAATTCCGCAGCAAACTCAGCATGTCTGAATAGACAAAGAGAGAGAGAGAGAGAGAGAGGGAGAGAGAGAGAGAATGTGAAAATGAGAGAACTTAGCGATACCTAATGAATAGCTGCTCTGGCGATATCGGCCTCTTGGCCAGCATTGCGGAGATCTTCTGCGCATTTGTCGTGAGTCTGAATGGCACGTAATATATTTTTTTATCAAAACTTATTTTAATCGAACCTTTCTCTTTCCGTCTCGAGCAAACGATGCAAACTGGTCATTAGCTTCTTCTCATCAGCAGCTTCAAACTTACTCAGTGTAACCGCAACGCCTGAAAAACATTCCTTCTCGATATTCCTTTCGTATCTTAAATGCTCTAGTTTTAGATGGAATAACAATGTGCTTGAGAAGTCAGATCGTCGATTTCTAATATGGATCAGATCGTCGATTTCTAATCTAATATAATTCAAGAAATAAAAGAACCAGAATTTTCCATCATAACAGCATTTCTTGGCTGGTCGCCAAATAGTGGAATGAAGAGAACGGGGACTCCCCTGGCGGCTGCTTCCTGACTTGACCCCGCACCCCCGTGGGACACAAACGCCGTCATCCGAGTGTCATCCAAAAAATGTTTTTAATGAACATAAATGCATACTTTAAAATAAATAATACAAAAATTCTAGGCATCTTTTGCGCTAAATAAACGAATTCGACAAACTGAGGAGATCATTCTGGGGAGTCCACTTCCGCAGCACCACATTTGGGATGCTAACGACTTCCTTTGTTGCAAACTCATCCTCTGGACTCTCGTACTTCCAGATGAAAGTGACAGCAGGAAAGTGAGAGAACGCCTCGAATGAATTTTCTCTAAGTTCTTCAATGCAGAGCTTTTTGGCTCTTACCTTTAGAAAGGCTCTCTTCCGATCAATCTTCATGACTGAACTCTTTGCAACTGAGCCGAAGGAAACTAGAACGTTATGCTCTCGCTGATTAAGAATCTCATCCCATTCCTTCAACGTAGAAAACAAAAGTTTGAAGGGAAGTGGAATGGGATGCCAACATATTTTTTTTCGCATTTTCTTACTTTTAATCCTAAAAATATTTCTTATCTTCTTAAAAGGGATTAAAAAGAGTAAAGCATCGCCCACCTGCCCGAGTGGCTTTGGCTCCCGAATGCCAATTCCGCCGAGATCTACCACCTTCCTAAGGAGGGGACGGGCAAAGTCGATGAAAGGATCCGAGTTCGTGAACACGAACGATGCCTCAGCTGTAAGTTTCTGAAATTAATAAGATCAAATACTATTGTTCATTATTTATCTTTTAAAAACCTTGATATGCGGAAAGTTCACTCCGAACTTGTCTGTGAAAAGTGAGGAGCAACAGTCGCGAGTCGGATTCCAGCGCATAAAGCTTGTGTACGTGTAAAACGCATTCCAGAATCGGCTAGATAGGGAGTGGATGTGAAGGTGGAGCGTGTAAAAGGCTGAAATTATTCATTTATTTGTAACTAAAACCATAATTGTCTAATAGAAGAAATCGGCTTTGAAGACAAGAACGCAGAATTGACCTGGGTTTATACTCGGGACAAGGGGCACGCCGAGATCGTAGGCAACGTGGTCAAAGAGGGTTGTTGTTGACAAAACAATAGTCGATTTGGCACCAATCACGTGGGAGATGCCTACATGTGTATGAGTGAATATGCCTTAATATACAACAAAAGAATCGGCTTCTTCTAGCATTTAAAAACTGAGACTCACCCATTCCGCAATAGTCAAAGTTCTCATTTATGACAAGATCAAAGTGTTCGTTGCGGAGCTGTTCAAGAAGACCAGGATGATTGATCGTTGAATTGCATTGAGAGCAGAAAATGGCTTTCAACTTCTCACCGATCTTGAATAGATTAACTCTACAATATGTTATGTATTCAAATAAGAAGGTGAGAGAGAAAGCGAAGGAGAGAGAGAGAGTGAAAGAGAGAGAAAGAGGAAGAAGAAAGAGTGATATATGTATGTATATATATATATATATATATATATATATATATATGCGTACGATGAGCGCTGTAGAATAAGTGAGATCGTCATCCCAGAAGTCTACGTCCATTCCATCGTTCTCCTCATGAGTCTCTAGTGCAACTGAATCTGCCGGCACTCGAATTATCTTTGAGAGCTTAGTCCCATCTTTCGCATGACGATCGATTTCTGGGATCAGCGAAGTCTGGCAATAAGTAAAATGAATTTATTTATATATTTTGTCGTTCAATATAAGAAAATGGTGAGAATCTGACCACATCGTGCCCAGCCCTCACAAGAATGTCCGTGAGATGTCCAATCCAACTAGAGTGGGAGTGAGAGAAGCGAGGATTATACACGAGAATCTTGAAGCCACTCGCAGCTGGCAAAGTTAAGAATAACAGAAAACAGCTCAGGAGGCTCTGCCAGCGCATTATGAACATCCTTAAGAGAAATAATTATTACTTATTGGTAAACTATAGTAAATGTGTGCTTGTGTATAAATATGAATGATGGCTTCTATTAAAAATGAAATAATTGTGAAAGTAGGGAAGAGCGCCATTTATTCGTCTGCCACGTTGCTGCTGAGCTGATCTTATCATGCTGTTGGCTGTGTCCTCGCACCGTACGAAGTGATAAGACGTTTTCCGTTCCAGAGGAAGAGAGAGAGATGTTCTTTGATCCTTCATGATTTCATGAACTCTCTCAGTTTGAATTCTTTCATATATTTTTTTTTTACATATGCTGGCATCCCTTTAACACCACAAATCATCCATCATCTTTGATGGTGATTGTTCCACTTCATGCATGGAATAATTACTTCAAGTAAAAGGCGACGAACCTTCTCATTGAAACAGTGGAGTACATTCAAACTAATATCCACGATGTGTGCAATACTCTCGAATACTTACAAACAATTTCATATCTAACATGCTGATCCACACATGTGATCTGGGTTCGTCCACACACAATATTTTTTTCAAGAAATGTTATTTCATGAATATTAAAACAGAGCGAACAAATTATAGGAGAACTTGATTCCACTTTCATTTTTGATTCGTCTTTTCTGTGATTTCTCTATACATTTCTTTCTCACTCTGTCGCTCTCTTCTAACTCTATCGAACAGTTAAACAGTGAAGTATGTCTCGGGACAACTTCCATATGCAAATGGGCATGAAACACACACACACACTGCCACAGCATGAAATCATCAATACCACTTGTTGCCTACTTAACACGGCCCTCCATCATCCCCGCTCGCACCATTATATCCATTCAGTTACTACCTTTCAGTCTCAATTGCCTTTTTTGCACCGATATTTCTTGCTCTATTAAAATAATGGTCAGGCATTGTCCAGCGTGAACCAGATTCTGTGTTTGCTTCTCTGATTTCCGGATTCCGGATTGCGCCATTTTTTCACACATTGGCTTTGCTCGCCATCACTACCGCTGTTTCATCTCTCTCTCTCTCTCTCTCTCTCTCTCTCTCTCTCTCTCTCTTTCTCTCTCTCTCCCTCTCCCTCTCTCTCCTCTCTCTCTTTTACTCTCTCTCCAACTCTTGCTTTCTCTTCTGTCCCTTTGTTGTAACTTCTCTCTGTCAGTCTCTTTTCTCTTCCCTTCAAGATCGTCACACTTTCTCTTAAACATGTGCTCTTGAATCACTGCGGCCTGCACCGAGTTCTCGTGCGTATTCATCACTCTTTAGTCCAATAACGCGCAATTGGATTGAGTTCGTCACCTCTTCTCAGAGTGGTCCCCTCAGAAAATGCGTTAACAACATTTCCATTGAATATCTGATTGTTCTCTCAACGCCTTCATATGTATGTTTACTATATATTAATTGGAACCTGAAAATTGGAAAAGTAGAAAAAAAAACAGTTTCCCGTTTCCATTGAATATCTCATTGTTATTGCCGTTCTCTAAACGCCATCACATGTTTCCCATATATTAATTTCCATTGAATCTGTCAGTAGTGATGCGATTGGCACTCCTGGAAGGCCGCTATCGCTTTCTTGTTGTGATCGTGACATTTCTCTGCCTGATCTCTGTCTACTCCAATGGATTCATCATTTCGGTCGCCTATATTTGCATGGATGACAACAGTTCAATTGGCGGCTCTACTCGGAATGAGGTTAGCTCACTACCTAAGTTCTGTGCGGGTAAAGGCATTCGAATTAGAGTTTCGGAATGGCTAAACAAGAAAGCAACGAGACCTGTAAACTACGATGTTGACTGCTTTCTGCTCATATGATAGTTATTCACATGCATTACGGACTAAATTAATCAGTAAAATAGTACTAACGATGTAAGTGTTGAGGGAATCATTTTAAGACTGCCGTCAAGAAAGAGGGAAAGTACAGTAATGCCGACACGACAGTACTCCTTGTGGCATATGCTATCGGAACGCTGATAGCAACCATTCCAGTCAACGTTTTAGCAAATAGGGTTGGAGCAAGGTGCATACTAAATCCCAAGTTTTTTTACTGATGAAATTATTTTTCACCAAGATAATTTTGTAAAATAATAATCCACATTTTCAATTTAATTTTAGAAGGACGTTCACTGCATTCGGAATGCTCTCCGCAGTGAGCACCGCCTTGATTCCTACTGCTTCGAGTGCTGGACTCGTTCCGCTGCTTATCGTCAGACTAATACAAGTAAGATACTTTGTCCTTTCTTTATATATACGTCGATGGTTCCAGTTTGGTGTACTTGTCGATTATCTCCGTTTCACTCTTCTTGAAGGGCATTTCATTCGCTGCGAACTACGTAACTATTGGAAGAGTGGGAACGGACTGGTCCCCACTAAAAGAGACGGCGACGTTTCTTGGCATCCTCACCTATTATACGGTCGCGTCTTCAATGATATCCAGCCCCATCACGACGCAGGTTTCTTCTCTTTTCGCCTTCTTCAACACAGTCATTTGTTGTTGTTTCACCAAGATGAAAGATGAAGTTAAGTTCTGCGTGACTCTTGGTTGGCAGTGGTCTTTTTACGCACACGCCATCGTTTGTGCTTTGCTGTTTTCCACATGGTACTCGAATGAATCTCTCTTTCTCCTTACACAGTAATGACAATCTGATTGGAGGTTCATCTTATATCGTGACCGACCTGCCAAATGTCCATTGGTCTCGCCAAATGAATTAGCATTGATCAACGAAGATAAAGACGCCGCTCAATACGGAAAGAAGGATGTTCCATACAGGGTTTCTTATTCATTTTTAAAATCAAATTTAAACAATGATAAAATTTTTGAGAAAATCTGCAAGAACCTTGCGGTTCTCGTGATCTGGCTGAGCATGTTCTTCGAACTCTGCGTGGCCGCCCTTCTCCACTACTACAATTCTACTTTCTTTTATTATGTGAGGGGAAACTCTTAATTACTTTTATCATTAAAACATCTAAACTGGAACCCAAAAGAACCCAAAAAGTAGGTTCTCGGAATATCGAAAGGGACGGCCGGCATCTTGATTGGCGTTCTGGGCTTTGCGCAGCTAATTACTCGACTCATATTTTCAGTCTCCAGTGATAAAATAAGGTAGATATGTGTGTATATTGTATTAGAAGTATGTAGTAACTAAAAGACTTGATCTTGAAATTGAATGTCATTTCAGCTGTATTTCTGAGCGTAAGAAACTCCTAGCTTTCAACACGATAGCATATGTTTGCTGCGGTGAGTTTATACTCTTTATTAGAAGCATGGCCAGCCGTTCTGTTAGAAATGACGATACTTGATGCGAATGCAGGTGTCTTTGTCATTCTAATCGGCTTCTCTCCCTGGACGTGGCTGAGCGTGCTCAGCTTTGGCGGAGTCTACTGCTGCATCTCAGCCAACTGCGGCAGCAGCTACAAGATGGCCGTGCTCGTCTCCAGGCATCACTTTTGCTTTTATTGTTCCGCATGTCAAGCAGAGAAAACTAGAATTACTCTATCCATACAGGCAACACTCTCATTTTGTTGTCTCGATGATGCAACTCGGGAAGTCTTTCGCTCTCTTCACTCCATCCATCATTCTCATCTTTCTGGAAAACAAGTCGGACATCGACGGCTGGAGGATCGTCTTTTCGATCTACGGCTGCATACTTATCATGGTAAGGAGGAAAGTATGCACGAAAAAATAAATCAGAGAGGCAGAGAGAGAGAGAGAGAGAGAGAGAGAGAGAGAGAGAAACAAAGTAAGTGAAAAGGAAAGGACGATTAGACCAAATTAGATTAGGCGAAAAAGAGAGGTAAGAAAAGTATATGTGAATATCGTAGAAGCGTGAAAAGCATATTTCTCGAAAACTTATTATATGAATGCTTTTTCAGAGTCACTTTGCCTTCGCCTATGCGTGCACAACTGAGCCGGCTTCGTTCACTCGCGAAGGCGGAGAGAATGAAGATCCATTCAAAGGAGAAACAAACAAATGCTCCACCATCCCTTCAAAACATCCAGAAAATGTCGCCCTAGATCGTGTAGCTTATAAGTTGTAATAACATCCTTTTAAGGAATTATTGCATTATGCTTTATTTTCTAAAAAAAAAAACATCAAAAGCTATAGTAGCGTGCTACAAGCACAATAAAGATTTTATCTCTAACAAGATAAATTGTGATTATAATAGCTAGAAGATGTGAAGCATGTCATTATATCGCTTTATACTGAGTGTCTGATTCTTGAAGGATTTTTTTTTAAACAGAGGAAGTACAAACTAAGGCCTCTTCGAATTCGCTCACTACGCACATCTGGTTAGCAGTCTTCATTTCATCTTTAAAGGAGGGCGATCACCGAAAAGTCATTGACGTTAAATGAACCATCTTAGTTATTTTCGAATAGTCTGGGGCATGTAGAAGAAGAATATGTATACGAAAATGTACAAGAAAGTTCCATATTCAAGTATAATGAACTTTAAAATGCAAATTTTGAATGAATTTGTGATTGGTGTGCCAGGGAAAAAGCAAAACCCATCGGTAGAATCCCAACTTCACGGCCACGTACCCATCGCGGGAAAAAAAATTGCAAGGATTTGAAGAAATTGTTATGGTGAATGCTTTATCACCTTTTGGTTCATTTGTTTCAGAAAATGTTTTTATAAATTCTTGTTACGCAAAACATTATCAAATAGGTATAACAGCAATAACAACCCGCTTCAAAAAACACACGCACATTCCTAGTCTACCGTACATTTTTGAGTAATTACACGGACTTCCGTTCGAAATCTTTGTACGTTTGAACACACATTACTGTATTTTCGGTGATCGCCCTTCTTTAAGCGCAGCTAGCTTCTTCATCTTTTTTTCCGTTGTCAATCATCAAAGTTCGTAACTGTTCATAAATACTTCGAATGATGGAGCTTTGTAATATCAGCCGTGATAGCTGCCCTCGGGCTTTTAATCATTGAAACGTATTGTTGTCACTGACACGTTTAAAGATTCACTGAAGGGGGGACGCCGTTTAAGCATGCTAAGCTTGGTCGGAATATCTGTTTTGCAAAAACAATAGAATTTCGCACGGTAAATTGATAAGGAGGTTCAGCCGATTGACTGTCACGCAGCAGAATGCAATGAACAACCAATATGTGCATACAGAGTGGACACAGCTTCGACATACTTTTTACACACCAAAAGTGAAAATGAAACCGAACGAAAGTCCATCAATTCCTTCAATGCAATAGTTCGAAATGAAATACCAGCAGGAAAAAAACTTTTCTTAAATCTTTCCAATAGATAGTTTAATAACAATCAATCAGCCAAGCAAAACGAACACTGAATTCATTTAGAATAATCGCAATTGAAATTAAAAATCTTTACATCTTGCATTTTCTTCAATATCAAAAAGCATTAAAAGTAATCAAGTCAAAGCAATCGCTGGCTACAACTTGGCCTTGGAAGCCTTGGCCTCAGAAGCCGCGCGGTCTCTGAGTTCTCTTCTGAGAATCTTGCCTGCCGCCGACTTGGGAATCTCGTTAACAAAGACAACGCCGCCAGTTATCTGCTTGTATGCCGACACCTTCTCTGCAAGCTCCGCAAGAGTTTCATATTACTCTTCCGATAGAAAATCAGTAGCAATAAAATAGACATAACAGGTTGACAAATCAGTATGGTTCAAGTCTTCAACTAACGAGCAACAAAACTGATGACGTCGGCTTCCTTGAGAGAATCATTCGCCCTTACAACGTAAGCACGGACAAGCTCGCCTCTCTGAAGTCATGAAATAGTGAGATGCCGAAAATGAATCGTCCAACCTTCTTATCAGGGAGTCCGATGATGGCGGCATCACAAACCAGTGGATGAGAGAGCAGGAGATCTTCAAGTTCTGCAGGAGGAACCTAAGTCGAAGAAAGAAGGTAAGGAATGAGAGCTTTCTCTTTTTTCTTCAGGAACAAGAAAGTTGAAGATAATTGTCATGACTAACTTGAAGTCCTTTCACCTTGATGAGCTCTTTGAGTCTATCGACAATATAAGTTCGACCTTCAGAATCAATAAAGCCAATATCTCCTGAATACTTTACAGAGTTATGAATATTGCATCATTTAATCAAATAACAATATACGTATGAATGTGCTTAAAGACCCGAATTGTATAGTACCCGTGTAAAGCCATCCCTCCTTATCAATTGTTTCTGCCGTTGCCTCTGGCCGATTCAAGTAGCCAGTCATAATGCATGGAGACCTCACGCAAACCTTGCAGGAGAAAATGTTATCCATTGAAAAGTTTGTTCCTATTTTGAAGCAAGTGTTTATATACCTCGCCACGCTCTCCAACGGCAACTTCTTTCTTTGTTAAAACATCGATTATCTGCAAGCAGTTTCTCTTTACAGTTGAGAACATGGCCTTTTGGTCTTCCCTTCAATTATTCTAAGACTGTACCTTTTGCTCGAACATAGAGCCGGGGGAGCCGACTCCAACGAATACATCTTTGAAGGACATGTTCGGCAGATGAGAGGCCATCCCGCACTCAGTCATTCCGTATCCTCAACAATTACTGGTTCATACTCTTTCATTATTTCTTTGCTAGGAACCGATAGTTTCGGCTTCCGGTAAATTTACCTTGACTGAGCATTTTGACGTTTGGATGCTTTGATAAGAATTCTTCACAAATGTCACGTCCTGCCGGAGCAGCGCCAGAGATCACATACTGCAATGCAAGAGATCCTTTGTCGACTTGCACTTTTGAGCGCATTGAAAAACCAAGTTATAGCGTATTGAGATATATTTTCATAGCAAGAATACAACTGTGCTGACATGAACATTCTACTTACTTCTATCGATTTGAGGTTAAAGTTGGCGATCATGGGATGCTTTGTCAGGAAGATTAGAATTGGCGGGACTAGGAAGATAATTCGAATCTGCAACAATTATCTTAAAAAAAAATATATTCTAAATATTAGTGGGATGAGCATTCGGCTCGAGGCTAGCCTTGAAAGTATCGATAGCACGGCAATAAGCTTGCGGGTCGAATGACTTCATAATGACGCCCGTTGCACCACTCGACAGTGCAATGTTCAGCACTCCAAAGCCGAAGATGTGATAGAAGGGAAGGTTCAGCAAGAAATGCTCCTAGAACAACAAAAGCCGAACATGCTAAATGGGGGTCTACAACATGAATTTTGAAAGGAATTCAATTTCTACCTTTGTCCAGTCGGGGACTTTTTCATTTTGATCGTGGGTGAAGAGGTTTCTCTCGATATGGCTGAATTAATGAAGTTACAACAGTCATTAAAGTTCGATTGATTGAAACAATACGGCAAATTGAATTTAATTCCATCTTAAGATTTTTTGCATTTCTATTTGTGTTTTCTTATTATATAAATTCTTATTCTCCTGACTTCAGGACCATGTCGATCATGGTACCGAAGCTTCGATGGCTGAGCATTACGCCTTTCGGCGACCCAGTCGTGCCAGAGGAGTACGGTAGCAGAGCGAGCGAGTCCGGCTTCACTACAATTTAGCCAACGCAGAGATTACGATTCACACTACATATTTCTCGTTCTCCGACATATGTACTATCAAGTGAGATAAAGGTGGACAGGTCCTTTAAGTATAAAGGTCGTAAGCAAGTGAGTAATAAAGAGACAAAGAAAAAGGTGAGAGAGTGAGTGATAGGAAGAGAGAGTATGGCTAGGGTGGGATAGAGATGCCCTCAATTGAGATTTCGCACTACCTTTAGCGGGAGATGCAGTCGGCTGGTGCGCAATCGCGTCTTCCCATTGAACGACCTTTGAAGAGTTGACCGATGCTCCCTTGCCGAGGCAGATGATTGTCTGAGAAGGAACTCACTAATCAAGATTAATCTTCAATCTAGCGTACGTAACAGAAGTAAATTGAAGGCCACGTTTTGATTTACTATTTCAGGCCATAGAATTAAAACGAGATGAACAGACATTGATTTTCTTGCATTTCTTCGACGCGAGAAGAACTTTCTCGAGATGTGCATCGTCCGTGAACACCACTGAGCATTCTGAATCCACGAATTGACGCTCTAGTTCATCTGAATAGTGACAGTTAAGAAACTATTAGCTGACTCAGAAGAGGGGAGAGAGAGCGAGTTAGACAGAGAGAGAGAGAGATAGCATGGGAAGAAGGAGAAAGACTGACAATCTGTGAAGAGTGCGCTTGCTCCAGAAATCGCTCCTCCCGCTGCCCACGCGCCAAGGCAGAAGACTGGCCATCTCAATACATCGAAATAATCTCGTTAATGATATCTTACAACTACAAACGTAACAAAAACAAAAACAAATGCTGGAGTACGTCATGTGGTTTCAGAAAACTGGGGCCAAATTTTTTGGTTTTAAAATATAGAGCATGACTGAAAAACATAAAAATATTCCCTACATGCAAGAGATAGTTTTAAATATGTGCTGAACCTTCTCGGATGATAAAAGTGTAGTGACAGAGAAGCCGACAAAAATTTAAATCTTTCAAATTACTCACTCGATGCAGTTGTGAAGCACAAGAGCAGCGATGCCGCCACGACCAAAACTGCGCGACTGGAAAGCAACGGACGAATTAAGAGAGCTTCTCTCTTTTTCTTTCACAGTGGGTAACACTTATTAGATTTTGCTTATCAAAATTATACATTTCCCCGGGGGTAGGAGCCCATTGATCTTTACAGAGAGTCTCTCTTAAAGGGGCACGAAACTAACACAAGCCATAATATATTTGAATTTTCTTGACCTTGTAGTCGCGTGTCTCCAAATCAAATGCTCACTCGTCCTTGAATGATGTAAAAAGACTTTAGTTTCAGTTTCGGACTTTCTTAAGATATTTAGCCCCAATTAGGCAAGACCAAGCGGACCTTGTCTTGTCAACGTGACGTTTTGGACTTCGACTGAACCAAGAGTCCAAGAAGGGAGACAGAGGGAAAGAAAGGAAGAAAATGAGAGAGAGAGACTCTTATCTCAGCAAGATGTTCTCTAGACCCACACATGATTGGCCACAATGTAGCCATGTAGCGATATAATTCGACCACCCGATGAGGAATAACAACAGAATACGCGTTTTTACCTCTTCTTTTCGACCTTTGCCCAATATATGAAACAAAATTCTTTGGTCGAATTAGTGTTTTTGAACCTTGAGAAAGGCGTGGATGGACTGCGATTGGTTGAAGAGTTGAGAGTAGGTGATCGCAGTTCCTTCGGGCGCACAAATCTTACAAACGAAAGAAACTCATTCGAATTGTATCACAATGATGTCAACCAATACAAATGAATAACACACGTAGGTCAGAAATATGCATATTCTAAAACAAAAGATTCATTACGGCAATAAGAATAGTGAATAGTATGTGTACTTACAAGAGCAGCTCTCTCAGGCGTGGTTCTGGAGTGATTCCAGATACACCGGAGCAGCTTCTCGTGCAGACCCTCCGTGCATACGGGGATTGGTGAGAACGGAGACTTCTGAGGCATCGATTTATTCTAAAATGAAACATCAGTTTATAGTGTTCTGAATTAAATGACAAAATGTTTTAAGTGAATATGATTAACAAACAGCACGACATAATTGCATATCAAATAATCATATACATATAGTCAATATCATATACAATCAGTCAATATATCAAATAATCATATATCAAATATACATATGTATGTACACAGGGAGCTGAGGAGTTTTGTCAGCGTTTTAAATTAACTGATTGCATTTGTTGTACGATGTCACAACATGTTCTCAGAAAAATTAGGCGAAGATTTTTGCCGGTCGCTACACTACAAGAATGCTAATGGTAAGTGGATTATAAACGTTCACAGAAATTCTTGAAAGAAGGATCGAGATAATGGAATTTGAAGACAATTCTATAAATATTCTTGCTCTGGACACGGTAGAAATTCACGACCATTATCGAGATCTTGGTTTAACTTTTGCCACAATCAGCTGCTCGCTGTCACCGCAAAATCACAGAGGAAAGATAACAAATGGGCCTTTTTTAAAGAGTGGAAAAGTGGACCATGTAGGAGGTCGTACGAGCGGAATGCAACAAGGAGTGAGACTCAGAGAGAAAAAAAGGAGAGAGGGCGACGAAAACGACCAGAGAAATAGAGAGAGTGAGATAGAGAGAGAGTGAGAGAGAGTGAGATAGAGAGAGAGTGAGATAGAGAGAGAGTGAGAGAGAGTAAGAGAGATGGAATGAGAATGAATAGGGAAGCGATAGAAATTGCAGTGTGCTCGAGCGGTGCGCATTCAAACTACAGGAGGTTCACGTGGTGGGAAGCGCGCCACCGAGTGTTTCTGTACTTCTTCTGAGATCTGCGCAACTCTGTGGAATTTTAGTTGTACTTCAGACAGATCAAGCTAATACCATATAAATTCAAGCATGGAAATTCTCTTTTCTTTGATAGATCACGAATCTCTATCAATTTTTGCAAGCCGCTCAAGTGATTTCTATTCTTGTCAGAATTGCTCAAGTCGTATTGGATGACGTCTCCATGCGGTGCCTGGCCACGTGGAGGAGGGAAGGGATCACTGACCAGGTAACTCTCATTTCTATGAGATGACCAGAGTACGCGAGCAGAATACAACTCCTTTCTCTGAAGAGTTTTCAAGGACCAAGAGGCCACAAGGCAACTTGTGTAGTAAGTATTTCGATGTAAGCGCAGTCTATTTATTCTTTGAAAAAATGAGCAACCGGTCGCACCACACTGCACATGGCAAATTCAGCATTTATCTTAGTTCTTTTAACATACGAACTAATCCCACTCATTCTGTCAATGAGAAGAGAAAAAAGTATTAATGTTAATACAAGAATGGCCCGTATGCGTAACGGTCTATATCCCTTTTTCAATTCTTCAAAAAAGAATGAAAATGGGATGACAAACCTTTGTATCAAACCCAATCGGTTAGCCGACTTTCTCTCTCTCTCTCTCTCTCTCTCTCTCTCTCTTTCTATCTCTCTTTCTCTCTCTCTCTCGTTCTCTCGTTCCCTCTGTCATACTGTTTCGCGCTTTCGCGCTTACTGGGCCGAACAGTCTTGCCACATTAAGAGTTGACAAGACATTAGCCGAATCTGTTGCAGACATATGCAGACAATTAGTGCTACTCCTTCCTTAATTTTTCAATCTTTTCAAGGAGATACTCCAGAATTTCAGCTACTCATTTCATACAATTCTCAATTTTAGAATACGAAATTGAAAAAAAATTAGTGTGCATTAAACTGCTGTATTGACAAATCAATCGAAATCAGCTCAGAGCTTTATTCTATGGATTCGGAATGGAAAGGACGCAGTGATGGGCCGACTACGCAGCCTCCATCTCAGCCATCGGCACAAGGAAGTTGTCCGACCAGTCCTTCTTGTAAGCCAGCAACAAAACTAAACGTTAGTTTCATTTGTAGGTTTAACCGATAAATAGATTAGAATATAGTAGTTTTTCTGAATAGAAAAGAGTGAGTGAGTGGGGCTGCCGCTTCTCCCGAACAGCGCCCACTTCTTGGCGCATCTGCAGACAGTGAGTATCCATCCCGGACTGGGGACCAGTAATAAGGGAAAGGGTACACGCAATTCAAAGGACGTCGCATTCTCCGACTTCCCGACTGACTTCGTGCAGCCGAGAATCTGACGGCACTCGCGACAGCCGACGGGCCCGACGGGGTCGTCGCGGCTGCAGAAGAGACAGGCGCCGTAGCCATCATTAGCGACGCGCTCTCCAGAAGCCACTGCCGTTCAGAAGATTAGCTTACTCAATTGTCTTGTATTAATCAATAATAGTGGTGAAAGAATGTAAACCCATGACCCACCTGCCTCCATCTCTTCGAGATCGATCTCATGCTCTTTGAAAGCCTCGTCAATGACTGAAATTGATCCATGTAGAGTCTTCATTTTTATAAGCCTTGGAACCAACTGGAACGACGAGGACGCAAACGGAAGCAGAGGAGGAAGTCGCGGAGATCACCGATTGCGCTTTTGTTCTGGAAGAGAACAAATGAACCAAGTTTCACGAGTGTTAACCAAGTGCTGCAGAATCATGAGAAGGGAATGGCGGCCTGCAGCACGCGTGTCATCAAGATCATCCGAATCCTGACAGGAAATTAAAGTACCATCACAGACTTTTCCTGTTATGATCGCTGTACAAGCCGTTATAACTGTTTATAAGCAATTTAACTCCTCAGACCTCGTCCTCACTGATTGTCGTGTTTGAGGCCGGTATGGCGCGAAGCTGGGAATGCTGCGGATCGTGTGTTCACCGTCACTCTCACTGAACACCGACGAAGACTCTCCTTGTTCCTCAGACTCTCCTTCTCCCTCTCTCTCCTTCTTCCTGAGTCTCTCCTTCTCTCTCAGACTTTCCTTCTTCCTCATTGTCTGACTCTCCTTCTTCCCCTGCCTCTTCTTCTTCCCCTGATTCTCCTTCTTCCCCTGACTCTTCTTCTTCCTCAGACTCTCCTTCTCCATCAGACTCTCCTTCCTCCTTCCTCCCTTCTTTGTCCTCAGACTCTCCTTCTCCTTTAGATTCTCCTTCCTCCTCCCTCTCTTCTTCTTCCTCAGACTCTTCCTCGTCATCTCCTTCGTATTCCTCTTCCTTCAACATTCTCGATGTGGCGTCGTGCTTGAATGCAATGTCGATCTCTGAAAACATGGCAATATGCTCATCTTCTGCTCTGCTTCGAAATGCCTAAATGCGTGTGCCGAATTCGACTTTGAAGCACATTCTTTCTCTTTTTATTCTTCCTCGATGTTTTGAAAGATATGCAAACGTAAATAATAGAGAGAACCGTCGCTGCCCCGGCGGCTGTTGCTCTCATCCGGACTTCCCCCCTCCATGTAGTGCTCCTCTGTAATAAAATAATTTATTGAGAGAATTCATTTAATTGTGAGAAAACAATATTTTTTACTAAATTGATAAATGACGAAAAGCGATTCCTTACCGAGTATAAATTCAGACGCAGAAGTGAAGACAACCACTCGCTGACGAGTAGAATAGTAGAACTGAAGAAATGAGTGGGAGAGAATGCTTTACTGATGCTGTTTCAAGATTTAAAATATGCAAATCCAATGTGATGAACAATTTATCAAGCTGTATTATGAAATTGTTCTCATGGTGCGGGTTGTTTTTTTTATATTTATGGTAATGCTACAAACAACCAATGTTTAAAATTCTCAATCTAAGTTTTTCTGCCGCATGGTTAATCTTACTATAGGAAAGGGACAAATGTCCAAGACCTGTCCAAGATATTTTCTGATGTCGCAGACAAACTAATTATAAAGAATGAGAATGGAAATAAAACGAAGGATTGAAGGCTCGGAAAAAAAAAGTATCGTTACACGAAGGAATGGTGGGAAATGACGGAATAGAGTTTAGATTTAATACATATGTATGTACATATGTATGCACATAAATAGTTGAGATTGTGAGGAATCGCTTTTAAATAATATTCTTTATATAAATGTATTAACGCAAGTCTTCTCATTTCGATCACTGTGCAACATTTGAAGAAATGTCCAATACTTTCACTATTCTTGACAAATCCAGTTTCGCTAAAAGATTTCGACTTTTTCATTTTAATATGGGTCCATCTAAGAGCCAAAAATGGCGCACGTTTTTATGTATATTTTTCAGTACTTTGAAATGCTTAAAGTTTCGAAACTCCGCACTTTCCTTTTAATTAGGTGTCAACTTGCAATAATCAAAATCGCATATGTGATTGCAAGTGAATCAAAGGAAGACCATTCATTCGCTATCATTACCGGCAGCCAGGTTGGCTGCTTCTCCGCAATGCTCCTTCACCGCGTGACTGCTTCAGTCCTCCGACGAGGCAAATTGTTCGTTTTTTTAGGCCGCAATTAATTGGATAATTTAAAGAAAGAAGTGGATATATGGATTGTGTGTCATATAATTGAGGCTATCCTACTCAACACAAACACCGCAGCAAGCAGATGAGAAGATTCCGTGGCATGAGAAGAGATCCAAGTGTCCGAGACTCATCGAGTACAAGAAGAATGCGCACAAGGTCAGCTTTGAAGAAGCCAAAAGAAGTCTTTAAACTCAAATATTCCGTTTGAGAGGCCACTGGGGTCTCCCTTCTCTCCGATTGAAGTGGCCAGCGAATCAGTCGCAGAGTCGATGCTTCGCTTCGCTCGCCAGCACTCTGAGAAGGACCCAAAGAGGAAGGCCTTTGTCAGCATTTGCTGTCATTTTCATAATCGGTGAATTATTTTTTTGTTGAAGTGTATTATCTGCTGCACTTGCAGATCGACTCCTCGGACGACACTCACTCGATGACCTTCTCCGATGTGGTTTCTGAGGCCGCGTCTCTGCAAACGTTCCTGCAGACTCACGTTGGATTCGTTCCCGGCGACGTCGCCGTTTACGTCACGGGAAACGTTATCGAGTTGGCAATCGATATGAGATATTCAAGTGATTGAATGAGCTGTAACAGGTTTGCTCCGATGTGCCTCGGAATCATGGCAGCCGGTGGAATCGCTTCGGGCTCTAATCCTTCATTCACGAAGGGTGCTACCACCCCCTTCCATTCCCCTTTCCACTTTCTCTTCTGAAATCCAACTTATAGGAGAACTCGCTCGCCACTTCCAAGACTGTCGTCCCAAGGTCGTCTTCACCTCGGAGAGGTACTTGACCAAAGTCATGGCCGTCGCGGCGAATTGCGACTTCATCAAGGCACGTCACAAGAAATCTGAAGGTTCATGGCGTACCATTGACGATTGAATCATTTCAGAAGATCGTCTGCATGCGTCTGCCGAGTGCGAATGCCCATCACCTGCCGGAGAGCGTCTTCGAGTGGAGGGAGATTCTGCGGTTCCAGCCAGCACTCAAACCGGAAGATGGTTCGTCCATTATGCTACTCATTTATTTCTGTTCTTACAGCTTTATTAGAATAGATCGCATCAGCTAAGTAAGTTTCCTCTTCAGTGAAGCCGGATGACATCGCCCTCCTACCGTACTCTTCCGGAACGACTGGCGCACCAAAAGGCGTCCTCCTCAGCCATCGCGCAGTTGGCACGATGGCCATGATGCTTGCCAGGTAGGCCATATTTGCTTATTCGATTTGCAGTTTGTCATCTTTTTCCGGCATTACGAGAAGGAAGTCGCTCCGATTTTCGGGCCCGAATTCGCCTTCGAAAAGGTTTGAAAACAATTACAGTGAAAATATTTAAACATATATTAAAAAATTATATTTCTGGATTGTAGGACAACTTTATCCAGTCGCTCCCTGTTTACCACGTCTACGGCTGTCTCGTCTGCTTCAAGGTTTTGATCTGGAACGACAAAATTCTTGAGCCAATCCGTTAACTGTGACCAATTCCAGCAGCTTGTTTGCGGCAACACTGGCATCATCAGCGATGGTTTCAACCCTTCCCACTTCCTTAAGATGATCGAAGCGTACCGGGTTGGCTGAAAACAAGAGAAGCCATCTGATACCGAATCCCTTCCAGCCCAACAACCTGCTCACGGTGCCTCCGGTGATGCTCTTTCTGGCGAAGCACCCACTCGTCGGGAAGTTCGACCTCTCCTCCATTCAACACGTCGTTAGCTCCGCCGCCCCCGCTGGCCCCGACCTTTGCGAGGCCTTCCTTGCGCGTTTTCCTCACGTCAAGTACCTCGGCCAGGGTACGGCATGGATATTGGAGCGGGTGACGTAAGAAAGAATCCTTACTTTAGCATACGGGCTGTCGGAGAACACGGCTGCCATTACCATGCCCCTTTACGAAAACACCAAAGACTTCCACCACGTTGGCTATCCCAGCTTCGGCAACGAGATTAGGGCTAGTTTGCAACGAGGATCTACCATTTTACTGTCATCAACTCTTCTGAAATCTTGAGCAGTAATTTTTCCACCTACTTAAAATACAACGATTGGTATGACTGGAACTGAATGTGTTATTATTTAATTAGACAATAAAGGTAAGGCAAAGGGGGATATTTGTTGCGCTACCGCCTTTTAGATGTTCCTCTCTCAAGGCATGCGTTTGTGGTCTGCCAATTCCTCTGACCATGAGGGGGATACTACGCTTGAGGATCCAGACAACGAGATGATTCTCGATTTAGACCGTCAACCCGGAAAGTCTCGAGGACGTGGCCCCGGGAGAACGCGGCGAGGTTTGGGTGCGTGGGCCGTACGTCATGGAAGGCTATCTGAACCGGCCAGATGAGACGGCCGAGGCCATCACTAAAGACAAGTGGCTGAGGACTGGTTCGTATTCCATTCTTCTGTCAAATCCTTCAAGACTTCAAGACGATAGAGATCAGTTACATTAAGGGGACATTGGCGTGATCGATGGAGAAGGTGCCCTCAAAATCGTCGATCGACTCAAGGAACTCATCAAGGTCAAGGGAAATCAGGTGGGTCATGAATGATTCCAAACGATTCGGTTTCGAATCCCTGCTTTGCTTAGGTAGCACCGGCAGAGATCGAGGATCTTCTCATCTCCCATCCCAGCATCGAAGACGCGGCAGTCATCGGAATCCAGGATGAACGAGTTATTCCATTGGATTCAGTCTTCATAATGGAATATTTTGTCAATTGAGATGGGCGAGCTCATCCGTGCATATATCGTGCGAAGGAACAAGGAACTCAAGAAGAAGGACGTCATCGACTTTGTCGCGAGTAAGAGGAGACAGCAATTCGTACAGCGCAACCATGCTTTACATTTTAAATTTGCTTGTTATTTCATTGAAAAATGAGTATTCTTTTGAGAGAATCTGGCGGCCTTCAAGCTCCTGACGGGCGGCGTCCGCTTCGTCGAATCCATTCCGAAGTCAGCGGCGGGGAAGATTCTCAGACAAGAGCTGCGTGATCTCGTGCTGGGAGAGATTAAGAAGTAGCCTGGAGTCTCTTCTCTTCTTCTCTTCTCTCTTCACTCACTTGCCACTCGGCCATAAAAGACTCATTTGAATGGAGAAGATATGTTGATTGCGAGTTGCTATTCTTCGAAAATTAATTGAGCAGAGAATCAAGAGTGACTTGCAAAGGCTAACAAGAAGTCAGATAGTGGTTCAAGTATATCTCGAAAGAACGTAATACATGTTGTATTCTCTGACTGCAACGGTTAAATAATATGCTAAAGCCGCGTCCATAATATACATATCTGCTGAAAGTTTCAAAATAATCAATGGTCTTAATAATTGGACAGACATTACGAGGTATGTATGTAGGTCATAACAAAAAACTATAAAACTAAATATATCGGCTATTTTTCAGTATTTACCCGATCAACCCTACAGAATTATTCGCTAGCATTCAAAGAGGATCGATGGGCTCGAGTTTGTGTTCAGTCAGTTGTCTCAGTCCCTGTAGGCGACTCTTCTGCCAGAGCAGAGAGAAGTGAGTCAGCAATATTTCCTGCTTGCTGTTCGGAAGTGTGGATACTCTAAAAGAAAAAAAAGAACAGACTATTTTATCAAATGGATATATTGCTTCATTTCTTTATGCATTGCTTTTTATTTCTGTTAACAGTTTTAATTATTGTTATTTCCAAAAGCGTGTGAGACTATGAATGTCTTCTGTGGCTTCCTTTAAAGCGCCATGACTTCGGATGACTTCGCCGATGAGTTCCTTGATCTCCTTCAATCCTTCGACCGTGTACTTCTTCGGATTCAACAAAGCCTGGCGTGAGGATAAATTAGATGAATTATAGGGATTATTTTATTTTCAAGGATGGACAATATGAAATAATTATGTGGCAAGAGAACAAGATCCGAAAAAATTTGGATAAGATGATGCTCGGGCGACTGCTGAAAGTCGAAATCTTTCTTCAGCCGTGAATCATCGTCACGAGAGTGCTTATAGAGATTATGTATTAATTACCGTTTCTAATTGAAAGGCTCAATTCCAATAGGAAGAATTCTATTAATTAAGGTTTATTAAGGGAGTTTTGAAGATGAAACTGGCAACGAACCTCGCAGAACCTGACCCGATGGCACGTGAGATGATCGGAATTGTGACGGAAGTAGAAGCGGATGACTGGCATGACAAGGAGCGGGCAGAGCGGAATTGTCAGACACGCCCCGTCGATCACAGCCTTGAGAGGAAGGTTGCCTGAAGAGATCGAGAGGATCGTTCAATGGATGGAATGCAGTAAGAAGTTAAGAAAGCTTCATCCTGTTTGCTTGCCTGCCAGCAATCGTCCCGCTTTCATCAAGTGAATGCAGTCTTAACACTTTCTTGGCTCGTCAGCAACGGGAGCAAAGATCTTAAATGAACAATTTAAGAAAGTTTGTAATTTGTGATAACAAGCAGTTTTATAACAACATATGCAGAAAACAAAATCCGAACATCTTCAAGCTCTTGCTGAGGATTTGTTGGTTTGCCGCTGTCCAGAAAAGGCAACAACCTGCCTGACACTCGCAGATGGTGAGAAGCGAAGAGAAGCAAAAGCGGAGTCACGAAGACTCGGTGCATTTTCTTTGATTGAGTTACCCCAGTCACTTGAGAAATAAAATAATCACTTATCAAATAAAATTATAAAATACATGCCATGCATGTAAACGAGCACTAAGGTTCCTTTTAAACCATTGCTGATTATTATTTTGATACTCGGCCCTTATCAAAACGACAATGGACTAGATCGAGTGAGGGATTCTTTTCTCCAAACAATGCAATTACATTTTGAAGGAGGTGGTATTTCAGCAGAGTGTTGTTTACCACTCATATAATGTAAATTTCTCTAGTAAACATTCATACTGTTGTTGTGTTGCAAACATCGTTTCTGTTCAATAGTCCTCAAACAGGAGTTTTATCTGTACACAGGGTGCGGACGAGTATTAAATGTTTTATTCTTTTTCTTTGTTGTTCAAGCCAAAAAATTAACCAATCATGTTTATGAAACCCGTTCACCGAACACGCTGTGCAAATTACGAGGAAGTTTTGAGCAGAATAAAGTTGTCTTCTAAAAGTCCTAAATAGTGGTTGTGTAAAATCAGGAGAAGTAACGCTAATAATCAGGAAATAACGGTAGAAGAACTATCCGAAGGTGGAACTTGTTCATTCTTCTTTGCCTGTTGTAGCTTCCAAACCACGAACTCGACGAAAATGGCGGCAACACTTGCTACATACAACGCGCCCGCCACTACGAAAATCTGAGAAAATACTATTCTTATAAACATACTTCATTTAGTACACGTTATTGGGTAATAGGAAGACACTATTTTGCCTGACCAAATAAATGTTCCGGAGCGTCATCGGCTTGTAATCGTAGGGAGCAACGTAGACGCTGAATTCTCGGGGTCTATTAGTGAAGCGTTTCCACCAAAATGTCTCGATCTTCAAAGTAAACGAGTAGGATTTTACAAATATTGAACATTAATCTGTGTAATTTGATATTTTGTTGGCAAAAAACAGCGAACTAACTTGCTCGATACGAAATAAGCGTTCATTCAGCAAGTCAAACTTCTTTCCGAATCGAAACCCTAGACGTCTGGCAATTATCTGAATGAAATTGTTTTTTTTTGTCTTTACTAACCGTACTTTAGCCAATTCTGACTACTGACTTGGTGGCCAAATCTCATTGGATTCTGAAGCGACCCGCCAATCATGAGCACCGGATACTTCTCCACCATATTGGGCACTGCGGACGCTCTGGAAAGTATGCATACTCAATAATTTACATGCAATGTATCTGCATTCAAAAAGATGAGAAAACATCAAGGAGTACAATACTATTTTAATACACATAAAATCTGACGAAATGAGACTGCATGGGTTGCGCGCGCGCGGGAGGTCAGGGTTGACGGCCATGAGCTGGAAAGGCTGCATGTACGCGATCAGACGAGAGTCCGCGCAGAGGGCCCGTAGCATTTCTGTCAGATTCGAAATGGCTGTCAGACGACTAGAGTCGCCCCAGACGTTCTCGCCGAAGAACTCCTGCATCTGGCAGTGGGGAAAGGTCAGAGACGCAGAGAGAAAGAATGAATTGGAGACAATTGTTAATTGAAACGTCCTGCAATATTGTGAACAGCCAACCGTGTTATTCCGAAAGTTGCCCATGTCATCGAACACAAGTGTCGCGGACCCGCTGTGCAGCCTGGCAATTGCTTGATCGAGAGTACTAAAATGTTAGAGTGTACTTATTGTTGTCATTCTAGATACATATATTATTATATATTTTATTTGCAAAACTTGAAAAGGCGCCAGAACGAACAGAGCGGGCAGCGGCGGCGGCTGACTGGCATTGCCTGCAAATCGTGCATTGTAGAGCCAGAGAATGAGGGTGTGGCAGAGCAGAAAAAGAGCAGCCGAGGCACGCAGCACGTAGATCGGACGGGCCACTGCGTACTTCGCAGTCACGAAGGCGTGCACGTTGTAGATCAATCTGCAGAGACAGCTACTCTTTCAACATTCCACATGCATACAACGTTCAAATATTTAAAGTGAGAAATATGTTGAATACCAAAACATACCAAAACAAGATGGAAATCATTGATTTTGGACACATTAACGGCATCGAAGGAGGGACTAACGTTCGATAGGAGAGTCGCTTGAAGTGGACTGAAATAAGATTAATAGTATTTCTTCGCCTTGTTCATGTTCCTTCTGTTCACCTCGGTCGCAATGTTTGCTTGACCTTCCCTTTGGAACAGGAAAAGAACGCTTTCCAATTAAGAATTCAGTACTTGTGCACCTTCTCAGACAACGCAAACGGAAACAATCCCTTCTATATTCTGCTAGAGTCTGGAGAGATACAGCGGAATATCATCTATGTTTGTAAACATGAAATGCTCCAACTTATAGCACTTCCATATTCTGCTCTTGTGCCCAGTCGCTAAATTGAAAAGTCCGATGCTTAACTAATGAGCGTGTGAGGTATGAACACATTTTGAGAAAACACAACGAATCAAAATGTACCTGAATGTGCGCCTCTCACATGTGCCCGTACAAGAAGAGCGATTCGTTCGACGACGAAGATGATGAGAACGGTTGCGAAGATGACGAGAAGAGTGGAAGCGGGGAAGACGAGATAGTCCCCGAGAGAGCCGAATGTCTCCGTGTCTCGTCTCGTGAACAGATAACGCTGCCACAGACAAGTTCAACTCTTCTCCTTTTCTCTATTCCTGAAATGAAGAGCCTACCACTCCGGAGAAGAAAGGCTGCGCAAAGAAGAAGTCTTGATAGCGACGAGAAGTCGGGCTGTTGTCATCCATAATTGCATCGACGTCGCCATCCAACACCTTCAGTCAACACAACTTGTTGAAACATCTTTGTAAACTCCTATGCATCTTATATTCATTTTGCTTGGTCACAATCAAGAAAAAATTCACATATTAAAACAAAATTTAACCTGTTGGAGAACGCCACCATAGAAACCTGATGCATTCGGTGCCAGCGGGCCTGAGAGCATGGAAAATTACAAAAGAAAACACAGATAAATAATCTCGGCATAAGAAGACGGAGTGTCTTCAGAGCAAGAACGGAGAGAATGACTGACTCCATTTCGGGCAGTGCACGAATTCGAGTCGTAGGCCGAAGACATCTGCCATGCTCCGCCATGACATCGCGAGAATGCCAGAGACTCGGCCAGTGAAAGGGTTGTGGATTGTGTAGGGAAACGGCGTCATGACGTAGCCGATTCGAAGAAAGGCGGGAGAAAGGATGAAGCTGCCAGAGGAGTTGTTGAAGGGAGAGGAAGAGTTGTCAGAGAGAGGAGCAGTCGGAAGTCGAGTGAGAACTCGAGCGGCACCGACTCCGAATGCGGCGGGGTCGAAACCGACACCGGATTCGTTCACTACCACCGACCACAACTTGTCGTCGAGCCAGATGTAGAGTGGCTCGTCCAGTGTCACCGGTGATCCATTCATAAATTTGGAAACTGTAATCATGTTGGCTTTTGATACATGAGAGTAATAAACAAATATGCAACGTTTTCAGAGGAATAAACAAATATGCAACGTTTTCTGAGGAATAAACAAATATGCAACGTTCTCGTGTATTTTTTAAAGAACTTTAATTCATTGTTCGGCGAACTGATGTAGAGAAAGCTCTTGGAACTTTTCGCAATGATTGGAATTGAAGTGGGAAAGGAGGAGTGAGTGCGATGCACTTGGATATCTCGTCTGCTTTCCGGGCGCGTGCTTTTTTTTCTTTTGGGAGTGGAAAGAGAATATCGGCAGAACACAAAAAGAGAACATTTGTGTGCGCGACTTCGCTCCGGCTTTAGTGTTAGAATTTGAGAGACAGCGAAAAAATGGAACCGTTGGAAGGAAAGAACCGTTCAGTTCGGTGGGAACTTCTTGCCAGACTCCAGACAGAAAAAGAGCAAGACAATGCAAAAGTACAAGGAAAGCGGTATATCATGAAAAGCGATATATCCAAACATGAAGGCATTCTAAACGAGCAGAAGAGGGAAGAGGCAGAGATATAAACATAGGAAAATAGAAGAACAAGTAAAAGAGAGAGGAAGGAATATTTTTGTTTAATAATGACGATATTCCTACTATGTATGCACATATGCACTACATATGCACATTTGTAAATTCAGAGCCCGTTGTGCTGAAAAGTGCATATGATTTTTTGGCCAAAGGATAACCATATAGGTTGGCATAAAAAAAATTCAAACGAAGAGATCGTGAGGGAGAGTGAGAGAAAGAGAAAGGGAGTGAAAGAGTGTGAAGCAAGCAACACTTCTCTAAGGAGACCCAGCACGCCCGTAGACGGAAGAAGACATACACGGAAAAGCATTGACGGATTTGTTTGCACAGTTTCTCTATCTCTCTCTATCTCCCCCTCCTCCCTTTCTCTCATCTCAGTCATTCCCTATCCCTCTCTTCCACTTCTACTAGTCAATATCCGCTCCTCTGTACCTGGCCATAGGCCACTTTGTGAGTCGTCGCCTTCGGAAACGTCATCGTCTCATCAATTTTTTTTTCGCTTCTTGACATCACCCTCAGAACATTGAGATTCCAATTCATAAAGGTGCCCTTTCTTTCGTGTTAAGACTACTCGAATAGTTCGGTGATCAACAGCAATTTATACAGAAAATGATCACAGATGTTGATAAGTTATTCGTTGCCGAAAAGGGGAGATTATGGCTCTTGACGGCCTGGAACATGCAGAATAAGGGGATATGTAAAAGCACCTCGTAGAAGAGAGAAGTCAACAGCCACGTGGTCATCCTTTGCTAGGCACGCGGCAGTTGCATGGAAAGCACGGAGCAACGACATCAGCAAAGAGATGGCAAAGCAAACCTAGCACTCACACCACTACCAATCATTCAACCTAATGAGAATCGAAAACCGCCGCAAAGATGATGCTTCGATACCGGCGAAACGTCGAAAGGATTACAGAATCCATCGACGAAATGGAAACATAATGTACAGACATGAAGGGCTTTGATTAAACTGAGATTCTAGCTGTCTTTGCACTTTGGAAGCGCCTACGCAAGGAAAACAAGAATGGGAATTGTGAGCTAGCGAAGAAAGGAAAACAAAGAAAAAAGTCATTCTCATGACATTGGAGGAAAACAGCTCATGATATTAAGTTAAAAATCATTTTCGTGGAAGATAAGCTCTTTTCTTCGTTTCCTTAACTGGATACTGAAGCTGGCAATACTTGTGGCCGACGAGGAAGACCATGGGTAACACATGCTAATGTAAGGTCCAAAAGAAGAAGGAAGAAACAAGCATGTTTGGACATGACAAAGTGTCAAGCCAATCCCCCTTTGATCTCTACCGCCGTTTGGTGTTGAACTTGTTCTTGATCTTATTGAGCATGTCGACGAACATGTCGAATGTGGTCTCGGGAGTGCCCGAGGGAGAAACCGGCACGGGCTTAGGGGCATCCGCGAAGGGCGCCAGCGGGTCCATCTGATCAATCTGTCATGGGTCATCGAGGAAATTAGAGATATTTTAAAAGCGAAAGAGAGAGACATGAAGGTTGAGAAAGAGAGAGAGAGAGAGAGAGAGAGAGAGAGAGTAAGAGGTATGAAAAAAAGTTTTTTTTTAGATTGCAGTGCCTGACTACCTTTTGCGAGCGGAATCGTGAAGAGAGACAGCAGATGTTCTGCGCGCACTGCTCATACTGGGGCATGCACACGCATGGCTGCTGCGAGATCTGGATCGGGTAGAGGATGCAAGTCGTAGTCAGGGGGAGAGCTGTCGGAGCTGAAGGAAAAGAGAGTGAGAGAGAGGGAGAAGGAATGATAGAGAAGAAGAGAGAGAGAGAAGGACAGAGACTGAGACGATTCTACCCACAGTAAACATGTCTTGTAAGATTCTTTAGAGTCCTTCCGGTGATGTGTACCGAATATTAGAGAGCGTGCGAGTCTCCAAAATGTTTGCGCTACCATTGCGAGAGACACGCCAAGCAGGTTGCATATCAGGAAGTGAAGCAAGACTGGCTAATTCTGCCTCGCTTGGGCAGGTTCCCCGAGGCATGCTTCGCCGAGACAATTTGCGCGTAACAAACATCTTCGTCGTCACACTTCTGGTTTCCAGTCAGGGCTCAGTTAGATGACTCTTCGATGGCTCTTTTGGTCAGGCAAAGTAATGCAGTGATTTGGAATGTACATTCGGTGTCTTTCTACTGACACAGAGCTCCCGTCGTAGTCGATCCTCCGATTGGCGGCTGAAAAGATACCTCACATTTAAATGACATCATTAATTTTTTGAAACGAAAAGAAACTTAGAAGCGCAATTCTTTCTAACGGAAGGGTAAAATTGTACAGCTAGTAGTTTATTGAATTCTTTTGAATGATTAGAAAGAATCATTGAATGAATGAGTATTGACCAGAGTGATGGGTGGTTGCGGATTCGGCTGTCCAGTGACTGGAGGCAGAGGAGAAGGCGGCGGTGTCTGCCCAGGAGGAGTCTGGAAATGACAAAACATTCAATATCATCCCATTTCCTCTTATTCAATGCCCCACCACTATAGGCGAATTGTAGTACTGACACATTGTTGGTGGTTTCTGGGCCAATAGAAGCGGAACACAACGACATAAATTGTGTCTTTTTGCACTAATTAAAAAGTGCACACATACATATGTTTTATATCGAATATTGTGTATTTCTCAAATCAGTGTGCTAGGATAACAAAATTAAAATAATGTGCGCATATTCATAAGTGGAATTTGTCACAAAATTATTTTTTATCTTGCAAACCCAGAGGAGACCTGTGTGATTGGAGGGAGCGGAGCAGTCGTCGTGCCTCCGGGAAGAGGGTTGTTGGTGGCCGGCTGGGTTGGCTGCTGTGTGGGAATCGTGTAGGAAGGCTGTGCAAGGTGCAAGAGGAGAGTGAAGGGGAGGCAATTGTGTACTTTTCGAGAAGTTTTTGTCTATTGGGCAGGAAAAGGCAGTCTACACCGATTTTGTGTAGTCAAATTGAAATGTGCAGAGGGTGATTCAAGCGACGTTGTGCAGTTGTGGAAGGAAACGCTAGTGGTATTCACATCAAACATTAATCACGCGGTTGACGGAAAAGAAAACTCATGAAAGCATGTGGATGAGTCATTGCCTACATATCTGCGTTCAGGTCGAGAGCTTTCTTAAGGTGAGATCATTTTCGGTGTGCTTACCGGACTCGTCGTCGTGGTGACCACGCGGCCGTTGCTGTCTTGTGGACAGACACACACACCGGAAGGCACGGTCACCGTGAGAGTCAGGCAGTCGCAGGAGCAGCCGCATCCCTTTCGGATTAGGTTAGCAAAGCCTTTTCATTAGACAAGTCCTCTCTTACTCTTCTCTTTTCTCATCTTATCCTCCTTCTCACAACTGGCTGCTTTTCCTTGAACCAACAAGATTCGGCCGTCCGCCGTCGAGACAGAAGCAGCCAGGAGTGCTGCCATTCGTGAGGGCCGTTGCTGGGAAGGGGCCGGGCGTTGGGCGGACGACGTTAAGAATGGTAGTAGTGGGGCGCTGTAGCGTGTGAGTTAGGCTAAGAGGTCTTCCTGGCTATCCACCGGAAGACTATTCAATGATCTATCTGTTGATAGAATAATTATCTGTTTAGCTAAGGCAGGTTATATGACGCATGTTAGGCAAAATCTCCCTGAAGTAGATGAGAAAGCCAGGTAAGCCAGCCGCATTAGATAAGAATTCCTCAGCGAAGAGCGGTGGAGTGCTGCTGCGTGGAATGAGAATGAGCGTACCGTGGGGGTGGGCGGCGTCGTGATGGGTGGGAGGGGCGGCGGGGGCGGCGGCGGAGTGTAGGGACCCGGCGTTGGTAGCGTGCCAGGCACCGCCGTCTGTGGCGGGTACGTCATCTCTGGCGGCTGCATTCATTTGTAGATTCATTCAACATTCGGTGTCTTTTATCTTTCTCACTATTCTCTTATTGTTAAATATTTGAACTAAAATTAACCTGCGTGTACTGGGGAGTCGCTGGATTCTGCATCGGAGTACCCTGAGTTGAGGTAAGTAAATATACACATGAAAAGAATATACTTCTCCCACAACATTACAGGATAACGAGAGTAATAAAGAGAGGGAGTTGGATAAAGTATAATTAAAGAGAGAGAGAGAGAGAGAGAGAAAGAAAGATAGAGAGAGAAGGAGAGAGCATGTGCGAAGAACTGACCGATCCGGGGCAAGCGCACTGGTACTGAGCGTTAGCCGGTCCATTGATGCGGATCATGATGCAAGAGCAGGCGCCTCCTCCGCCTGTTCCCTGGTCACGGCCGGGTCCGGTGGGAGTGGGATATGTGACGGGAGGCATGGGAGGGAAAGTGATGGGAGCGGGCGGAGTGGGCGGTGGAGTGCCCTGACTGGGAGGAGGAGTGGGGAGAGGAGTGGTAGTCGTTTGAAGGGGGGTCGTCGTGGTGGGCAGAGGGGTCATCGTTGTCGTCGTGGGCATTGGAGTGGGCGGAGTCGTGATTGGCGGGAACGGAGTCGGAATCGAAGTTGTTGTTCCCGGCACTTCAATTGTGTAACAGTTGTAACCCATCTGATCCAGTTTAAGTCAATATTCAAAAAGAATTTTTTAAAGTGAAGTTGAATCACTTGGCTGAACGTATCCGGTTGTCGGGCCAATCGTAGTTGGATGGAAGACTCCGACGGATGTCGCCGTGTTGCAGGTAGGCACGCACTTAATTATATTTAAAATAGCTCGCATGTTCTGCTCTTAAATTCTGAATTAAACGTAAATGCAAGAGTTCTTGTGGGAAGAAGTGCTCTTACCGGGTCGCACATGCACTGGTAGGTAGGGTTGTCGGTGAGGAGGATCTGGATGCACTGGCATCTGTAGAGGGAAATGGAAATGGTCTCGGTTCATTTGCTGACTAGTTCATACTTCATCATTTAGACCAGTCTTTATCTGCATTCCGATTAATATTGTTTCTTTCCTCTTTCCTTCTTTCCTTCTAACCTGGCCTTCCTGTTTGTCTGCATGTCTGTGAGCTGCTCGGCCAGGCTCTCCCGTTGCGCAGCCATCTCTGTTTGCTAAATGAAAAATGCGTTGCAATTTCGCTCTGCCAATATCATAGTGAGATAAGTAATGCACTGCTTAATCAGAAGGCAACTAGAATAATGAATAGATATCTTGCTGACAGCCAGTGGCCGCTGGCAGCTGCACTGCATCCCCGCTCCATTCGCGAGTCTCACGCAGCGACACTGTTGACGCTTCACGCGAATCTGCGCCGACTCGGGCAGCTGCGCCGATGAAGATTCAATGGCGAGCTGGAGAGAGAAAGAGAGAGAGGGAAAGAAAGAAAGGAGACAGGGAGAGAGCAAGGAAGAAAGAGAGAGGTAAAGAGATGAGCAGATGACGACGACCCTTCAGTCCTCTCTGATTACCGGTACTTCAACAACTTTAACCCTTGCCAGACCAATTGTCTGTGTTGTGTGTCTTGTGTGAGAGAGCACCAGAATGTATGATAATCGACCATCGTCAAACTCCGCGAGTGAATGAAATTGGAGAAAGGAAAGTGTGAATTAGGTGTTTGCAAACGGAAACTCCATCTGATGTCTCTCGCCGGGATTCCTTCTGCTGATCTATTGGTCTCTTTTCACGCCAATTGCGAGAAGCCGCACTTTCCGATCAGTGCATACACACCGCACAAGACGTTCGGGATAGGGTACAGGAAAAAATTGCGTGGCGTGAGAAGAGAGAGAGAGAGAAAGAGCGAGGGGGGAGATTAGAGGAGACCAGTAAGGGAGAGAGAGAACGGGAGAGAGCTGGCAGGGAAAAAGAAGTCAGACAGAGCATGAGATGAAGGAAGCAGTCAGCGAAGAAGAGATGCTCTTCCTCCGATTGACGCGAACCGTAATTGGATCGCTTGAGACGAGAGAGTCAATGTTAAGGACAATAGCAGAGAGAGAAAGAGTGAGAGAGCGTGAGAGAGAGAGAGAGATTCCTTCCGAACTCGTAAAATAAGAAATGTTGAAAAAAGATGAAACGCTGAAATGATAGTACTATAATATGTGGTCGCGGAAAGATTCACATATTTATTTCATCTTATCTTCTTTTTCTGCTTACACGGGAGAAATTCAATCCAATTTCTCGATATCTCATTTGATATATGATCAGGTAGAAAGAAATTTACATGATGATAATGATATGGTGAAGAATCAGCTAATGGTAACAAGGAAAACTCCGAAAAAAAAGAAGACCATGCATACTGACGGAGAGAAGGAGAACGGCGACTTCCGCGCCAAGCACGAGTCTTTGCATGCGAGAGCCCCAACGCATTCTCGACGATCTAAACTCATTTCTCTCTATTCTCAGAACATTCTCAAGCTACTTTCCACACTTTTATTGTGCAAAAACAACACAATGTTTTTAATGCAAAAATGCGCTTTTGGTGTCTAAAACATATAAGCAATGTTTTAGACACCAAAAGCGCATTTTTGCGAAAAAATTACGAACGATAAGAAATTTTTCAATAGAGCTCTATAGTTCGATATCTAGAAAACATGTAGAAAATATGAAAATATGTAATTAATGATTTTTTTTTCCCGCTTTCACAAAAATATCGTAAAATGAAGACTGCTGAGACAGGATGGTAGTCACAGGTGCTGGTTACGGTATTCGTTGCGGGAGTCTCGAGACTCCGCAGGCATTCGCTGTCTGTAGCCGAGGGGGAGCGGCCTCTATATATGTAGACGCACGTGTTGCCTGAGGCAAGGGGCGGGGCTTCGGAGTGGACTCAGCTTCTGGGAAGTGCAAAGACGAAATTGCTTGGAGTCGTCGTCTCACCTTGCATGCTTTCCTGAGAGAGTTTGAGAGAGTGCAGAAGTAAAGAGATACATAGGGAGAACGAGAGAGGGAAAGAGAGGGAGAGAGAGAAAGAGAGAAGCAAATGATCAGTGAAGACGTTCCGGAAAAGGAGAGGCAAGATGTTCCAGATAGCGAGATAATGTCCTGACACGGGCACAATTGAATCGAGTCGATCTCGGATGTCTCTCGCTTACACTCCCGTTTTTCAGGCCGTGGGATCGGGTCTCGGGAAGCACAAAGCCAATTGGCCATTCCATCTCGGATGGGTCGCTTCATGATCCTCTTCCCATGAAAGAAGTCCCCGAGCAAGGGTCGAGATCAAAAGAAGAAAAAAGTGGTGGGCCTCTGATAGTGATACTAACGGGGTGATGTAACAAAATATCAATTATTGAATGATATCAAAAATTGAGATCTCGTTAATGATTAGATGCATTGGTACGCGTTGACTATTGTGCCTTTAATGCTCCCAAGTTGTGCTTGTCCTTCTCTGCTCAAGTCTTCTTCCTTATTGGGCCTTCCTTCTCCATCGCTCTTTTTTTTTCTGAGAAACTTCGCAAATGTGGGCTATTTTTTTGCTCTTTTCTACCCCGAAACATTCTCTCTCTCTCTATCTGTTATTCACTCTCTTCTCCCTCGATCACTGCCTAATTCTAGTCTCCCACGTCGTAGTCTCCCGTGAGTGTAGCGATGTCGTTGAGCAATTTGGTTGCCATCGTTGTCTCTCCCTTGCTCTCTCTTTCTCTGGCTTCCCTTTCTCGTTCTCTCTTCCTTGCTCTCTCTATCTCTCTCTTTCTCTGGCTACCCTTCCTCGTTCACTCTCCCTTGCTCTCTCTATCTCTCTCTTTCTCTTCTCTATAATTCTCTGCTTATGTGTACCAAGACCGATGAGGCTGTCTAAAGTCTGTTCTCGGTCTCCTCTCACCAGTCGCCTTCTCTGATTGAGTCAGAGCTGTATTGAGGCAATTTTCTTTCTCTCGTTCTTCGTTCTCTGATTCTCCTCCTCCAACCAATGTCTCCCACTTGTCTTACCTTCATTTCCCAACCTTTTTCTATTGCTGTCTGTGTTTCTCCACTTTGCTCTCGGCCTGGTCTCGTTTCTTTCATTCCAAACATCAAAACTTACGGTGTACGCATCACCAGAGATAAGAACTTGGAAGCTACAAACTACACACAACAAGTAACAGATTCTCCAGTTGGTCGATTTGCATGAAACGAGTTCTTCCTAACTTCTTCACTAGCTAAGCACGCTCACTGATAATTGGCGTGTTCAGGAAGACGCTGCCTTTTTTGCAATTAGCCAATCCACGCGGTGAAGAGGCGGCGGCTTCCTTCAGAGACTAGAGTCTCTTCGCGGGTTTAAGCTCGTTCCGTGTATGTTTAGCATTCCATCCTCCTGCGGCTTCCAAACACTGTTGTTCTTTAGCTAGCTAGCATGCCTCTTTTCCTCTCTCCCTCTCTCTCACTTTTATCTTCTCCCACTCTCTCTACATCCAATCTCTTCCCTATCTCTCTCCATGCTAGTGATAGGTACACGCTCTTCAATGCTCTGACTCCTTCCCGATGAGGAGGCGAAGCGTGTTCGGTTTGGATATGAAAAAGAGCTCTGAGAGGAGGAGAGGTGAAATGAAGCTTACGGTGCCCGCATGATGGAATGAACACACCTGAGGTCTGTCTCTTCTCTCTCTCTATCTCTCTCTCTCTCTCTCTCTCTCTCTCTCTCTATCTCTCTCTGTCTGCCTGTCTACCTGCCTCTCGCTCACTTAAGCTCTGCTTGCTCATCCGAGTGCCCTCTCCTGGGAGAGGGTATCAATCACCCCCCCCCTTGCCCTGAAAATAACCGCTGGGGTCTCATTGGCATTCCTTCCTGAAGGGTGTCGAATGCCCTGAGGGGGGGGAGGGGGTTAGGTATGCGAGCGAAGGGAAGGAGAAAGAAGAAGTGATGGCACGCGATTGCGCCCGAGTCATTCTCATTCTCAAGGCTACCCTCGAGCCATCTGATGACAATGGCGGTTGCCTTTGTCTTTGGCCATTTTGACTGTTTGAATGGGCACATCAGGAAGATGGCTGTTGACGGGGAATCATGAGGAAGAATAGCGATGAGGTAAAAAGAAAGGAAGGGAGAGAGAGACAGAGAGAGAGATGAGATAAGGAGAAGTGGAGAGGGAAAAAGAGAGCGAGGAGGTAAAGAAAAGAGAAATGAAAAAGAGAGAGAGAGAGAAAGAGATAGAAAGGAAGAGAAGAATAACTATTATGATATTTATGAGAATCGCAGTGGAGAATTCGGACTGGAGATTAGTTCGAGGTGTGAAATTTCGGCAGAGGAGAATAATCCTCTGTGGTCGCTGTATCAAAACCGTCAAAATTCCCTTGTTTTCCGCAGCGATCACTCATCCTTCATCTTTTACCTAGACGATCAAAGTCTAATCTGAGGAAGAGAGGGAGATTGAGAGACAGAGAGAATGAGAAAAAGAGAAGGAGAGACGAGAGAGAGAGAGAGAGAGAGAAAGAGAGAGAAACACCTTCAGGAAGACTTTTCTGCATTTGATCTGCCGGTGGAACATAACGTCAAATGTCTATCTCCGCTTGCTTGTTTTTCGTGTACACACCTTGGCCTTCCCTGCAACCGCCGTGAGTCTTCGGTTTCTGAAGTTTCGGAGTCTTTCTTTAACTCTCCTCCCTCTCTCTCTTCTCTTTCTTCTCTTTCTCCACTTCTCCACACTCTTTTTCCCAATCTGTCCCAAACTTTCCAGACATCTTTTCTACCGTTCTACTATTACCATTTTTGTAGTTTGAGCCTCTCCTTTTTCAGTCTCTATTTTGTCACCTACGCAAGCCTTCTCCATTTGCTCTCTATTTCTCTCTACTTCAGCATTTGCTTGTGTTTTTTGAGCTTGCTTTTCCTGTAAACGAACGAATGTGTTAGTTCTATGGGCGAAAGACGATATCTGCAAACCTTTACGATCGAGAGTCTCTCTATTCCTATAACATGAAGACAGAAAGAGTGTTGACATGGAAGGAGTGAATATTTATGAAGAACAATGCGCTTTAATTCAGTGGAAATAGCATGAAGAATGAAAGGCGCCACCGAAATGGAGATAAAGAGCAGATATTCATTGTGATTCGAATGGGGAAAGCGTATCGATAAACCTACTAAATACATACTTTTCGCGTCGCAAAGTTGTATGCATATCTTCCGCCGAGGACTTTTGTCCTACCACTGATTAAGAAGTGCGCGGAAAAGGCTCTCATCTTTTTCTCCTCGCTAATCTCTCTTTCTCCCTCTCTCTCTAACTATCTCTCTCTCACTCCCTCTCTCCCTCTCTCTCTCTCTAACTATCTCTCTCACTCCCTCTCTCTCTCTCTCTCTCTCTCTCTCTCTGTCTAGGTTTCCTTCCTGAGTCATCATCCTGATCCTTCTCGTCTTTCTAGTCCAGTTCGAGTGGCGGAGTGAGTGACAGAGAAACAGCAAGCAGCTCGTGGCAAAAACACGCACGACCAGCTTCAGGCAAACAGGATGAAAATGAAGGGAAGAGGAACGAGGCAGGAAAGGAAACGAATGATGTCATCTTCTGCTGTATCATATATTCTAATGACACTTCTCTGCAATTGTTGTCCAAGGGATGGGAATTTTTTTAATTTGCACCACGTCTATTCCTGGCACAGCTAACCACGACTCTAAAATGCTCGAAACATTTAATTATTCAAATCTCCAAGTGCAGACGATCGTGCAGATCATCTCTTACTGAACATTCGTCTTTCTCCTCTCTGACTCTCATTCTCTCACACGCTCTCTCTCATATTCTCTCTGTCTCTCTCATTACATCTCTTCATACCACATTTGTAACTTGCACTCGTCTGCGCTAGCCGTTTCCCCACTGCCTTCTCCATCAACTTGATAACTTATTTACAGTGCATGCACCATAAGTCGGTGACCGTTCCATATACGACGTCTTTCAGCAATCCCCTCGCAGTTTCTCTCTCCTCCTTTCTCACCCCTTTTCTCCCTCTCTTTCTCTCTCTCGTAGCCATTTTCTCTCTTGCTCAGTAAACCATCTGTTTCATCAGAACACTTTCCAGTCAGGATCATCGACCATTCCTCCCTCAGGCATTTGACTCACTCTTCATCATGAAGGTGTTTGGGTGGATTGCTGCCCGATTACGGCCAGAAAGCCGCTCAGTTCGTTCCGCCGTGGAAAGAGCGGGCGAGAGACATTGAGAGAAAGAGGGAAAGAAAGAAAAGCATGAAAATGTGACGAAGCAGTGCCGAGCTGTCAGTTTGCTGTCGCCGTATTTGTTCAGCTGCCGGCGGATGAAATATGTATGTATATTTCTGCTTGTCAATCAGCAAATTCTGTCCAGAGTTACGTGTGGATTCTACTGGCCCTTTCCTTTTTTCTATTGAAAAGCAATGCATTTTTTTTCTTCGTTATCTAATATGTATGTTCTGTAATTCCTTTGTGTAGAAATGTGATCTAAATGCAACACTTGTCGTGATCAGTCATTATCTCAGGCTATTCTTTCTATTTCCGAACATCCGAGATTTCATATGCGCATACAGTCGACAAAACGGTCTCTTTTGTTGAGTACACTTTGATTTCACTGCTCAAAGTGCCTTTCATTTTAAAATCGGCACAGCAAAACAGAGTACCTCGAAACAAATTACTACAAAATTTAATATATTACATCCGATGAAATTTTTGTATCTAAGTTTCACTTATGTACTTTACACTCTCAAATTAATTTGTTTGTCGCATTAATTGTTTGTCTATACATATCTGTGGTGACATGAACTTTGTATTAGACTGCTTATTATACATCTTCTTTCTAAATCGTACAGTTTTCTTTTTCAATCTGCAAAAGATAATATAAAAGAAAGCTCTGACAGGGTGAAAATATCTCGCTGGTTTCCACTGCGGAATCTTGCGCAGACCCATTTCATTGACAAAGAGATGTATGTTGACGGGTTTGTACATTAGCAGAATAATAAGAAATGTAAGAAAGCACTTCTCCTTTCCTGTCTGGCTTCCCGATTTCCTTCCAATTTCTCGCGCAGCAAACAATTCCAGCGAAGGCAATCTCAGATGGATATTCCGGATTTCTTGTTGCCATTCATTTTCTCTTCCGTTTTCGTTGCTTCTCGCTCGTGGGAATGCCCCTGAGCCAACGATTTCCATTTCGGCGCCCACACAATGGTTGTGCATTCCTTGTTCTCGTATCATCTTTCCATCCATTAATCGCTCTCGCTCTCTCTCTCTCTCTCTCTCTCTCTTTATCTCTCTTTATCTCTCTCTTTCTCTCTCTCTCTCTTTCCCTCTCTCTATCTCTCTCTTTCTCTCTCCCTCTCTTTCTCTCTCTCTCTCTATCTCTCTTTCTCTCTCTCTCTCTTTCTCTCTCTCTATCTCTTTCTCTCTCTCTCTTACTATCTTAACTTTTGTTTACAATTAATGCATTCTCTCTCTATCATTCTCTCGCTCTCTCTTTCTCTCTCTCTCTCTCTCTCTCTCTCTCTCTCTCTCTTTTTCTCGGTCTCCTCCTTGTCTTCCATTCCGTGTTACCCTCTATTCCCTGGCAACATACATATGCCAATCTTTGGAATAGCGAAGCAGACCACTTCTTGCACTAGCGCTTACCTTGACGTTCCTAATGGAAGCTACTAGATTTGTTTGCCTTCTACTCCATCTTTTTTTTTTTACAAAACAAATTATGAGCTTATGAAATATTTGCTGTCTTTTGGCCATAGTAAATTTTAAAATTATGTGAATAGCTTGGCGGAAACCACATAGTCATACTAATAGAAGTTCTTATGTCCGCTCTCATAATTAAAGAACCAAGTGTAAAAAAATTGGCTAGAATTCTAGTCAATTTTTTTCACACTTGGTTAGTGCAGCACGATGTACCATTTCCGGTGTACCCTAGTTCAGCTCTGAAATGCACCCGAAGTCTATATCTACCCCTTCTCTCTTTCTCAAAGCCATACCTGCCCCTCGAATTCTCTCTCTTCTCTCTCTCTCTCTTTCTCTTTCTCTTCTTTCTCTTTCTCGTTTCCTCAGGCTGTTTCATCCTGTTCCGACCTGAAATCCACTCCTTTCGTCACGCATTCCTGCTCATTCCAAGCCAATGTGACCTGAACGTGACGAAATAGAAGCGAACACCCATCGCCCGCTTGCTCTCCCAAGAGTGACTTCAAGAAGCATTACATAGTACCTAAGTATTTCGATATCCGTTTCTCTTCTCTCTCTCTCTCTCTCTCTCTCCCTTTCTCTCTCTCTCTCTCTCTCTTCCCCTCTCTCTCCTCTCTCTCCCTTTCTCTGTCTCTCGATCTCCCTATTGTTCCCTTCAGCTTCTTCCCATATCCCCTCCACCCTCTTACTGCTCTTGCCCCATTCTTCTCAAGGTTCGTACTAGATACACAGTTCTTTTGCGATAATTTTTTGCCTACGGACGTCACTAGTCTTCAATTCTCGGTTTTGCAGTACCATTGTTGACTTGCACCTACCATATCCAATTCATTGCTTTACCATATCACACCACAATCAAGAACAAGTTCCATTCATTCTTCCGCTCTCATCTCTTCAACCTTATTCTCTGTCTATGGATGCACTTTCTTTGTTATCTCCCCTGTTCTTCTTTCTCTCTCTCTCTCTCTCTTTCGTTGTCCCTCTCTCATCTCTCGCCTTCTCTGCCACCCTCAAGCAACTGTCGTACATCTGTCTCTTTCTGCACGTCACAGGACGGCCTCGTTCATAAGATCCTAACGACCGGAACGCCCGCTTGCCGTTTACTTTGCTAGACTTTGAGGGAAGGGGAAAGCATCATTCATTCTCAAATCGCGTTCAAGATCACTCTGATCCCTTTAGCCATCTGCCATGTGGGACAGACTGATTGGCATGATTGCGAATGTCTTGGTTCGCTTGACATATGGCTTCATTTCCTTGTGCGACAAATTCATCATTTTCTATTCTCCTTAACCTGCACACCTACAAATATACTCAACACGTATTCTTGTTGACTGGTTTGGGGAAATTCGAAAGATTACGCAACTTGGGGCTTATTTCACACGAATGTATTAGTGCCAGTTATTGGTGTGACAGTAGCATTCATTACACATTTACTCACTGTAATCGCGCGGATTATGAACATGATCAGGCCCTCTTTGTTTTCCCATTCTTGTGCTGTTATACATATTAATGCATTTCCTGATACGCGAAATATGTGAAAAATATAACTGAATACCCCTTCAGACTTCTTCCTTGCGCCAATCACTGACAGCACCGAATTCCACTCGTCTTTGGCCTGGTTTCAACATGCTTCGCGACCGCAACGCGTCGCGCCGAAATCTGCGCATCATAACATCGGCTGGCAGCCTAACCGGCAATAGCGGCAGCATTGATATAAGATCGCCGTCCCTCTCGCCTGGCTCTGGTACACTTTATCTATTATATTTTTTCAATGTGAAGTAAATATAGATAGTTTAAAATATTGCAAGGTGTTTTGAATTTTAAATAATTTACTGAAAAAATAAAATAAAATTTCTAAAGCATTTATTATATTCTGCACGCTATCCTCATTTTTCCTGTTTTTGTCTTAAAGATTTGGGCGAAAATATTCCATTGAATACAAATTCAATGGGCGAATTCTTCTCGGTGTTCCATTCATGAATTGAAAGCGAAATTCTGAGTCATTAGAAGGAGAAGCGGTTGAGTTCCCCCTTTTTCAACAATTGTATTTTTTTATTTCTTCAACGACGTCACAGAGCAGCTGCACTTTCCGAGTTCTTTTGAATTTTCTAGTTCTAGTGATGCGTAGAATGCATGACTCAGAAGCAAAACCGTTAGTAAACTTCGAGAAAAATATATGGAACGCTTCACGAATCTGCGTGTCATCCTCGCGCAGAGGCCATGCTAATCTTCTCTGTGCAGGTGCTATGTATTTTAGATGAATGGTTTCATGGGAGGAAAAAAATTATGACGAGGTCTCTAACACAAAGGCGCAAGAAAATCAGTGGCTTTAATTTTTTCTGGTTTTCCATATTTCTCTCTCTCATTCTCTCACTCTCTCTCTTTCTTTCTTGCTCGGCCTATTTTTCAACATCCCTCTGTTTTCATATATTTCCACATCCGTTCATCTCTTCTTTTTCAACATCTTTTCCTGGGGAAACTTGGCTGCTGTAATCTCGTTTGAGTTTCAAAACGTCAAGCAGCCTCTTTTTGCTTCGATGTGCCGCCTTCGCAATGACTCTCTTATGTGTCTTCTAGTCACGAAGAGTGCACACTGCAGTACATTTAATTTTTCATGACACGAATAGAGTGCATGGTCCATTTAACCTATTTTATTTGCACAGATATAAATATGATAGAAATATAAAATTAAGCCACAACTGCTTCTTACAAGTGGCTTTTCAATGCTTAATGAAATATTCATTGGTTTCAGAGAAAAAATAAAGTCACACTCTTGAAGTAGTCGAGAAATGCGTTCTAACTCCTCCGTTTCCGCCCCAAGAATTCACCTAGAGAGGGACATGTTGTTCAAAAGCGAATAGGAGTTAAACTGTAGAAGTATGTTGATAAGAACAGTTTAATTTTGTCTCCTACATGAAAGGTATTCAAATTTTAGTGTTGCATGGCATTCCATAAGCTCAAGGAAGACAAATGCCTAGATCAGTGCTCGCCGCCTGCTTATGAAAGGCACCACTCCAGGCAAGCAGAACAGTGGAACGCTGGAGGGAGTATTAGCCTAGACAGCACTTTTTAATTAACGCTTTTCCTCTCGGTGCCTCCGCAAAGAAAATTCTTATGAACATAAAGTCATTTCGAAATTTATTCTTCTGATGGTTATCGCTTGTTATTTTGCATGCCAGCGTTGTTTATTTAGTCCCAAAAAGACGAAGGAGGTGAGCTTCTCAGGCTTACGCTTCCTCTCAGCTGTCACATCAAAACCCTTCTTCCCTCGATTTACTACTACTTCTGACAATTGAGATCCCGGCTCATTCTCTTCTCCGGTCTGGGGCGGTCAACAAAACATGCATATTTCATATTCTGACAGAGAAGAAGAAGGAGTCCGCAACTGCCTCTGGGAGCCTAACCATTCTTTACTAGCCTCCATTCTCTCTCTCTCTCTTTTTCTCTTTATCATTCTCTCTCAATTAGTTGAACTATATGTATGTAGCTCCATCTTTCGTCTTTGCTCTCCTATTAATCTTTTTTCTCTAACCTGGCTACTCTCTTTTCCTCTCCCTTTCTATCTCTTTGTCTTCTCATCCCCCTCTTCTCTTCCTCTCTCTCTCTCTCTCTCTCTCTCTCTCTCTCTCTCTCTCTGTATTACTTTTCCGTTCTCGACTGCCGTCCGAGTTTTTGTTTTGTACATATTATCGCCTGCCGTCTGCTTGTGTATGGCTCATAAAATTGTCTGGGTTCTAGAAAAAATTAAAATTAAGAAAATATTAGCGGCACAAAGTGCGCGCAGGCGTATTAATGGCGTATTTCATGGCTAATGCACGAGCAATTCTTGGCTGACGGGCAATCCTCTCGAACTGGAAGGAAGGGAAAAAAAACAAAAGTATTCTGCGCATGTATTCACTGTTACTTTCTTCTCAGCTATGCCTTGAATATTGACTGAAGCTATTGTTGCCCTCTCACCTTGAGCACAATATGTGTGTTCTAGAGTGGTTTTTGGCATTTCAGCCTCTCTTTCTCTGGTTCTCTGTCGCGGCTCTCTCTCTTCTATCTCACCCTCTCTCGTTCTCTACTCTTTCCTTTCTTTCGTTTCTCCCCTCGCATTTCGCATTAAAGGAAGTATCCAACGAAAGAATACCGTATCTAATAAAATTACGTTTCAAACTGTGCTAAACTCCCAACTGGATGAGCCTTTTTTGAGCGCCCGCTACAAAATTTCAAATTTGAAACGTATGTGTCTCTAACCTCTCTCGACTTCTTTCATTGTCTCGCTTTTCTCTAATGTCTGTATCTCTCATCTCTTGGTGAAAATGGGGTGCTAAGTGGGCAAGACGGTCAGAGACTGCCTCTTCTTCCCACCCATTGGCACTCCTTGCTTGGATCTGAGCATACACCGCGTGCATCGACAGAGACGTTTTCTACCGTATTCCATAAAACAAATGCAAATTTCTCGCTAAATACTGACTTTCGTAAAGCGGGACCACCTCTAATCGATCTTTTAGGCAAGACTTGATCATATGGGAACATAAAAGAAGAAGTTATTTTTTCCTCGGATACTTCCTTTAAGTTATGCTGAGCTGCACAATCGTTTCCTCTTCCAAGTGCGCCACCCACAACCGTTCTGCTTCATTAGCTGGATGGCGAGGCTGTCCCCCCCCCCCCCTCTCTGGCCAGAGTTGTCTCGATTCTCTTTGCGATCTCTTCATTCTGTATATTTACTCTTTTCTAATTCTCTCTCTCAATCTCCCTCTCTCTCTCTCTGTCTCTCTCTCTCTCTCTCTCTCGCTCTGTCTCTCTTTTCTCTTTCCGAATAGCTACGAGCATTGCCAGAAAGGAGTTGCAGAAGAGATCAGAGATTAGCTGTTGCAGAGTGCGTTCTTGCACGTGCAGCCTGCCCTGCTTCCCCTTTTTGGTCCCCCGTTTCAAAAAGGTCACATTGTCGTCCTCTTTCTGCTCGGCAGTTCACCTTCTCTTTTACGAGCCCCAGTCATGAGCTTTTCCTAGCTTCTCCTCATCCCCAGAGAAAGGCAATAATTGTCTCCATCCTTCTTTTCTTCCTGCCGCAGTCTGTCACGTTGAATGGCGGCCAGAATTGCCTTGGCTCTGAATGAGACAAGATAATTCATGCCGTGCGCACTTTCCTCAACTTACTTGTAAACCTCGTGATGAACTGAGACATACACATGCACAGGACAAATGAATTAGAGTGAGAGAGAGACAGGAGGGAGAATGAGAGAGAGAGAGACGCACTGCAGGAGAGAGAGAGAGAGAGAGAGAGAGAGAGAGAGAGAGCAAGAAAGGGGCCGAAGGCAATAAGCATGAGCAGTCAGCTCTGCGACTTCCCCTATAGCAATTGTTGTTCTTTAATCTCGCCGCCTCTTGTGCCTTCAGGCATTTACGTTTTTTAGCTGTGCCGAAATGCGTGCCACGATGCTGCGTTGACTATCGGGGCAGCTGCATCTTAGAAACAATGGAAAGAGAGAGAGAGAGCGAGAGAGAGAGAGAGAGAGAAAGAGAGAGATGGAGGGAGAGAGGGAATGGGAGAGAGAAGGAGGGAGGGAGAGAGGGAAAGGGACAAAGAAGGAGAGAGAGAGAGAGAGAGAGAGAGAGAGAGAGGAATGGAAGCAGAGAGAGAGAGAGAGAGAGAGAGAAATGGAAGGAGAGAGGGAAAGTGAGAAAGATGGAAAGAGAGAGATGTAGGGTGAGAGATATTGGCAAAGAGGGAAAGGGAGAGAGAAGGAGAGATAGAGAAAGAAGGAGACGCAGAGAGAAGGAAGTGGCCAGCGAGTAGCGCTGCTAACTGATTGAGACTGCGATTCCGGATAAAGTGAATATAGAAGGACAAGAGAGTGAGAGAGCGTGGACGAGGAAAGGGATAAAGAGATAAAGAGGGAAGAAGACGAGATAGCTAGAGTGTCTTTTCCTTTTCGTCATTTTCAACCTCTACTTCGCTCGCCATATCTGCTTTTTTAATTATTTTTTTTCTTCTAAAATTTTGAAGCAGTGACCCATTTTTAGCTGTATGTTTTCAGTCTGAAAAGCTCTTCTCTTTCTCCCCTTGCTCTTGCAAATGTGCATATAATTAGTTGTACTGTATTTTTGAAATAGTGCGTTTGCGTTGTTGGGTGGAAGCCGAATTTTTCTTCTCCCCGTCACTTCCTTGTTTTGGTGCTGCCAGTTTTTGATCGTTTCATTGAAAGAACATGCAGACAATCGTTGTTGAAGACGATACTGGGAGGAATAGAACCTCTGCTTGTACTCCACCCATCTTTGATTCCATCGGTAGAAGAATAAAGAGAGAAAACGGAGAAGAGAAGATAAACGAGGGGATGTAATGAAATAAACTACGAATAGAGAAAAAGAGGGAGCCTCTTGCTGCCGTGATTGTATTTATGACGTCTACTCGTCGGGCAGGCAGCTGAAAAGAAGTAAACTCGACCGCATTCCAGGAACGGGACACCTTCTTACACAGAATTATCGCTCTCTCGCGCTTTACAGAATCACCAGTTTCAAAATTTACTTTCCGCTTTTTAAGCTCATCAGATACAAAAAATACACATAAGATCGCGGATTTAAATTCAGTTGCCATAGGCACTTGTAAATTGAAATTTTCATGCAGTTTCGAATTGCCAGTTTCGAATTGCCGCGTCTGCCCTGTATAGGGAAAGAAAGAAATTGAGCGAGGAAATGGAGGGAGTTGAGAGTAATCCAGAGTTGTTTATTAGCTGCGTGGATTAGTCGACTGGCTTATTATATTTGCTTGTTCAATATTTTCCGCGTGGCTCCGTTACAATCTGCTTGTTTTCAAGAGAGCCTTCGAGAGGTGTTGTTTTCTGAAATGAACCTTTTCTTCTTTTCGTTTATTTTTACTGCAGGTAGGAGAATTCATTATATGTATTCCAGGATATTCACTTCAGCATTGATTTTCTTAAACCGCGTGATTGGCATATATATGTACATATTAAGATAATATTAAAATTCCAAAAAAGAATTTATAAGGTGGGATATGAAGTGCATGTATGCAAAATACTCTTTATACCAGTAACCAATTGCTGGCAACTCCATTTTCGTCTTCAGATATGAGCTGCCAGCCGTCTACGCCCCAGTCGATTCTCTACAACTCAGCCGAGAGGCACAGCAGACCGGTACACACTTTATTATCTTACTCTTGCAGCATTCTGAGTAATATTGAAGAAGAAATGTTGCTTTTTCTAAGAGTATTTGTTTGTAGCTACCTTAAGAAGTGAATGAATAACAGTGAGGAACTCTTTCTAGGAGCGTCGAGTTCGTCTCTCTGCTGACATTTCACCAACGCCGTCTCCTGGAAACCGCCAAGATCGGCCAGGTATTCCACCCTGCTTCTCATCTTATTTCCAAATGGTTTTGTTATGTTTGAGCCTCAATAGTGACATGTGTTTCAAATTTGTCAAAAGAAATTAAATATATCATCATAAAATGGAACCTTGGCAAACGTCGGGTAAGTGAAAAGGAAGGTACCTTTTTACGTTGGTGATATTTGTATGGATTATTATATAACCACTTTTGTTTATTTGTGCACACGCACACAGAACTAAAAATGTACTCCCACTACCTTTTATATCGTGTGACTCTCCGATATAATCTCATCACCTATGCACATATTTTTCTGCCATTTTGCCTTATGAAGACTCAGGCAGTTGATCTTTTGAACTCAACGAGTTTACCGTGGAATTTTCCTTGCCTGTAATTGTAGACTGGACAATGAAAGGCATTACACAGAAAGAGCGACAGAGAGCGAGAGAGCAGCAGAAAGAGAGAGACAGAGAGAGAAAGAGAGAGAGTGAGAGAGAGAGAGAGAGCGGACGAGCAAGCGGAAGGAAGAGAGGCAGAGGGCGATAGAGCAGAAAAAAGTAAGGAAGTCAAAGGCTGAGAGATGGTAGGAAATGGCATTTCAGTTCTCCCATACTGTAAGCTAATTCAGCATGTGATGTTACAAGATGACGGAGAATGTTTAAGTTTGCAATTTCCTGTAATAATGTGCTTTTGCAAATATCATTATTAACTTGTCCAATTCTGACCAGTACACGGCAGTACTGACCATGTATTTTTGTCCTACAGCTTCATTGTAAAGTGTGTGTATCTTGCAGCCACTTTCCGTTTTTAAAGGTTTATTTATTTATTTTCTTAGGAAAATTCTATTCAAAAAAAATTTAGTATGTGTCAAATGGGGCTTCATTTGTGCAGTCTTCCAATTTCTGTGAATCCTTCTGATCTTCCGTTTTATTGGTTGCTCAGTTCAGCAGCCGATACGGGCAGATTCAATAAGGGAATGCAGACAGACATTCATAGTATTCCTTCCCCAATAACTCCTCGCCATTGCATATGACAAGGTCCTGTGACGCTTGTCGCACACTGGAAGATGAAAGGGAGAGAGAGCGAGAGAGAGAGAGAGAGAGAGAGAGAGAGAGAGAGAAGGGAAGGACAGAGATACGAAAGAAAGAGAGAGAGAAATACAGATAGAAAGAGAAATCAGTACTGAAAATGTTGTCGCTCGGGCGATATTTTATTCGTTTATCCTCTCAGTCAAATCCTCCATTATCTCCTGTCGCACCTCTTCATATTAGCGCGAGTAAAGAACATCGATGCGGAGCTCGGCTTTATTGGTCTTTTTCCGATTTTTCGTAGTCGTACAAAGAAGATTAATATGCATTGCGTTGATTACTCGAGTACAGAGATGCATACAGAAATAATTAGTGCTCATTCCTTCGCTACCTTTACTTACTTTTAACAAGCGGATTTAGTGAGCAACAGAGAGAGACGTGATTGACAGAGATCTTTGCCGCCCTTTGCACCGCCCTCACTTCTTCTTTATAAAGAAAAACCGTATTGCTCGAAATTGAACAATCTTTGAAAACACTCCGTTCACCCGATGCCTGTCTGCCTTTTCAACTCTGAAAGAAAATGCAATGACTACAGTAATCTCATACGAGTCTAGTGAATTGTTTTTGCTTTGCTTATATTTTCTTCTCTGAATTGAACAGGTCCTTGATGGTGCGCTGTGCTCTTACTTTTTGTGCCGTTAATCTCTTTGGCTATTGAAAAAAAAATGCTTTGCCTATCAAAACACGCTTTCCACGCGCATTTTTCTTCTTTCTCTTATGCGTTCTCTTCATCTTTCTCACGTCTTCTCCCCTCTTGCGATCTCTGCCTTGTCCTCTTTCTTTGCTCCATCTTTTTCTATTTCGCCCGCTCCCTGCCGTTCTCTCTCTTTCTCCCTCTCTCTCTTTTTCTCTCTTTGTCTAATCTTTCATATAGAAGTAACGGACCGAGAAGTGATGGTGTTCTCTCAACCCATTCATTTTCCGTTCTGTTCTCTTCCAATCTATTATTTTTCACGTCTGCCCAAAGGACATCGTCAAATTCTTTTGTGTTAGAAATAAACAGCGGCAAATTACCGGACAATGTCTAGTCATTCTTATTTTATTTCTATCAACTTTACTAATGGCTGACCTATTTGTCATAATATCTTTCATTCTCTCTCACTTCCGCCCTTTCTCTCTTTCTATTTCTCTACTCTTTTCGACGCAATTCGCAATCGCTTTATCTAATCCCAATCGCCAATTCATCTCTATTGTTAATCACTTTTTTCTCTCTCTTTCTCTTTCTCTTTCTCTTTCGCTCTCTCCCTCTCTCTCTCCCTTTCTCTGCGCGTGGCAAGATTGTGTGTGTGTCAAGAGCGGTGGCTCGTCGCATTCCGAATGCATGCCCTGGCCGCTCCTTCTCCTTCCTTCTGCACTCTTCGTCACTCTTCTTCTTCTTCCCTCAATCCCTTTTTGCTTCCCATGTCTCCGTCACTTGAAAATTTCAATTGTGAAAACATTGTCTAAGTATCTTCGGCATTTTCTTACTAGATTATATCGGTTAAACATTAACAGATCATATAATAAAACCGAGTGAAGATCTTTTTGATGGCCTCTAATATTTTATTCTGGATTTTACCTTCTCTGGCTATCTCTCCTCTATCTATATTTTTCCCTCTCTCTCTTTCTCTCTCTCCCTTTCTCCCTCCCTCTTTCCCTCTCTCTCTCCTTCTCTCTCACTCCCTCTCTCTCATTGCTTGATCCTTCATGGATCAATGACGTCGTCGTCGCGTCACTCGTTCTTTCTAGCTGCGAACCATTCATCTCCTTTGTTTTCTACTTCCACTCGTCCGGAATCTCTGCTTCTCTCGCCCTCACTCACTCCGTCTTTAACTCTCCATCTCTTCCGTTTTCTCTTCTTCTCTAGGCACAAGTTGTTTTCGTTTCTATCATTTTTCTCAGGAGGCACCTCGTGATCTCCACACGGCAGTAGAACGTGTATTTTCGATCTATCTCAATCTTCTTACTCTCTAGATTCTCTCTTTCTCTCCCCGAACATCTCTTTCTGTTCTTCTCGTTTCTCGCGTTTCACTCTTTCTATCTTTATGGTTAGCTTTATCGCTTATCTCTCTTCCCTCCCTCTCTCTTCCTGGCATCTCCGTCTTCATTCCTGCCAGCACCTGGCCATCCTCCCTTTCTTCCTCTCCTTTCCTCAGTCGTGATCAACGGTGCTCTACGAAACCCATGTTGCCCCAAACATATCTTCATCCTTTAACCTCTAATCCCAATCCATTCCATCGTTAAATTTTTGGTCGGCTACCTTCTCCTAACCTTTTTTCTCCCATCTCTCTATCTCGCCCTCTCTTTCTTTCTCTCTCTCTCTCTCTCTCTCTCTCTCTCTCTTTCTCTGTCATTTCAACTCGATCTCCTTGCTGCCTTTTTCACTCCTCCCTGTGCCTAGTCCAATCTCGACGGCCGGCGTTCGCATAAAACACGGGTCCAACCATTCCCATTCCTATTCCATTATATTGTTTGCGACTCTCTCTTCAGTCTCTTTCTCTGTTCTCTCTCCCTCTTTGCCTCTTCTCTCGTCTCCTCTCTCTCTCTTTTCTCTCTCGTCTCCTCTCTCTCTCTCTTTCTCTTTCTCTCTCTATATCTATCTCTCCTCCATCCCTCCGTCAATGTTTATATGCGGACCTAACGAGATTTGTTCAACAGCGATGCACCCGAAAAAGACATTCCCGCATTCTTGGCCGCCGTTCTCTCATCTCATTCATTCATGCATAAATGCTCAGAACAAACATTATTTTTCGTTCTTCTTAGAACTATCCTTTGAATTTTTAAAAATTAAAAGACATGATGCGATTGTTTTCTATGATTTCTTCCTTTCTTGGCTAGCCAACAATTTTTGTTAGATTGTGGCGTTCCCGTCTATTATTAGAGTGTTCTGATATTAAAGCACGGCCTAGAATCCGTTGAAGGGCGAGTTGTTATCCTGAGGAGGAGGAGGGCCCGAATTATTTTCTCTTCCTGAAGCAATGGCCCGTCGAATGCCAGATCGGCAAGTCACCTTCGAAGATGACGACAGTCAGTTTGGAAGCCGATTTCGTTACGGTTTAAAAAGGAAGGAGATTGAATAATGGCCTTTCTCAACCCGTTTTCATGGAGAATAAGCTAGATTAACTTCAGCCTTGGAATTATGAAAAAGAAATTTAAATAAAATTTGGTTTCATATTTTTCTTCTTGTAGGGGATCATCAAAGTGAGAAAACTGGTATGAAAATATTTGAATTGAATTTGATTTTTTGAATGGCATTGGTCAAATGAATAAAATATTCTTTTGTCATATTATACAATGTTTGCGTAGTAAACAATTATTGCTGATGCGTAACTATTCTTTCGGAATAATAATCCATCTTTCCCTGAGGGCATCATCCAGCACTTTGACATCTGGCACTTTTCATCGAATTCTTCAATAACTTCTCCTTTCTTCTCGCCTAGATATTTTCTTAAATTTCCGCCTACTCGTCTCATTTCTCAATTCCTCTCGTATTCTCGCTACGTCCTATTTCTCATTGTCCTTCCTTGAGTCGCCCCCCCCCCCCTACAATGCTCTCTTCATTCTTCAACTCTTCTCATTTTAGACCCGTGCTCCTTCAAATCTAATTTATTCATTGAAATTGTCTCGATATGGATGGGAGAACACTCATTCTTCATCTTTCAGACAACGATCGTTTCATCTTTTTTCTTCTTGGCTGTTTTCTTGCATTCTTTACTATTTTTCTCTCTTCATCATTACACTCTCTCTTTCTCTCCCTCTCTCTTTCTCTCTCTCTCTCTTTCGCTCTATGTCTCTTTTTCTCAGTCACTTTTAGCAGTCTCTCCTTTTCTTCTTTTTTCTTTCTCTCAATTCTTGTCTTGAAGATTTGCGCCCTTACTATGCATTCGTGTCCATCTAAGAGTTCAACGAAGACGCCCTCTCCTTGGAACGTAGGCTGTAGACGTTGAAAAATTCATGTTTGAATTGGCGCTGAATTTGGAATGAAGGTGGCTATGAGCTCTCGCTTCTCTTCAGTCACAAAAGCAAGGATGAAGAGAGAAAGTAAATTCAGGCATCGAGTTCAGACAATGTTGTAAATAAGGAGTTCGCTGTCAAAGGGAATTTATGTCCTGTTTTGACGTGCCATTTGTAAAAAGTAAAGAGAATAAAAGATTTTCTACGACGCGGCAGAGGGTAACAATGAGAGGCCTGTTTAGTCGCTATATAAAGAGGACGGGCGAAATAGGACATGAAACAAACATCATCATTTGCTTACAGATTTCTAATATAAAACAAAACTCTACTGCTGCACTTTGACAAAATACTCTGAACTCTGATGCAAAAGGTGTATGGGCTAGGACTAGTAATCAAAATCTCTGGCGTTTGGATAAATTCCTCGGGTTCTGACGTTTTGTCTCCCATCGAGATTGTTTTCTTTCCTTCATCTTGGAGATGGTCTCGTCGATCACGGCGAGATGAAATTCGAGAAATTCCATTACTTTTTTATTTACCGCCTGTTCAGGCGAGCGAATGAAATAAGAAAAAAAACAGGCTAAAGCTATTTTTCTGTGAGCAGGTGCATTCTCCAAAAGAGAGGGAGCTTTTCATCATCAGCTTTTTGATGTTCTTGGACTCATTTCCATTTTTTTCTTTTTTGTCTGGTATGTATCTCTCTACTAATCTCTCTCTCTCTTCCTTTCTCTCTCTCTCTTCCTTTCTCTCTCTCTCTTCCTTTCTCTCTCTCTCTTCCTTTCTCTCTCTCTTCCTTTCTCTCCCACAAACTATATCTCATCGTTCTTCATTCATCGTTATCCTTTTCTCCCCTCAAATGTTTTGCCCTTAAATTTCAGATTTCGGACATTCTTTGACAATATATTTTCAGTAAAAGGTGGGATTAAGTTTGCTCGTATAGTTAATGGAAAGCATAACAGTGAAGCATCATTCTATCAACAGCAACAATTTAGCTACTTGTTTACTTTAACCTATGCCAAATATGCGTAGGCGTTCCTGTTATTATTATGAACCCCTTTCCGCATTCTATTCTGTGCTCATTCCATTCTATGGGCCAGAAGCTTTACAACAAGAGACTTCCATTCCATCACTCCTCTCCTCCCTTCTTCTCCTCTTCTTCTTTCTCTCTTTCTTCTGATGTCACCTCCAAGCAGATCGGAACACACTCAACACATCCAATCTTCACTCTCAGAGGCATCGAGCTGAAAATACATTAAATATCGGTCGTGATTGAATGGCGCTTTGAGAAGAGGGAGAAAGAGAGAGAGAGAGAGAGAGAGAGAGAAAGGGAGAGAGAGCGGAGAGAGAGAGAGAGAAAGGTAGAGAGAGCGGAGAGAGTGATCACGGTTTTAGTTCCTTGATCTCGGCGCTTCATTCACTTGAAAATATGTATCGCTTTCTAACCCTCTTTATAAATTGTGCTCTCTCTCTCTCTTTCTTACTCGCCCTGCATCTTTCACTCTCTCTCTTTTTTCTTTTCTTTCTCTCTCTCTCTCACTTTACGTCACTTTCTCACTATCCCGCTCTCGCTCTCCTCTCTGTCTCACTGTCTCTCTCTCTCTCTCTTTTTCTCTTCATCTATCTCCCTGGCTTGTCCTAGTGATCGGTGGGATGGCCACGTGCTGGGGGCTCAGCCAAATCCTCTTCTTTCCCCTTCGATATTCTCGGGGACAAGGCTGTAATGCTGTAACTCGAAGAGAAGAGTCAAGGGTGGCTTCTGGCAAAGATAGCGATCACTTCGCACCCAAACACATCTTCTTTCCAGGGAGACTTGTCAAAGTGCACTCTTCTTGGTCAGCTGAGAGATAGGGGATACAGAGAAATAGTATAAGAGAGAGGAGGGAGAAGAGAGAAGAGGCTGAAAGAGAGTAGCAGAGACATCGAGAGAGATCAGAGTATACTTTTGTTTTGAGTAGAAGACATTCCCTCTCCCCTCTTCTCAGAGGAATCGTCAAGTTGCACCCATCTCCTTTAGTAAAATTTGCAGAACTCTCGAAAACCGCACCCGTATGTACATTTCAGAATTTTCACAAAGTAAAACGAATTTACACTCTCCTCTAGTCAAAGATCAGCTTGCTGTTAAGATTAGCAGAATAGGTGAAAAGCACCTCGCTTTTTTGCGATTTCTTTCAGTAATTTGTCTACAAAATCCCGCAAACGCCTCATTGGGCAGTTTTTGTCTATCGGTCATGCTTAGAAATGCATTGTCAAACCACTGGCTGATACCAATAAAAAGGAAGAACTGGCACCACTGCAGGTGAATTCACACGGAGAATGAGGAAACACTTATAGTTAGGGCGAGAGAAAAGAAGTAGTGAAGAGAGACAGGGAGATGGACAGGAAGAGATGAGATAGAGTATAAGAATGTAAGAGAGAGAGAGAGAAAGTGAGAGAGAGTAGCAGAACATCCAGTGGTGCCTGGGCGCGCCATTTGTGAGATAATGTGCACTACACAAATCACGGAATGCTATAATTCAAAAAGTGTGATATGAGCTACATCTGCAATCTCGTAAAGGAATACATTAGAATTCACAAGCACTGGACATGAATTTTAATTGGTGTCTCATCCCAGTTGACATGCGAATTCACTATTCCTTCTTGGAATTTCCGACCTTTCTTCCCAAATCTTGCCCTCAGCATTTTCTCTCTCCGTATCTGTTTCTCTCTCCCTTTCTCTTTCTCTCTTTCTCTCTCTCTCTCTCTCTCTCTCTTTGTTAGATACTCGTCCTCTCTCTCCATGATTCCTTCTGAGTAATGCGTGACAGCAAACACGGAATCGACCCTTCCCCTGTAAGAGAGAGAGAGGAGGAGGGATACACGGAACTGTTGTCCGTGATGGCCGTGACCGTGTGCTGCTTCCTGTTTACCCCCCCCCCCTTCCCTGACCTAGCCAAGCCCCCCTTTGTGAGTGCTCCGTGAGAAGTCGCCCGCCCCACACCAAGTCGAGAGATGGGGGTTGTGGAGGATGGCCATTTCGCTTCGAATTGAACAAGGCAATCTGGCCTTGACTATTTCCATTAAGGATGCGTTAATATGTGCAGTCTTTATCTGTGCATGAATTTGTGTTTCGTGTTTGTTCAGTCCGCTGAGACCTCTGGAGGCGGCAAGAGAGAGTTTGCGACTTGGAGGCCGAGAGAACGAGAGAAAGAGAGAGAGAAAGAAATAAAGAGAAGAGAAATAGAGAGAAGTGTTTGAATAGAAGAATACAAATAGTGGAATGCGTGGCCCAGCCTGCAAACTCTGTCATTGTTCGACCCTGTTGGTGACCTTGCGCAAGCTTTGGTAGATTGCGCTTTAAAAGATTTCATTCGAACGAAGTTCTATAATCGGGAGGTTTGGAGTCTTTCCTTTCCTGCAAATTCTTTCTAAATGCCTACTATTGTTGTCGATGATCCCATTTATTCTTTATGCTATTCCAGTTTTTTTGTACGCTATGGTCTTCTGCTTAAATATTCACGTCGACTCCTTTACTTAATATTTCAATCGATTAAATGAGCCTGACCAGGCTTGATTGATTAAGCTTTTTCTTATGCTCACGTCGTCTCGTGTGTACATATTAAATTCCTTGGCTCTTTCCTAGCTTCATCTCATTCTAAAAGTTTTTCTAGTCTCCCTCTCTCTATACTTTTCACTCTGTATCTTCCTTGCTCTCTTTCTCACTCCCCTTCTCTCTCTCTCTCACTCTCGTTCTCTCTCCCCTTTTCGCTCTCGTTCACTCTTTTCTCTCTCTCTCTCTCTCATTCTCTCTCCTCTTTCTTCGTGTCAGTGTCACTCATAGTTCGTAAAGCTCAACTGTTCGATGTGTCATCTCCTCCTTGTGGCCTCACTAGTAAAATGAGAGCTCGGCTCTATGTTTCCTCTCAATTATAATTGTTCTGTGCGATTATTCATCTGCCCCAAGTGGACTTTGCATATTCACCCCTTTTCATGTGCGTTCTGCTCGGATTCATCATCGAGCCGATTGATCTTTTCATTTTATGCAAGAACTGAGCAACAGTACGTTTTTAAAGAAAAGCCAATTATTTAAAGAAATAAATAGGGGCATAGCTTTGCTTTTCTTTTCATGCGTCAACAGCGCTGACATTCTGAAAAAAGGTGACAATGACTGTAGTATGTATTATTTTCATACCCTATGTCAGAATTATGTCAATATTTAATATTAACTTCATGTAATACGTATTAATTAAAATGAAACAATGGTTTTCTTCGGGTTGGCTGAAAATATTTGTTCAGTTATTGACTAAGTCCTGGTAAAGAACTAAAAAATTATGATCATTATATATGTAGATGTGTACATAGTACGAGGCTGTTGAGACGAATGGAAGAGGGCGTATAACTTGAGAAAATTCTTTTAGGAATTGGAAGCGTTATCATGAGGCTTCTGACTTAATTTATTCAGAAAAAAAATTTGAGGAACACTTCCCTAATGCGAATATGGTATTCCTATTTAGTATAAGTAATGAGAATGCCTTGCAGTGTTCCACCTGGGGGACCGCCACGGGAGCATGAGCAGTGGAGGGGGCTCCCCGTGGAGGGAGGGCGGCAGACACGGCAGCAGTGGCAGTCTCTTCGGCGACGCTGCCCTCCGCGCTCGTCGCACCTCTCTTCCCGCTTCTTCCTTCTCACTCACCAGACCAGCCGTCAGTCATTTTTGTAACCAATCAATAATATTATTTTCTCTTCTTTTTTATAGCATAAACCGTGATTTAATTGTGCATAGTGTTAGATTTCGTCTAGCAAAGTAGCAAAATCAAATTCGTCGCTCTTTTGTTGATGTGCTTTCCGCAAGAATTCAAAGTTAAAGAGTGCACTCAAATCGACAGCGAGAGCAGGGAACTGCGAACGTGGTCTGATCTCAGGTAACGCGACGCATTTATGAGATAAAAGGGGCGTAGACGAGATTTGAAGAAGAGCGTCCGCTGTGATTGATCAACCGGAAGATAACCGTCATCTACTTGCCCTTTTTGAGTAGGCATACACGTGTCCTAAATGATGGAAGTGGGATTTTGTCGAATTCCTTTATGATTGCTGCCATTGAAGATGAACGGAGGATCTGTAACAGAGTTGGATTAGTTTCCACATCTAAAAAGTGGAAAGTTGAATATGATTCATCGGAATGAAAATAGATTGTTACTTTCTTCTGTTTACAGGTTATCAACTCGAACCTGGTGGAAGCGCGTGGTCTGATTATGGACATGATGGCCAAGAGTGATCTGCCAAGCAACGTCGCCTCGTGCCTCCGCGCAGTCGCTTCTCTCCTACAACCCAATTCGGTCAGCTAGTCTGCCATTCGCCTCTTGACTTCATCAACAGCTACATAAATATCAAGCGCAATTATACAGATAATAACGACAATCTAAAGAAATTATCTGAAAATATTTTATTGATTTGATGTGTAAAGTTTACTTTCAGTTCACTTCTTCGCTGGCTCACTCCGACTTCGGCCTTCCTTCCGTGGTGGAGAATCCGTACTCGGGCGAGCGTATTCTTGTCAACAGTGTGCGTTCTTTTCATTTTGTTTTTTCAACGTCATTTTTCTTCTTTTACTTTTTGATCAATTCATTTCAACATTTAGGATGATTATTACTTCTTTTTCTGAACTAGAAAAAAGAATTGAATTCTAAAGCTATTCGTTAATCAAGCAGTTTTGGTACATTTTTCCTTTAAAGAAATCCGCTGGATGTCTGCAGTTGTTGCAGCACTTTTGTAGTTGAAAAGAAAATAGCGGACGAGACTGGGTGCAGCTTTCCAAAAAAGGTGTTGTAGAAATTTTTCCCACATACTTATTTTCAACTCATATTTTCCAAGAACACGATTAACAAGGCTAACCAGCAAAAGCCGTTTCCGGCAGGAGCAGGATACAATTTTTCTTTTTCCTTTTAACTGATTTGTGAACAGGTCGCGCTTTTATTTTCAGTTTTCTCAACTCTCTTTCGCTCTCTCAATTGTCCTTTCTCATCCTCCCATGAACTACCTATAATTTCTTTCTCATTCTCATTATCTCATATTTTCTAGCCCGTGACGGGTCGGCCTCCTTTTTAGCATTTCTTCTCTTTAAAAAGTGTGCTTGCTGACCGCAAAGGGAATACTAAATAGACGTAGACGCGTAGACTCCTTTCTGCTCTCTTTCGCTCTGGTTCTGTACTTCACTCTTTCTCGGTCTCTATCTATTTCTTTGTCATCCCACACGCTCCTTGTGTTTCTCTTTCTCTCGCTCCGGAAGTACTCAGATCAATGTGAACGAAGTCATGTTCTAAAGAAATTAAGGGAACGTTACTGAAAGAACGCGTGTCTATTAAACGGAGAGCCAGAAAAGAGAGAAAGATTGAGAGAAGGGAGAAGACAGCGAGTGAATTAGAAAAAGCATGGGAGCGAACAAGTGGATGATGAGGGAGTATTAATTGAGAGGGGTGCAAAGCAACATCTGGTGATCTCATCTTTTGACTTCTATTCCATGTCTCTAACAACCATGATTATTTTGTTCTTTCGTGATCAATAAGCTGTGCTACTGATATTTATGTCCGTGATTCTACTATTATCTTGGTCAAAGAAACCATCCATCCACTTTATATGTATTGCTTACCATTCGTTTGCACGCACTTCCGCATCTGTGGCGATACTCTTTGGTTAATGAGAATTTCTAGGAAGTGTTCTTTTGTTCTCTGTCTTTCTCTTTCTCTCTCTCTTTTTCTCTCTCTTTCTGTTCTTCTCACTCTCTTGTCCTCGACTGATTTGCTTTAGTCGAAGCTGTCACCTTTCTTCGTCTCATTCTGAAAGAGTGCATCTTTCCTCGGGGTGAATAGATGAGTAGAATCATAAGGGTTGAATACGTGGTCGCTTCGAACAAAGAAGCCCTCCATTGTGACAGTCGTATCCCAAGTGAACCACATGGTCAACATCGCACTCTTTGCCCTGCGAGGTGACGTCAGAGCCTTCGGGTGTTTCTGCGAGTAAATAAGTGGCTTTCCACCACGACGTCGACAATGAGTCTCCTTTATCATTTTTTCCCCTCATTCTATTTTGCTATACTCTCCCTCTTTCTAGCTCTGACCCTGTTATTAAAGATGTCTCCACACAATCCGGCAGAACGCGGAAACCGTTTTTACATCATACTTGTACATCTGAACCTGCTCCTTTCTACACCGACCTTTTCATTTCTCCGAAACAGTCGCCTCGGAAATTCCTGAATCGCTTCGTATGAAACGGGATTATTCGTTTGGGTATAATTAAATAATTAAATAATTTGGTGGTAGTTGTAATAATTATATAATGCTGAGAGGTGCCTATAGCTACAATATTTCGTTAGGCTCCGTTCATTACACGCAAGGCTGGTAAAGTCGGTGCATTTTCTTGGATATGTATTGAGGGTCATAACTGATGGATATTGAGGGCTGAAGCCTTTAAAAGCTACAAATGAGAAATGATGTGACTTATTTATCCATCTGAATACTTCCTTCGGTCTCGCTCAGCTCAACAAGACACCTTATCTATCACATTATGTCATGCGTGTCCTTTTTCTTCTCCCCATTGCCTATGTATCATAATCAACTGTGCACATTCATATTATCACCTCGTGTGTACACATTTCTGACATCAAGGGAGAGAATGCGCAGCCGTTGTTCTGCGTCTTCTCAGTGCGCAAGCGAGTCCCGTGTCAATAGGATCCTGATGAAATGATACAGAAGATCTAAAAAGTTGACGCTCTGGCTTCATGCGATGTTATCTGCACTTTCGAAGGGCTATCTTGCTCTTTCATTTCACTTCACTCTCATAATCTGTCTGTCGGAGAGTGCGAGCTTTAATTCCAGGAATCAAAGAATCGGATTCTTCTAGAATTAGATATTAGGTCATTGAAATCGCATGACTTGAGCTAAAACATCATCTTCCTTCCGTGTTCACCACCACTTCTGTGTTATGCGCGTCCCTTCCTCGTTGCAGCAACCGAAGCCGCCTGCCAATCATTTTCTGCCATTTAAAAGGGCAGGAGAGACAGGGCAAAGAGTGCGAAGAGTGTAAATGAATGAAGAGAGGGAAAAGACATCCCTGAACACGCAAAAAGTGCATGTATCTCTCTCTCTCTCCCTCTTTCTCTCTCATTTCTCCGTTTTCTCTCGGTCACTCTATAGCTCTGGCTTCTCCGACAGATATGCAGTCCTAATTTCAGGCGAAAAGTGCAAAAGGTGCCACCACCTGCCACATGTCCGTCTCTTCCCTCTATTTTTTCTGTATCACATTTTTGTCCTCTCTCTCTCTCTCTCTCTCTCTCTCTCTCTCTCTACCCTCCCCCTCTCATATGCACATGTTCATATATTCCCCTTCATTTTAGAAACCGCCAGGCTCACAGAATCTACCCTCGCTAAGACAAACTTAAACTCTTTTCAACTCCCGATCCATGTGTTGTAATGCCTGAAGACCAGCTCATTTTCTCTCACGCCTATCATGATTTTTGCACACGAGGGTTATATTAAGTCTTCATGAAAGGCATTTGTCTTCATCATATTAATAATTATCATATTCGCAATAATTAAAGTAAATATTTAGAAAAGAGCTCGAGGCAGTATGGCTACATGAGGCGAAAGAGGAGAGTGACAAGGAAGACAATTATAGTGCTCGCTCGAGAGGACGAGATAGAGGCACGGAATTAGATAGGACTGAGAAAGACAGAAAAGGAGAGAATGAAGATTAAGGAGACCCTGAAAAATGTCGAAAGAAAGACATAGAGCTAAACAGAGAGTGCGAAAAGGGAGTGAGAGAGAGGGAAACAAAGAGAGAGAGAGAGAGGGAGAGAGAGAGAGAGAAACAGAGAGAGAGAGGGAGAGAGAGAAACAGAGAGAGAGGGAGAGAGAGAGAGGGAGAGAGAGAGAGGGAGAGAGAGAGAGGGAGAGAGATAGAAAGCACAAGATGCGAATTGTCTGGCACGTGTCTGTTTTTCTGCCTCATAAATCATCCTTGTTTGTGGCAGAGCTTCTTTACTTCTTTGCAACATTGCGAACTTTCCAGCGCGCGACTTCATTATGCATGCGAAAGCCAACGTCGCTTGACAACAAAATTGTCTTTTGAAAAGAGACCCTTCTCTTTTTCTCTTCCTGTCTCCTAAATCTCCTTCTTCCACAATCTCTTTCCCTCTTTCACAACCAGCTGATGCCTGTGTTCTCTTCTCTCCTCTACACTTTGCTCGATGTCTTTCTGGCTTGCATTCTTTTTTGCATTCCTGTTTCCCTTCCTTGTTATGACTTGTTTATGGTTATATTTTCAATCACAGTTTTTTTCTGGGCTGTTGTTTGCAGTAGCTCTAGTGCCCATTATCTTGGCTGTATCTGCTACAGTATAGTCAAATGGCTTTTAACCAAATTACTAAGAGGCATATTTGGTATTTTCGCGCAACAAAAAACCCTTCACCGGCCACCTTTATTAACTAAACGGCGCAGAAAATTTTTCCTTCAGTTTCTTCGTCAATTCTCTCTTTCGTCATTCATTTATTTTTGATTCCGTAATCTGTGCTGGCAATACGAAGGACGATCTTTGATATTTCAGTATTATCATGCGAAATATGCGGTCTCTCTCTTCAGTTTGTTGATTACTTCTGTGAGAAGATCGTAGCAAGATTATTTATTAGTTGTGATCGGGTTTATCTTTCATCGCACCATTCTTAGAAATATTCCTGCATATTTGAAACTCTTTAAGTGGTGCCTGATCGTGTATTCAAGGTTCTAAACGTACATATGTATGTGGGTATCTTCCTATGTTTTGGAATGTATTAAAGGATATATGTATGTATTGTATGTATGTATGTATATAGCTGAGATAGTATGAGTTGCCATGCTTACTCCACTTGGATATTCGCTTAGTTCGTCAGTCAGCCTCTTTTGTTCCGTAGAAGTGAAGACGCTTCGAGTCGCCAAAAAACGGCCCTGATATACAGCTGACAGGGATTGAAGAATGCACGCGTACGGCGTTCCATGCCTGGCTTTCCCAAATCGTACATATCTTGTTCATTCTCTCTCTCCCTCTCCCTCTCTCTCTGTAACTCTATCTCTCACTTTCTCTCTCTCTATCGTTCTATCTTCTCTCCTATTAAACTGCCTGTTCGCCTTTATTTATCTGTTCTCATCTGACATCCTTATTTTACATTTCATTCTCAATATGACCTTTGTCTATTGTTTTCTGCCATGTTCATATCTCTGAATCTTACTTTTGGCGGCATTTGAACTCAAGCATGAAATCCATGCGTCTTCGTGCTCGTCAGGAAGCAGATTCAGATGGCAGAGCAAAGTGCACACTTCTACATACAAGTTTATGGATCCTCATGTCTTTCACTCTCTCTCTGCCTCTCTCTCTCTCTCGCTTTCTCTCTATCTCTCTCTCTCTCCCTTCTTCGTCTCTCTCTGGCCAACTAACTTTAGTTCACTTCGGGATCATTGTAGCTTCAATCCACTCTCTTTCCAATACTTTTTTTCTAATAAGAGATGGCGAAATTGAATACAGACACATAAAGAAGGAGTGAGAGATGAAGGAAAGGACACATGGATGAGATGGAGAGAAGTGAAAGAGAGACAGAGAGTTAGAGAGAGAGGAAGGGGAGTGAGAGACAGAGATGACTAGAGGCCGACAGCGGGACAGTGACAAAAAGCTATGAGCGTCTCATGTCGCCTCTTCGTCGTGGTCGGAAAGCGAAAAGTTGCCTTGTTAGCCGGCAAGGAAAGGCTGTGATTAATAGGAAAAGGAAAGGGAGGGATACAGAGAGGGAGAGAGAAAAAGAGATATGTTGAGTGTGTGTGAGAGTGAGGGAGAGAGACAGAGACAGAGAGTGGCGAAAGAGTAGATGGAAAACGGAAAAAAAGTGTGTCTTGAATGTGCTTTTGCGCTTTTTGGTCTGTCGTTCTCGTGCGCATGCACTGCTTCCTGCATGAGATGACATTCGTACTGTATCGGGAGTCGTCTGAAAACGCCCACGCTTGTACTCTAGCCATTCAAGCATATCATTATTGAACCCAATTCAGAAATCTTCTTCTATTTTTACATTCAGAGAAAACTGTGCGGCACAGCTACGCAATTCATTCAGATGTGCCTATTATTTGCTTCTAGAAACATCGTGCTCTGAACACAGAAGGAACAAACTATTTTATGGTAGGACAAAAACGTAAAAATTCTCAAACTTTCGCCATCAGCTTCTTCCGTTGCATGTATGCTTTTTTTCCTCTATTTTATAGAAGTCAATGGTTGAATTAGCAACTTCGCTGATCATTCCATGCCCGTCTTATCCTCTCCGTTTGTTTTCTCCTTGTCTTTCCCCGTTCTACGCCAGCCAGACACAAGCCGTAGTAATAAAATTGGCTCGCTCCTCGGAGCCCGAGCAGTTTTCCTTCTTCCTGCACACGGAATTGCACCGACAAGAGCCCCGCCAAGTTCTCTCCAGATTCCTCCTCCTCCTTTCTTTTTTTTCTGTTTTCCTCGCACATATCATTTGCATAATTTGATACAGCCAGCCTCGGGGAAAAGGAAAGCAAATCCATTTAAGTAAAATGCAATGAGAAGGATTAATGATGTCCGCTTATTATTTGTTTTTTTTTTAACTTTTCAAAACTTTATGCACACCATAGTTTAAGCTTTCACAAATCCAAGGTTATTCTTTTCGCTTTACATCAATAAACGAACCAGTTGTTACAACTCGTTTTTTTTTTGTTGCGAGAATTCACCACAGCACAATGTGCTAGTTCCATTGGTGAGCGTGAGATGAACAGAATCAGTCTGAAAGTAATCTCTAAATCTTTCTCTCTCCTCTTATGCCCCGTTCTCACTCCCTCTCTGTCTTTCTCATCCTCTCTCTCTCTCTCTCTCTCTCTGCCCCTCACGGCCTCTCTCTCTTATGTTGGCTCCCCACGGAGTTGTCTATTCAAGATCTGTGATATGTATGTCTACAGCTAAATCTGCCTGGATGCAATACATAACTTTTGATTGTGTTCCATTGTTAGTCTTGGAGCGACTGGATGATTGCTGAATGCTAAAAGATTTTGGATTTCCAGAGGCCGAAAAGAAGAGAGAAGTGTTTTTTCCCTTATTTTCTTCTCACACGTATGTAGCACACATTTCTTTAACTTACCGACATTTATGAAGTAATGAAGTAAGTAGGTGTTGGTTAGTCATGAGAATTCAGCTGTTGCCTTCAGAATGGAAGCAGATATGTAATTAAGCGGTGTTAGCGTCGAAGATACGGCGAATTTACCCTCACAAACAGGAAAAAGAAGCTTCGTAATTCTTTGGTCTCGCTCAAGCCCATAACACCCTACTACTGAATAGTGACAAACATGTTCACGCGTAATTTCCGGCTCCAAATTTGATCACGATTAAGTTGTTTTTCTTTTCTTCTTTTGCTTCATCTAATCCTAATTTTACTCAATCATGTTATTCATTCATTCTATGTATGCCTCTTCTAAATATCGTCATCCTCTTTGGCATTTACGAAATAACTATTCATAAATGGAGGCGCTTGTTTTGCGTGTTAATAGAATCCATTTAATGGGAGAGTCTTTGTCCTGTTGGATTAGAATCCTGCCTTATATGGTGATAATCGGTGGCTCCTCATGGATATTCTCATATTCTCATGAGTTCTTCTAATACATTTGCTCACATTTTCCCAGCGCTTGCAGCTTCTTTTGACTGGCGATTCAAACTGGAGAAAATTCATCTCAGGAACATTCCAATCTAGCATTTATTAAGGAAGGTTCACGCGCACTCTGAGTGGTGAGGTTGTCGATGACAATAATTGGAGCTTTCTATTAATAAACTCGAGGAGATCTTCAAATGCGTTTTTCTAGGTGCTTCGAGAAAGGGTCGCAATTCAGCAAAAAAAAACATAATTGAAGGGGTGAATCGGAGAGCACTCTTCCGTGGTTGGTAGATTGCACTTGTAACCGGCTTCAAATCTAACACGGATTGTCCTCCTCTCCCTCTCTATTCTCGTCTTCCTACTTATCTCTGTCTCTCTTTCTCTCACTTTCGAAACTTCTTCGCTCCTGCTGAGAAGACCGTGTCAATGCACCCATTCAATTTATTCTCTACTTTAATATTGCATATCACCAAGGCGATATGTGCTCGTGAACGCCTTATGGACACTTACTTTTTCTCATACCTCGCTAATTCTCGCCCTCTCTGCCTCTAAGTCACTCACATCTATCTCTCTCTCTCACTCTCTCTCTCTCCCTCTTGCCCTCTCGCCCTCTCGACCTCTTTGGCAGTCCCCTTTTTCAATCTTTCTATTTTGTTTGTCCTCTTGGTAACTATATTTCTTTCTCTATCTCTCTCCTAATTTTTTCTCCCACGATTGTACCTTATGTAGTTTTATGTTGTTACATATCTCTTAATAAGAATATCTGCATGTCTTCTAATAGATTAAGCGTTGTCGTGTGTAAACGCATATGGTTCAACTCTGTATAATAACTTCCTCTTTATACAACCTTTTATTCAACAAATCTTTTTCTACTTCAACTTAGCGATCCACGCATTATTTCACTAATTTATTCCCATATGAAACACAAAAAAAACTGCGCTCGTTGTTGTAATTCGCTCTTATAATTAGTGGTCTCAAAGCTTGTTGAGCATTCATGGAAAGCAGAAAAAAACTCCTATCCTGAATACATTGTTTTTAAGGTATTCTGAAAAGAATATGCGTCTGTCATAGTGAAACAGTTACGATGAATTGGCAAGAAAATGAGAACGGGGTTGAAGTTGAAGAGAAAATTGAATATAGAAATTTGTGCGATGCAGAAGTACATAGTGACAAGCAAGTGCTTGGATGGATAGTGAATGCCGACAGGCTTCATTCATAGACATGCACACAGCCTGACAGATCATTTCAGTACTCCCTTTTGCGAGTTCCTCTCCCACCGTATAACTCGCTCATCTGTATCTTATTGTCTCGTTCTCCCTTAGCCTATCGGCCACTCCTGCTCCTTATACTCCTTCGAGCACTTTCACACTTTTCATTAGTTTCGTATAATCGATCCTCTGCAATAATTCATGCTTACCACAACAACAAGTGCATGCTTGGAGTCGTTGATCGCTTTACTTGAGCAAATGCGCGAGATATTTGCCGTGTCATAAAGTGCTGCATTTCAGGCTTGCCACTCTCAAGTTCTTCATTGACTCCTTTCAATAGTTCGTCGCTCTTCACCATCGCTGCCGCAATCATTCGACGTTTCGAGGCGACACCGAAAATCCTCCTGATGGATTACGGTAGAGGAGGAGTGTGCCACGTCGCGCAGCATCACCACAACGGGCTATTGGCAGGCGTGCCGCGGGCCATTCCCTTGGCTCGCTCGTGCTCGGACCTTGAGGACGCCAGCGGCGACAGTGACCTCCTAGCGTCCTCCGCGCCACTTCTGCTGGCGCCAGGCGGCTTCCGCCGCGGCGGCGCCCGCCCCTCGCGCCCTGCATCGCCGGCCAACGCACTCCGTGCTGCGTCGTCATCGTCTTCACTTGCTTCCCCTACCGCAACGCGTCACGCGCACGACCGCAACGCGTCGTTCCGTTGCCACTGCTGCTGCGACGCGTGCCTCCGCGCGGCAAGCATTGCAGTCAGTCGAGTAGAGAACACAATATTGTATCTTCTTGTTAATTTATTGTCAGTCGGCAAAGCAGAGGAATGCTTGGGTTACGTTGTCATTAGTTATTCTGCTGCCATCATACGTAAATGATCTTGGCAAAACGTTTAACTCTGGAGTCAAAAGGATGGCATTTCGAAATGCGTTGGTCTTTGCTCGTGCTCTGCCTTTGATCGGATTGGCCGGACGACATCATTCATCGATGAGTGGACGGCATAATTTATTAGGCGAAAATAACCAGCTCCCCCCCCCAATGCTTTTCTGAGAAGCCGCTCGCTGACCTTTCCTTCTGGCAAACTGAATTTTCCCGAAGTTATTTTCAACCGCGTCTTATTGCTATCAGCGGCTTCTGTCAAAATTCCTCTAATGCTTTTACCAGTGTCTTCTCTGACATTTCTCTTTTCTCAATACCTATCTCGTCTGTTTCATTCTCTCTTTAAACTCTCTCTCTCTCTCATTGTTCACTAATCAGAAGAGCCTTATTTGGATGGAGAGGGCGAAGTTGTGTAGGAGTCAACGATTGCGATTGAGGGCGACAGTTTGAAAGATATGCAGATATAAAGATAGATATAAACGGTGCGAATGTACAGTTATTTTATGCATTTTAAGAGGGCGACCACGACGTGTTCCTTTTTGATGCGGCCCCTTAGAGATGAGATTGCTGATGTCAAGCGGCCAAAATACATACACATTTCCATTTTTTGAACAAGCCAACATTTTCATTAGCACGTATGCTATTTTTTCTTTTGGTTCTTCGCCCGAAATCTTTGTCCTTATCCGCCCTCAAACTTTTTGCATGGCTAATCAGGCACAAAGGAACTGGAATAGAACAGGCCAGTGAATGAGACGGAGACAACGAGAGCGAGGGAAAGAGTGAGGCAGAGAAGCACTACGAGTGAGAGAAGGAGGGAGAGGGGCAGATTGAAGAGAGAAAGAGAGAGAGAGAGAGAGAGAGAGAGAGAGAGAGGTAAGTATGTCAAAGATCATTTGGTACTTTCTCTTCGAACTCTGCCAGAGTGCTAGAAAAATGTGCGAATTCGTGATAAGAACATTTAAATTGCAGTCTTCAGCCCTCAGAATTTCCTTCTCTCTCTTTCTCTCTGTTTCTGCTTCTTTCACTTCTTGCTCTCTGCGTGCTTTTTGTGTTAAATTTCCCTCATCACGAGCAGCACATCTTTTTCTGCTCTGGCCGATCTCTGGTCCTCGAAAGGGAGTCTCTCTTGAAGCTTCTCCCATCTTTCTCCAGCTTGTCGCCTCCTCTGATTTCCGGAATCTGTTATAAAAGGCAAGCAATGAGCCAAATTATCTTGCGCTCTTCTTCTCTTGCATACTCGTGTGTTGTATGATCATTTATATGCAAGACGCCATCCTTTTCTTCTTCTTTATACACCGGAAAGGACGATGAACTCCAATGTAATGTTTCGCTCCGAGAACGGAAGGATTTGATTCTTTATCCAATATTATTTTTGAAAGATTTTTCGTCATTCTCGCAGGCTTAAGCATAATCCACCGGATTTATCTCTAGGGACACGAAGAATAGAGGACAGCCACACAAAATATCAGAAGTCTTTGATGTGAAGCCTGCCATGGGCCGGAACACAGGGATGAACAAAGACACAATCAGCGGTGTGTCTGCTTATGACACCCTCTTCTTGTCTGCCTCAATGAATGCATTCGTTGATGAGGATTGTCATGGTCAGGGGCACTGAACGTCTCTTTTTCTTTCTCCCTTCTCTAAACTCTCTTCGTTCTCTCTATCTCTCTCTCTCTCTCTATTTCTCACTCAATAAGATTGCAATCGCACATGCCGTAGGGCTTTAAAAGAGAGAATGATAGGGAAAAGATATTGTAAAAAGGAGAGCCAAAGGGGAGAATAGAAGAAGAAGAAATCGTATTTAATGAGAGAGAATTAGGAAGAGAAAGGGAGAAGTAAAGGTAGTGTAAGAAGAGAAAGAGAGATAGAGAAAGAGAAAGAGAGAAAGAAAGAGAGAGAGAGAGTGGCAGAGAAATGGCCTGACCTTGAGCAGAAGGGCGACGCTTCTGAAGATGAATCTCGTTAGCAATGAGAGGGCGTGTGGGAATGCATGTGCGGCAACACGCAACATCATGTACTATACGAGCACCCTTAGGCTTCTCCCTCTCTCTCCCCTCTCTCTCTCTCTCTCACTCTCTCTCTCTCTCATTCGTTTCAAACTCTCTATCCTGATGCTCCAAAGTCTCTCTATTTCTCTCTCCTTCTCTTTCTCTCTCTCTCTCTCCCTCTTTCTCTCTCTCTCTCTCTCTCTCTCTCTATCTCCCCCTGCGATGAGCCGGCGTCATCCTCCCCCAGATGGTGTCGTCGGATGTTCCGATTAGCTGTGACCAGGAGAGAGCAGCCTCTGCTTCTCCCCCAAGGGGCGAAAGTCGAGAGGATGAGATTCCGCCGTGCTTAGCTGTGCTCTTTGTAAAAAGGAAAGAAACTCTGGCAGCTTCCGCATTCCCCTGATCTCGAGAATTTCCTTTTTTTCCATTGCAAGAGAGTAACGGGAGCATATCCGCTTTACGTGATAATTAGAACATTGATGCGCCTTCAATGAATATTAAGGTTACGGCAAGTGAACACAATTTTGTAAAGGCCATTTTCAGCATCTACATGCAATGTATGCTTGCTTCAGCGTCTTCCAGAACTCTTGGGAGAATACAAAAAAACTGTGAAGTATAAGGTGAATTACTACTAATTGCAAGAGAATGTGCTATAACATCCTCATTAAAGAAACTTTCCATATAGTTTAGAATTCACTTGTCCAACGGTTGAAAGATCTCGCAAAAAGTTTCAGCACAAATGCATCAACATTGTAATCTCTATGGAAAGCTTCTTTAAATTGAATGCATAACCAAGCACTGTCTCGCATTGCTAACGACCTTCCCTTATGTAATTGCTGGAGATTACATCTTCGCGCTTCTCGACTATTCATAAGAGGATGCGTCAATTAAGAGAGAGATAAAGAGAACGGGTGAATGATTTGCACATCTGGAGATTAGTGTAGTCTGTTCCTACTTAATGGAAGATTGCTGATGTTGTTCGGTGTGATTCGGTTCTGTCCAGCATAATCAGTTGTCTTCTCTCGAATCTCGAATGAACTCTCTGTCCTCTGAATTGAAGAAAGAGCTTCACTCAGACACGCTAAAGTGCACCTCTTTTTCAGAATCCTTGCATGGTCTAGATGACCTTTTCCCTCCTTTCATCTCTACCTCTTTCTCGTATTCCTTTCCTCCCACAAAGGAGAGGATTCATCAAAAACGAACTCCCCTATACAAACTTGCTTGGTACTGACGCCGCCAAAGGATACTTCTTGCTAGTAGTGCATCAAAAATTATGTTGACTGATCGCTCCTTACATATTCATCATATCACTCTTAGCCAACGGTATTTAAATGCTTAGTACGGTGCATGTATTCGTGTGAATCATAACTATGTGAACGCTTTTACGGGCAGGGAAACTCCAGGTGCTATTTGCCAGTATATTTTGCTCAAAGGCTGCTTTCATGCAAAAGGACTAGTTTGTTAAATTCGAAGATATCACATTATATAACAATAAGAGTTTCTCTTATTTTGCTTCTCTAGATAATTTACACTTCCAGGGTAGTTTGGATATCCTTTTTGATCTCCCTGAGCGACAGTCTGATCTTTGTCACGGGGAAGGAAGCACAACATGGCACATGGAACCCGGGATCACTTCCTAGGGTTTGACGCCCAGCTGACATCCCTGTGCGTGTTTACTTCTGCTTCGTGTACGGTGTGAAGAAAGAAGAGGCTTGCGCAGCCAGGCACACCCGAAATTACAGCCGGCAGCTGCAGGCAACTCTTGAGTGGAAGGCGAGGAAGAGAAAGAAATAGTAAGAGATGGGGAGAGACAGCGAGAGGGAAGAGCAAACTTGCCAAAAAACTAACTTGAAACACGAGAATTGTCAGATAGTGCTTGGTGAGAAAGTGCAAGAGAGAGATGAGAAAGAGAGAGAGAGAGGGAGAGAGAGAGAGCAGAAAGAGGGATGCAAGCACAAATGTGCTATCCATCGGATGGCGTTGCTCTTGAAGAGCAGTGAAGCGCGCGAAGCGGGAACGGCTTCTCAGGCAATTCCATCACGTGAACAATATGATGATAGGTTTATGCCTCGGCGATTATCGTAATCTTCACGAGTTCGCTAGGTCACAAACAGTGCAGAAGGTCGTCAACGCACACAAGCATAACATTATCTCAAGAGAGCTGCAGACAACCAAGCCTCTTCTCTATTCGTATGAATTCGCGGCCCTGCATAAAATTGCTTGTGACTGATATGTCTGCACACTTCAGTCTCTTTGAGTGAAGTTCATCACTTCCATCCGAATTGTTTTCTGACGATGGTTTCCGAGAATTCGGTCACTTCTAGCCGCTGGCCATCTATCCAGCACTAGTTGTTCCATGCCAGACCACCCGCTCTCTCTTTCTCTTTCCTCTCTCACTCCCTACTTCCGGTCTCTCGCTCTCTAACTCCCTCTCTCTGTCTCTATCGCTCTCTCATCGACAATATTTTACTTTGTAATACACCGCAGCTAGTATGCGGCTGGACATACACAAATTGTCTCTGGGGAGGCACACTTTTAAGGCCAGGAGGGGCTGGCAAGTGGAGCCGAGGCGAAAACAGCCGGGGGGGAGAAGGAGAGCGGAGCAGGGCTACGCTATCTTCCTAGCCGATTCTCGGGTGTCCAGTTGGCTGCTGCACACATCAGCTGCAAGCGACAGCCTGGTCATCTCTCTTTCTCTTCTCTCTCTCATATTTCTTTGCACTCTCTTTCTCTTCCTAGCCATGTACTCTCCGTCTGAATTTAAGCTTCACCTCACCAGCTCCTGCCAGACCCACCCCCGCCGCCCAATCGGTTCACTGTCAAGCGAGTCTCTCTACACTCTCTCTCGCTCTCTCTATCTCTCTCTTTCTCTTTCTCTCTGTCTCTTCTTTCACTAAATACTCCTCTAGTTCTCTCTCTCTCGCCTGTTGGATTGTTGTTTATACGCGCTATGCCAACTCGGCTAGTGGATATGTCTTGAATCGAGGGAGGGGAATTCTGCCTGGGGTAGCGACCATCGTGGAGCGGGCCGCCTATGAATTGCGCCAGGCACATGTTCGGCTGCTCTCGATGACCTTGTCAACAGCACATTTTCTTATGCTCTCGTACGGATATCTTTTTTTTAAATCTGCATTTCGAATTACGCTATTTTTCATTGTTTACAATAACCGAGCAGTTCATCTTTCCCATTCTCTCTCGCCCTCTCTTTCTCTCTCTTTCTCTATCATTAACTTTCTCTCTCTCTCTCTCTCTTTCTCTCTCCCACTCTATTCCGTCCTCACTCTCCAACTCTAACTTTCTCTCTGCTCCCTCTCTAACACTCTCTTCTCTGTCTGGTGGAACGTCCTTCGTAAGCAACGTTCACACGCGACGCTTCATTATGTGGAGGACGCGTCGGCAATTCTCCTTCCTCTGCCTGCAGCCGCTCTTTAATTGTCATTATACGGGACTCATTTTAACTCTTTCTTTCTCTCCTTCTTTCGTTCCTTCTCTCTCTCTCTCTCTCTCTCTCTCTCTTTCTCTTCACTCTTTGTCGATCCTTAGTTTTAGTTGCTTTGCTTCCAAAGTCCCCTGGTTGCTGACGTCATGATGAACCCCATCGGAATGGTCCGCACTTTGAATGCATTCTTCATTCAGACCCTCAGTTATTGCCCCTTGTTCATCTAACAGAAAGGAAGTGGAGGTTTCAATAGTTCCACTGCCGAGTCCATCCCTTTTTCGATAACAACGCATCTGCCCTTTCTTCCATTCCATCTTTCCTGTGGGTGGACAAAGAAACTTTTTAGACATAATAAAGATTTGCCCATTCTACGACGCGATTCCAAACGTTTTTTTTTTGCCTGGAAAGTGGTTGCTGTCAAACAAAGGCATGTCTATGATAACAGATTCAGAATGTAAATGGATTCTTTTGTATGCCACTTGCACTTTATGAAGGAACTATTCAAGTGTTTTTTACCAGAAGTTTCATGCATTAATAAGATTTAAATTTTCGGGGATTCCATGATAAAGTCAGTATCATTTCATCAGCGCTCTTATTCCTGGTTGGCTGTGAAGCTCTGCGTAGTCCGCTTTTGCGAAATTTGTGAAACCTCTGTCTTTCCCTTCTGTTGAGTCTGCCGGTCAGCTGCTCTGGCAAGACTCTGCACATCAGAGGCCTCTTGCCTGTTGATGGCCAGGTCAGCCGTGGCTTGTAGTACGCACATTCCACTGCGGATTCTCCTTATCAGTGATGAACGTGCCGTGACGGCTGGCCCAACACTTCCCACAAAATACCATTGCTTTCTGCTCTTCTCTCTTTCTCTTTCTTTCTGCCTTTTCCGTCTTTCTATCTCTTTATGTTACTCGCTTTTGCTCTCTCTTCGATTCTCGCTTTTATTTCCTATTTTATTCCCTATGCCATGTCTTGTCAGCTTCGGCTGCTCATTGGTAGCCTCTTCTGCTCGAATAGCCTTTTATGACTTCTTCGTTCACATTTTCCTCTAATTCATTCCTTGTTCTTCACTTTTCTAACTTCCTCTCCTCTCTCTTTCCATTCATGCCTATTCTCTTATCTCTAGAATAATTCCTGCAGATGTCCCTCTCTGTCTGATTCCTTGCTCATGCCACCTTGATTGACTATTGACCCTGCGTTCTTTGGTACTCTGGCAAGCTCTTCTTAAATCACGTGGAGGTGCTTCCCTGTCAAACCTGCAATCTTCTCTCTGTACTTTAACTACACTCTATCAGCGCTGCTTATATACCCGATCAAAAATTGGCCCCCTGAGGATAAAGTTCTCCAACTTTGACGCTTACAGTCAGAACGGGCAATTTTGAATCTTACTTTTGACTTCTGCGTCTCTTCTACTCACTGGCCACTTTTCACTGTATGACGAGAAGGAAGTTGGCACAGCTTCTGCTATACTGGTGAGAGGTGTCGCTCCTTGCAGTGCGACTCTGCAGCCCTGTCACATTCGCTCTTTCCCTTCCAGCTTCTGCTAATGGCAGAGAGAGAGAGTGAGAGAGAAAGAGAGGAAACGTATTGAAAGTGGGAGTGAGGGAAATAAGAGTAGTAGAAAGTAGAGAAAAAGCGAACCGTAGCCCTGGAAAGGGGACTGGCCTTCCGGCGAGGAAATGAATGAACAGGCAAGCAGCGGTGAGGTGCATGCGAACCTTTGAAGGAGAAGCCGACACGGTGACACCTCGGAGGGGACCATTGATGGCCCCCGTGGCAATTGTACACTCTCACACAGATTCCCTTCCAGAGGGCTCAGACCGGGCTGATTCCTCTGCGCCTTTTTGCCGGCCGCGGCTAAATTGGCTTTACTGGTCTCGAGAGCACGCGGACGTCTGATTCTATTTGCTGTCTAAGGTGTGGCATTCCTTCCAAGACGCTGCTTTCGATTTAAGATTCCGTCTCTATGAAATAGACAAGTTGTTCTTCCATATGTTAGGTCGATTAGGTTCTTCGCCATATTGGCAGCGGATCTTCTCATATACCGGGCCCAAAAAATAGCATTTTAAAAGTGAAATGTGCGATATGAACTGCACATCTGCCAGATACTTTTTGTACTAATCCACACCCCCCCCCCCCCCCTTCACTCTTTTTTTTCTTCTCTCCACGTCTCCTCTTCTCTCTCTCCCTCTCATATCTCTGCACTCTCTCCATTCAACCTTCTCTCTCCTAATCACATGTGTTGTGCATCCCTATTATGATGAAGCCGTTGTGCGTGTGTTTGTGCAGCACGTCAAGCTTCAACTTTCCTTCAATTTGCCTCTTTTTTCGCTTCTTCACTTTTCTGTAGTCTCTCACTTATTCTCTCTTCTTCTCACGTTCTCTGTCTCCTCTCTTTCATTTTTCTCTCTCCCTCTCTCCCTCTCTCTCTCTCTCTCTCTCTCTCTCTCTCTCTGTTGACAGTAAGCATAACTGAAGCGCATCATCCGTATCCTTTTTCGCTGTTGTCATCCAATCCGTTCACTCCGTCGACGTCCTCTCTCTTCCTGCCGCACTTTAGCTATTCATTATATATTGTTTTCTTCTCCTTTGTTTCTTACTAGCGTTTACCCAAATTTACGGTCGTCTGCAAAAAGAGTGCGCACTCTGTTGTTGTTTCTTGCTAAGACCGCCGAAAAGAGGAGGCGATGACGTTGTTACTTACATGGCTTCTGCCTTTTCAAGGAGATCTTGAGAGAGTGCGAGAGAGGAAGTGGTCGAAAAGTGAGTTCTTACAACCCGACGCATGCTGAGGACGGCTCCATCACAGCCTGCATAATGTGTGCTTGATTACAAAGGGGCCTGAGGCCGACTTGCTATTTCGGAGTAGCTTCGTGACCGAAGGCCCTTCTTCCCTCCCCCCCCCCCCTTAGCCATGGGATGAGGTGCCGCTTGTTTTGACGGAGGTCTGCTTGCTCATCTTCTGTGAAGCCATCCTTAAAGAGCCCCTAAATGCGCATTCTTTCATCTCATCTTTACCCTACTGTCATGCCTTCTTTAACAGTCTAACTCTCGCTCTCTCTCCATTTCTTATTGCCAAAGGCATTCCCACTCACTACAATATTTCTATCGTTAATCAACAGCTTCTTAATCCTTCACACCATTTCTGGCTCTCATAATATGATTGTTCATTGCTCTATATTTTGTATTTGTTACGCCACCAATATTTTTCCACTTCAATCATTTCATTGCCACGCTTCCAGCCACGGAGAACTCTCTTGCCATAATATCCGCCTAACAATATTGGAAAAATAATGAAAGCAATTATGCATGCTACAATCCCTAGTTACCACGTTTGACAATTATATAACTATATCATTGATCACGTGTTTTTGCCAAAGCATTTACGATAATTTAATTTTCTTGCCTTGCCTGAATCTCTAAGCTACGATTTGTTGAATGCAAGGCAACCAGCACGTGCTCTTTCAAACTTAGCACGCTATTCGCGTCATCATTCGTCTCTTCACTCTCTTATTGTCACTTTCACTGCTCTCACTCGCTATACATTTCTTCTCCTAATGCTACCGTACTCTTCCTCTCAAGTACCGCGAATATTGAATGAAAGTACTGTAGAAGGCAGAGGAGAGAGATGTCCTCACCGCACTCTCCTCGCCGTTGCTGGCCATCGACAGCTTCTTCTCCAGCCTCGGGACACCCTCCCGCGGCTGGCTCAGCGGCCTGCAGCTTCCACGATGATTCACTGATCTACACGGCGCTTTTCAAACGGAAGCTAACGCGAGCCCTGGAGCGCCAGGCTGGCAACGAGCCAAGCGCGAAGTGTATCAGCGACTGCCTCTCGGCTGAGGATGGCGGCACTGCTAATCATCAGGTCGCGTGTGTGCATTCAAATAACACGTCTAATTTAGCATACGACAAAAATTGTACATTAGTTAGATTAGATCAAGACTGCAATTCGTAGATACCCAAACATCATTCTATCTGCATGCGCGTATAAACATTTTATGGTCGATATGTTATCATTCCATCTAGAGTTGTCCAGCAAATTAGATGTAGTTGTGAATGATATTAATTAATGACGCGACAGTAAGTGAGAGAGAGAGAGTGGGCCACCAACTGTCTCTGCACTATCTGTTTTCTGCTCTGTCCGCGACTTTCTTCCGAAATTCTCGGACCAAACAATCATTTTCTTTTTTTTTCTTCACACACGCCGACAAATTCAGGGCGTCGCTGCACAGAGTGTTGATGTGAAAAGGGAAGGTTGTCGAGTTCCATTCATTCAACAACTCGTGTACATTCTGCCGGGCCACGACAGTTGTTGCACCTATTTTTTCTGGGCAAAAATCTTGTTGAGCCTGTACCTCAAAATTAATAGAGGTCAGACAGAACTCTGTTAAACTGTAAACCACGTTTCTTGATAATGTTTATTTTATTAAACAAAAGCACCAAATTAAAGCAGGCTGTACCTGTGTTAGAGTACGGGCTTTATTCTGCTTCTTTCTTTGTCATGCTGACGAAAGACTGTACGAGTGGAATGCAGCATTGTCATATGAGCACCGATAAGAGATTGCGAACGCACGCCCTGACAATACTAAACCCTCACTTTAATGTCAAAATTGTATATCGAATAGATTGCCAACTGGCAGTATTGAGAGAGATTAACAGCAGCTTCGGGGATTTGATAAGGGATGTGGAGAGAGAGCGAAAGTAACAAAATCTATGAGAACAGAGCGGTGTGAGGGTGAATGATATAGGAGAGAATTACGAAACGTCGTCAGCAGACACACCAAGCCGCATTCCTTGCACACTAAAGCACCTCGCCTCCTCTCTGATAAGCGCACTGATAACCTCTGATAGCCGCAGAGTCATCTTCCACAGAAGGCGCCGCCTTGCCAAGTGACAACAAAAAATGGGCATTACGTATCCCGTAGGTCTGAAGAGGAAAAATCAGATAATGTCCAGTCTCGTCCGCGGTCAAGTCCTACTTTGGCATTTCATGGTCACCAAAACCTTTTTACAAATATATTTCACACGAAGAAAAAAAAATGTATAATAAAATATTTTCATTGTTATTTAGTTGTTATAATTCTTTCCATTAAATAGATATTTTTCCTTAATTTCATATATTCTCCTCTGTAATTAATATGAAACTAAAAGACGTTTTGCAGTCTTCGAAGCCTCGCGTCTCAAACATAACCTTCTCGACTGTAACGAGTGCAACGGGCCTGCCAACCATTGCAGCCGAGCCTTCTCGTTCTCGCTCGTCTAGGTAAATCGTGTTTCATCTTTGATATACTCATTAATTTTGGTATTATTTAGAAAAATAACATTTCAGGATATATTCTAAAAATTTATTTTGGGACGATTTGTACATTTTGTGCGTACGAGCAGGTGGCCTTGAGATATTGTGAGAATCTTTTACAATAAAACTAATTATCTCGAGAGGATAATCGGCGTTTGCGGACACAAAGTAACCCTATCCTTAGAGTAGTTCATAATTTCGTCTGTCAGCTCTAGCCTTTATTCTCTTTTGCTCCACACCCCACAACAATGATCATGCGCAAGAAGAAAGAGATAAAAGATTAGAACTAAAATGCGAGACAATTTGCTTCATGCTTCACTTGATTTACATACTATGTATGCTTTATACAGTTGTTTGCAAGTATAATCTTCTCTCTCTTTGCTTTTTTAATATTACTTTATTTTTCTAACATGTTACCGTCACTTAGCCGCTTTCATGATTTGTTGGGATTGCATGGATATCACTGGGAGATGTTGTGAGAAGACTTTCATAGTAGACGTGCATTTCTCATTCGAGAAAGGAGCACACATTCGACACGGGACGTCAACGAAGAAGACGAGGAAAAGACGGAGAGCCTCTCTAGGCCTTTCTCTACTCTTTTTCGTCTTCTTCGCCCCTAATCTCACCATCTTAGCCCATTTAGTTTTTCCCCTCTTCTTTCTCTATCTCTCAGTTCTCTTTTCCCGCTTTCTCCATGCTGACGTTTCCTCCCCTTGCTCGCTCTCTTTTCATCTTCCTCCTCTCTTTCTCTCTCTCTCTCTCTCTCTCTCTCTCTCTCTCTCTCTCTTTCTCTCCTTCAGACTAACGAGAGAGCGCGTGATGAAGCTAAGCAGTCTCTGGGTAGTAGTCAATGTCTCCCTGTTTGTTATCTCTCGCTGTTTTCTCCTTGCCCGCAAATCATAACAATAATCACCGTGCGGAAAATGCCGTGTTTTTACCACTGCGATTCGTCTGTTGCCTGAGTATCCTGAACACAAATTCGCTGCCTGCCTCAGATTCTCTTATCTTTTTTCCCAATATTCAGCCAGTATATTACAATTGACTTTTCTTCTCACGCTGGATATTTATCAGAATTTGGTCAAAAATCGCTTTTCGAATTCCAAGACTTTGTCATTCAAATACTAAGCCTTATGAACATTAATATAGGAATTTCATTTTATAATGTTTTCTGGCAAGAAATTAAGGCGTTCTGGCTCTTTTCTCTGTTATTTTCTGTCAACAGAAACGAATTTCGCTGATGAAACCACCTGCTAATTTCTTGACGCCATTAGGAAACGATATCATCTGGCGATGAGAGTCAGACTTCAACGGTGCGGGAACGAAAAAAAATTTTCCTAAACAAATTCCAAAGTCCTTTTCTTCAACTAATAACTTGCCCGAACATTTGAATTGCCTTGCCAACTGCAGAAAGTAGACAATGCGTTGGTAGCCTGCCCCTCATGCTTGGCTCTCTTCTCAATGACGTCGAGAGGAGAGGCAGGCCTTGTGTCTTTACGACTGCTCCTGACAGGCTTCGCTCATGTGCACTCCCAACTTTTTACATATAAAACAATTGTTCCGCTGAATCGAGCATTCGTGATTCCTTTATCATTCTTTGCGCACGCCGCTTACAAAGGAAGTCGAAACAGAGAATATTTCTGTTCACTGGCTTCTTTGTATCTTAATTTATTCATAACGTTTTGTTCTTTCTCTCTCTCTCTCCTTCCCTCCCTCTCTCTATCTCAGCTCATACATGATTCTCTGCCTCGGGGGACATGCCCCACCTCATCAGATATGCTGACCACCCCTGAGACGTTCGTTTCCTTTCCGATAGAGCCCTTCGGGGCGAGGCGAACATCTTCGAGGCTACGCTGCTCATTCACACGCAGCGTCATGTAAACAATTCACCGACGATGCTCTCTTTCTCTCTCACTCTCTCACTCTCTCCTTCTCTCGTAATCCCTCTCGTTATCCCCCTCTGCTCTCTAATCTCTCCATCTTGGATACTTGAACGAATTCCTTATATCCTCTCCCTTCTGCTGGCTTCCCCCTTCCTCTGCCCTGCGGCTGTTCCCTGTAAACAATGATTTGTTCTATGTCTGCTTCATTCAAGCGCCTCCGTATTCCAGCAATCAGCTTGAGTAGGAAAGAGACTACAAATCATATTTTCTCTCTTTCTCTTCGTCTCTTCATCTCTCGCTCTCTTTTCCTGCATCATCTCTGTGCCTACCGCTTTCTTCAATTTGCATGCTGCAGAAAGTGTTTTAATTCCCCCTTGTTGCCATTTTCACCCCCGTCCATTAAGCGTTTGTGTGCAGCGAATAAAGCGGGAGCAGAGGTATCTTATTCGTTTTGGTAAGGCACAGCGGAGAGAAATGGAGTGACAGAGAAAAAGGAAGAGAAAAAGAGAGACAGAGAGAGAGAGACAGAGACAGAGAGATTGCGAATGGGGGAGAGCGCGCGAAAAGGAGTAGAAGTGAGAAAATAGCATCCAACTCGACATTAGCTCGTTGGGGCGAGAAGCTGGAGGATGCCAGGGACGAGGATGGTGTTACTTTGTGGACTCTGGCGATGGCCCCGGCCAGCCTTCTTGTCTATATAAGCAAACTAGGCAGGCAGGAGAGAGAGAGAGAGAGAGACAGAGAGAGACAGCGAGCGAGGGAGGAGGAGAACAGGAGAGAGTGAGAGGATGAGACAGAAAGACGCAAAAAGCGAGAGAGACAAGGACTTCAGCCACATGCGCATTCGTATCCGCGCATGTCTTCTCCCGCTGTCATGGCGGCATCTCTCTCTCTCTCTCTCTCTCTCTCTCTCTCTCTGTATCTCTCTGTCTATCTTTGCCTTTTCCTTTCCCTTTCTCCTTTGCTTCTCTCTCTCTTTCTCTGCCTCTCCAAATTCCCTCTCGGCCTGCCATCCATATAACCATCACCTGCCTCTGCCCCTGAGGGACGGCGCTGTTTCTTCGTCTCCCGTTTCCGGTGGCCGCTTCTATTCCGGTACTGGATGCACCCTTGTAAAATATGGGTGCTGTTTTTGTTCCATTTCCTTCGTCCGCATCTTCCCCTTCTTATTCCATCAAACCCGATTCTTCCCACGGTGCTCGTTCTTTCCTCTTTACCCACTTTATCTCTCTGACTCTCTATCCCTCTATCCCTCTCTCTGACTCTCTGCCGCTCTCTCCCCTCTCCCCTTCCCTCTCTCTCACTCTCTACTGCTCTCTTCCCTCTCTCTCTCTCTGACTCTCTACTGCTCTCTCTCCTCTCTCTCTCTCTCTCTCTCTCTCTCTCTCTCTTCTCTCTCCCTCTCTCTCTCTCTCTCCTCTCTCCCCCCCTCTCTCTACCTCTGACTCTCTAGCGCTCTCTCTCTGCCCCAGTCCTCATCCATTTGATTCCCGTCCCACAGCGAATGCGCTCATCTCCTCTCCTTTCATTCCCAATCGCCGTTCCTCACCACTGCGCTTCTTCTAAGAATGGCGACGTCCACTAGACGGTTTCGTATCCTGCCTACTCTCTTCTCAGTTTGCGTCTTTTTCTTCTCTCACGTTCTCTCTCCATTTACACTCTCCCAATGCAGTAAGTTTGTTCATTTGTACCATCTCACGCTTCTCGGTTAGCCGTATGGCTTCTCCTCATTCTCCGTTCACTTATCGTCCCTTTCCTGTTCTGTTTAGGTGTTATTTGCACTTTTAATCTATGTTTGTACCTCTCTGTCTATCCCTTACTTTCTCTCTCCCTTTCTCTTTCTCTTCCTCTCTCGGACTCCCACTTTCTCTTTTTTTGCTGTCTGCCTTGTCTCATACGCACGACGTTCATGAAATGCCAGGCCTTCTTTGGTAATTCTCGTCGCAACGACGCTAATCTACAGACGCTTATTATCTCTTTCTCTCTTTCTAACCCCTTTTTCATTTTTCTCTCTCTCCCTCTCTCTCTCTCCTTCTCTCCCCCCTCTCTCTCTCTCTCTGTCCCTCCCTCCCTCTCTCTTTCTCTCCCTCCTCGTATACCGTGAATGGCTTCTTGAATATGTCCATCAGCCGTCAAGTCTCTTCTCTGTCCAACATCATCATCGCTCATAATCAGCCCTTTCCCTCATCTTTTGGCTCTTTCCGCCAAAAGGCAGCAAGAGGAGGTAATTATTAAAAATTACACCGCATAGCATTAAATATTGTCACTTTATGGTTCACTTACGCTGTTCTGAGCGTGACTGTCTATTTACGGAAGAGGAAAATTCAATTGCGACCGACTCTTGGAGATGGGAACAGAGAAGATGTTGAGAAATCTTCTTGGGACGACTTGGCCGAACCTGTAGAAGCAAGAGACAAAAGAATATCTCTCTCCCTCACTTTTTCTCACTCCCTCTTGCTCTCTCTCCCTCTCTCTCTCTCTCTCTCTTTTTCGTTCTCTGTCTCTTCCTGTCCCCTCTCTCTCTATTCCTGTGTTTATGCGCTCTGGCTCCGTCGTTGTTTTCGCGTGCGAGACTGTTCAAGCAGAGCGGGTAATATTCAGCATTTCCTCTGCTAGCCTTCTACTCTATCGATTACCGTAGTTTTCCCCTGCCTTCGCAGCCGAATTCAATTCACCTGCCGCGAGAGCTGCCAAGCATAATCCTAATCTCTCCGGCTATCATTCACAAGCTGCCGCCCTCGACTGCCAACGCAGCCGCAGCAACGCCACGCGCCTCTGCTGCCGCGCCGCAGGCGACTGCGCGACGCGGCGCGATCGCGTTGCGGCTGCCACGCGACGTGCGCGGCGGTCGACCTCCTCCTCTGCAACGCGCACATTCGTCGACGGAAGAAGGCGCGATCTGCTCGCCGCCTCCATTCGGGGCGGCTGTTGCGAGTCCCTTCGTGAAGCGGCTCAAGCAGCGCGGCTTGCCCAAACCACTCGAGCTCATCTTCAGGTGGCGAGAGGATCACGGGAACAATATGACTGATAAAATGGCCTAAAAGAAAAGATATTCGTTGTCTTATTTAAAAGTGACTTCATTAAACTGAGATTCATACATCTTTCAGTTACTGGAAGCCCGACCAAAATCTGTCGCCGTCTTCGTCCTCCTCCTCCGAGCCTTCCTCGACCGTTCACTGCAACGGCGGCAGCGGCAAGCACAAGGGCGCCAAGGCGGCGGCCGACGAGGCGCGCGCCAATGGTACGCGGCTGTGAGAGTATACACATTCATAGAAAGAGAGTCTCCGTGTATCTAGTATGTTCAAATATCCCTCTCTTGTCGGTACATAAAAGTCTGGTTCTTTTCTGTGCATACTTTGTATCTGATTTCCTCATGTTCAGATGCAATCTCGGAAGCGTGCACTTCACGTGACTCGACTCCCCAGCATCAGCTGCCAAGCAAGAAGCTGAATGGCGAGCACACTCCTGAAGCCAGGTCATTTTAAATTAAATCAAACATTTTTGAACTTGCCGCCAATCAGAATCGAATCTAGTATGCCTTAGGCACATGCAATTAGATGCCTCGTTTGAACAACCCCCTCGCTGCTCCGAGAAGGGTGCCTCGCCCTGCTCGTCCTCGTCCTGCCCCGCCTCTAAGAAGTGCTCCTCCCGCTCTGGCTCTTCCCGTCGCCGCTCGACTTCTCGAAGCCGATTCGATCAGACTCCGCCGCATGAGTCAGTTTGCTCAGTGGGGGATTCTCGTGAAATTGTATCTCTCAAATGCTAGTGGCTTGGAATCCTTTCAAGGTTTTTGTATGACCACTTGACAATTGTTTCCATAGCAGAGATCTTCCTACTTCTAAAGTAAAACGAGTTCAAGCACTCTTTTTTGCTGAATGGACTCTTCGAATGAAGCTGATAATTGGAGTCATTAGCCTGCCGGAAATGGCCTTCACGGCTGACGCAGGCGGATGTTGACTGGAGGCCTGCGCGCCTTATCCATCGAAAGCCTTCTCAATCCCTTCTCTCTCTCTTCTCTTTATTTCTTACTCTCTCAATCGCTCTCTTCTCTGTCTCTCTTCTCTCTCTCTTCGCTCTCTCTTACTTTCTCTCGCTTACACATTCCCACTCTTTTCTCTCAATTATATGATAGCGATGCACTTAGGAAGACGGAGGATGAAGTCAGAATTGATTAACACATTGGAATGCCCCTAAGATCAAAGGTGCGCGCAATGGTGGATTAGGACAGGAGGGAGGAAGAGAGACCTCGAAAGACAGAGAAAGAGCGAGAGAGAGATGAGGGAGGAAGAGAGACCACGAGAGAGAGAGAGATGAGGGAGGAAGAGAGACCACGAGAGAGAGAGAGATGAGGGAGGAAGAGCGACCACGAGAGAGAGAGAGAGAGAGAGAGAGAGAGAGAGAGAGAGAGAGAGAGAGGCAGAAGATTTATTGCCTATGAGCGAACGGAAAAAGTGAGATGTGGCTTCTCCTTCTGGGAATGGCTGCCCACGGGAGGGCAGGCTATTAGCTCGCGAACACTTCTTTTTCACGTTCTGTTCGAGTTCTCACGTCATCTCAAATCGCAAAAAAAACATGAGTGCAGAGAGTATGAGAGTGAGGATAAGAAAAGAGAGAGGCAGAGATAGAGAGAGAGATAAAGATGAGAAAGAAAGAACTAGAGAAAGTTTTCTATGTTCTAAGAGACATTGCGAGAACGAATTAGACCGAAGCCGTAGCTGGCAGAAAAAAAAGAGAAAATCCGCATCACTTTTGCTTAGCGGCCACAGATCAATTCGATTAGTTGTAAAAACGTATGGAAATGGACTCCAAGACACAATCCGAAGAGATCCCTCTTAAGCTCAAAACGTGACCATTGCTATCAAATTATCTCTTACTTTCGAAGACAAGGCAGTCTTAATCTGACAAATAGGCAATATTTAGCATTCCGAAAAGTCATCATGAATGCCCAAAGAAAGAGAACTTGTACTGTTCATTGGGACCAATGTTGAAAGCACATGGTGTTCGCGCAGTTAAACTGCGTCAAGTCCTAAGTAATGAGTTCTAACGTCAAAACCTTTTTATGTGTAATTTAAATTTCTTTCCTTCGCTAACTGCATAATCTCACGCAGACGGACTCCTACTACGCAGTTGCGAAACAACTGTTAAATTGGAATATTATTCCATAATTCTTCTGAGACTAATTATGCGTGTGAAGTACACAACAAAGTGGTTTAGCGATGAACTCTAGGTATGTAAATATTATGAAGTACTTTTTTTTAAATAGAACAAAGACATTCGGATGAAGCAAAGAATGAATAAGTAACAATGAGCTGCTTGTTGAAGTGAAGACAAGGAGGATGCAGCAGCTTCCGCGTCAGACGCGTCTTCCGCCTCCTCCCGCCGCGTGTTGACCAGAGATGGATGCCGCTTCGACTGCGACGAGCTGGACGCCGATTCACATCTCGCTCGCATCGAAGACTGGGCTCTGCCTATCTTCCAGATGGCTGACAAACATCCTCAGACCGTGCTCACCAGGGTGAGCTAGTGGCTTTTCCCCTCAATACATGGCAGAAAAATGGAAAATTAAAATTGTTAAAAACAAACTATAATTTCAGACGACGTACAAGATCTTCAAGCACGCCGACCTCTTCCGCATCTTCAAGCTGTCCTACGAAAAGTTCTTTAACTACTTCCACGCGCTCGAGCGCGGCTACTGGGAGATTCCATGTAAGTATTGGGCAGAATAGGTTCCGCCAATCTTTTTTTTACTCTCATCCAGACCACAATCGGATCCACGCGGCAGACGTGCTGCACGCGTGTTTCTATCTCACGGTACATCCGGTCGAGCCATTCGCGAACACGGAAGACGAGGACGTAGAGGAGGAGCTCAAGGACGCCGCGGCCGCCGCCGCGGCCAACGAAGACAATACGCCCTCTCGCCGCGCCCCGTTCGCGCCCCTTGCCGAGAGCATGAGCAATCTGGAGGTGCGGAAGGCGGTGGCGCTTATTTGGCATTAGAAACGACAAAAGTAAACTGAATCGCAGAGCGGAATCTTTAAGGCGTACAAAAGAAAGCATTGAAGACGTATCGCTTGCAGTTGATGGCTCTGTACACGGCAGCTGCGATGCACGACTATGACCATCCCGGCCGCACCAACGCCTTTCTCGTTCAGACCGAAGACAAGAAGGTGGGATATTTATAAGATTATTTTATCGTCAACCTTAGCAATGTTTATAGTAATAATAACCATCCTGATTTGAAAGCAAAACGTGCTTCAAACATTAACATTTAAGGCGATCCTGTACAACGACCGGTCTGTGCTGGAGAACCACCACGCAGCCGAGTCGTGGAGGCTGCTCTCCGCACCCGGCAACTGCTTCATCGAAAATCTCGACGCTGCGGAGACGAGGCGATTCCGGTGCGTTTTTTTTCTAGTTATATGGTATCACCTGCAAAGAAATATTTTTTTGTATTCTTTTTTTTCTTCAGATACCTGGTGCTCGAGTACATCTTGGCCACCGATCTGAAGGCTCATTTCGAGATCATTCTCGCCTTCAACGAGAAGGTTTGAACATTCATTTGTGATGTTTTCTTTTTAAATACCACTATTCTTAATTATTAAGCTATTCTTTAACGTTTTACCTGGAACGGCGCCATTTCAAGACCGTGATTTGAAACAGCAAAAAAACCTTCAACTTGTTCAGCAACCGTGGGATCTGCACATGGAGGGCGATCGGCTGCAGATCGCGCGAATGATCATCAAACTGGCCGACATCAACTCTCCCACTAAGCCAGCCGCTCTTCATCGCCAATGGACCGACCGCATCTGCGCAGAGTTCTATGCTCAGGTAGATCATCTTTTTTAAACTATTTATTTACTTTTCTGCTCATTTTTCACATATACATACATACATATATACAAAAATAATAATTGTTTTTCTTTACTCGAATTCACTATACACATCCATGTTTGTACTGAAGAAAAGTGAAAACTTGATTATCGTCTGTAGGGTGACGAGGAGAAGAGGCTCGGCATTCCTGTCACTCCGTACATGGATCGCGAATGCCCGAAAGTGCCGCACCTTCAGGTGAGCCATTATTCGATTTATACATATCTCATTGTGCATCATTCTTAGATACCCGTTCGCTCTCAAGTTTTATGCTTGCAACTGGAACGCTATTAAAACTACTAAAAATCTTCCATGTACCGTACCCACTTCTTTTCTGTTCAGGACTCGTTCATCACTCACCTGGTCGCGCCGCTCTGCCAAGCCATGCACGAGGCGTGTTTGCTGCCTATTCTGCCCGGCCTCGAGGAGCCAGAGATCATCATCAATCTGGAGCACAACCGAAGGAAGTGGCAGGCAGAGATGGCGGAGTACGATAGGGACGATGGCAACGAGAGCGTCAACACCGACAGCTCCTCCGGTAGGTCACCGTAGTCCTACGCACTAAAATATACTTTTTAAAGTACTAAACGTGTTGTTGTCCACTTTTGTACCTGCACGCTGAGCGTACTCCCGTTTCTGCCAGGACTCGGGACGGCGAACGAGCCAATCGAGGAGGAAGAGGAGGAGAGGCTGATGATGGACGAGAACACAACGACCACTCTCAGCTCCACTCTCACCAGTCCACGCAACACAGATAGCGCAGCTAGCAATAAGGTCAGGCAGAGAGAGAGAGAGAGAGAGAGAGAGAGAGAGAGAGAGAGTTAGAGAGAGAGAGAGTGAAAGTGAGAGAGAGAGAGAGAGAGACACAGAGAGAGATATGGAAGGAGAGGAGAGAGTGACTTGTATGTATACATATAAGACAGTGTCAACTAAAAAATTTGGTTTTTTTCTGCAATTTTCAGTTTTGCTGTTATTTTTGGCAAATTTGGCAGGTCAAACGACAAGCAAATGTAGCAATATTTTATTCACATATTCAAACTTGTCATGACAAATAAAACGGTCAATAGAAGTGACAGACACAATGTACAAGCGAAGAAAATGGATGATCCACAGAAATGTGCTCTAATTATTGCCAAGCCGGTTTCGGCAAATTTAACAACAAAACAAATTTGGTGTGACAAAAATAAAGGCCGTTAAATGTGGATGGGTTAGCATGCCAAATTTGATGGCCCCAAATTTTTCCATGGCACAATTAGCAAGGATCCAAAATTTTGAACGTTTTGGCAATTATTTCACTTGTTGAAAAATGTCACTTCCAAAATAAACGGCTATCAAAACTGGCAACCCGCTTTGACATTTTTAACAGCTGATAAACGTGCCACGAGGCAGCGGCTGTCGGCCGAGCAACTTGGCAATTTTGACAGCCGTCAAAAATGGCAACTTGGCAAATTCAACGGGCAAAAAAAATGTCAAGCCAAATTGTTAACCCTTCAAAAGTGGCAAGCCAATTTTAACGGCTATAAATAATGGCTGGCAGTTTTGACGGCCGTTAAAAAAGGCAAATCCTTTTTTGACCGGAAAAAAGCTTATCGATCCTATTAAAATCGCGTTCATCCTCCTCAGATCACTAAAGTTAAACATACACGCCTATATAACAAGAATTAAGCAATGAGAATACCATATTCAATCAGTCACGAAACAAGAGTGGTTCTACAATAAAGAATTCTGAAAAATACCGTATAACATTCACTATAACATTCTAAAAGTTAGATGATAAATGTTAACAAATAAGACATACTAGGCACTCGATTCGCCGTCGTCACTGGAAGAAGCAATTCTTCTAGGTGCGAGATGCATGTCCTAGTGTGACTTGCCCATGGGGAGGCCGTGGCCACGCAAGACTCACGAAGGCGAAGGGCCGCCGCCGCCAGAACCATCATCGACGTCGCCACCAAAGAAGCCATGACGACGACCGGCGGCTCCACACTCATCTCCTGAATTAGATTCTCTTTCATTTACATGTCAATATTTTTTGGTAAAACTAAAACAACGTAAACTGTTGGCCAACAAGTACACATTAATGAATGCTTTTCCATCCCTATAGAATATCAAATCTATTTGACATAGAAAAACAGAAATCATAGTAGACAACAGGAAAGCAATAATAATAAAAAACCTGTCCAAACTGGACGCGGACGTCCATCTTCGGGGGCACTCGCTCTGCACATCCTTGCCTTGCATGGACCAGCTTGACATATAATCTGAAACAGGAATACTATTTAATGTTAAGAAAACCACATTGAAAGGTGTGTCTGCGATTTCTAGTCATGATGTTATTTTCCCAAGTTACGGTAAGTATACGGTATGTGGCATTGTAGTCCCATAAAATGTGTAAATATCATTACTGCTTTGTTTTAAATAAAATTCAACGAGCCACATTAGCAGTAAATTCGGGTTCCCAATCAAAATAACAAAAAGGAAATCATTAACACTTATTTTAAAGCAAAAGGGCAATATACCGTATACATATCGTAACTCGAGAACTTATAAAACGTCACGATAAGAATTGTATATATTATTCGTCTTCTCCGTAATGAAAAGTACCCCGGACGGTTGAATTTCAGCGGAAAAGAAATTAAACCGACATAACAATATTTGCGCCGTTACAATATTAGGGGAGGTTTTTTTTTGGTGTAAAATGTTTTTTTTAAGTGTTTGAATGCAGCTTAAAGAGCTCGCGATTCTCTATTGTATAACATTAAAAATATCGTATAACATTAAAAATTAACAACGCTATGCTCTATTTCGTTTTGAGGAAATATTTGAAAAATCTAACACATGGCACAGTTTGTTCTGCTAGTAGCGTTGTTCAGTTGGATTGATTCATCTAACCCACAATAACTAGAATAAAAACGAAAAGTACTTCAAATTTAGGCCGTTTTATAAGTCACCTAAGAAATAAAACCGAAAACTTCAGTAGATTAAACTCGCTCAAAAGAATAATTCTAACGAGCAAGACTTTTGCCGGGGAAATGACCTGATCATAAATCATAAAAATTAACCCATAAAATCAGTTCGTTAATCCTAGCAAAATAAATACAAAACACAACAAATATCAAAGAGAATGCCAAAACCTGAAAGTGGTCCGTCGGGGTGTTCGCGCCGATGTCGCGCCAATGCCGCGCCTAGATATCGCGGCGTCGATGTCGGGAGGGGGAGGGGGCGCCAAGCGTCCGTCTTCTCTTAAAGTGTCAATTTATTACATGAATAACTGTTCAATAAAAAAGGAAAGGCAGAAACAACAAGATAAACACGGACCTTCAAACCGCGCGGGATGATGAAGCTCATATAGGGCTGCTACGAAAATCTTAGTGGCCGTTTGAACTCAAAATGGGCGGGAAGCTACATTTTACACATACAACATAGAAAACGCTGCTACGCAGGGCTGCGTATGTGCAATATTCCTTTCGCGAAGCACGGAGGGTACGGGTCATACAAATTCTTCCGGTTTGAGAGCACACCAAATCCGCGTTGCGCCCGTTTCATGCGTCGCGGCTAGGCACAGCATATAGCTCTCCTCCAAATGCATCGATCGAAGTGATTTAAACTCCCTCCAAAAGTTACCGTAATATGTGGTCATTAATTTGAAAATTTAGGCAACTCCCTCCAAAAGTTACCGTAATATGTGGTCATTAATTTGAAAATTCTGGCAACTGGCAATTTGCCAGCAATTTCACCTTCGCTAAGGATTTTGAAGTTCCGTTACGTTTGTGTCACACAATACGATTGTGGAAAACTTAAGAAATTTACAGTTCGACGCACCAAAATTCTCTCAAACCGGAAGGGGGTACCCTCCGTGGCGAAGTAGTAACGCAGCGAAAATTAGGCAGCCGCAACGCGTGAATTCGGTCACGCGTTGGGACATGCTCAGCATAGGGGTTGACCGAGCTTTTTTTCAAAGGCTGAAGGTCCGTGTAAACACATAATCTCGCAATCACTGATTAAGTTTCATTTCGTAGTTGTTAAAGCTGCGACGCGACCGCAACGCGAATATTTGCTTCTATGTTTTTCTTAAGATTGTAGTTCCGCCATCCTCGCAACGGCATCGAAATGAAGCACCAGCGCGGCAACGACTACGAGCGCCAGGGTCGATGTCGAACGGTTAGAAATTCCTTTTTAGGTTTATTTTTATTTGTTTAACTGTGGGTATTCGAAGTATTTTGTTTTATTTGAAAATGGCGTATGCATTTTGTTCTTTTAAGTTTGTTTTTCACTGGAATGAAATCCAGTAGTTGTTTTAGAACAAAAATCAAGGCAATCATTCTTAACGGCTTATTCGAGAATGGCATAGCTTTCAGATTATTTTTTCATTAGCTGATACTTTTGTTTTCGTTTTCTAAGGTCGAGTATGCACATTGTATGGTGGGAAATCGAATGAAATTCTTTTCTTTTATCCTTTTTTTTTAAGATATTCGATTCAATTTAAACTTTTTTTGTAGTGGCGACTACGCGGAAGCCACCGGAGTACTCGTCCGCCGGCGCCTAGGGACGCGACTTCCAATGGTTAGACATCACCTTTTGGCTTTATTTTTATTTGTCTAGTATTACAGGTGTTTAGTTTCGTTTTAAAACGGGGTAGGTCTTTTGATCTTTTTTAACTCCACATAGGATTAGAATCCAGCTGTTTTTTTGAAGATTAAATCAAGGTATTCTTTCTTAAAGATTCATTTGATAATGCATTTTCTGGGAATAGTTTTAACCATAATTTTCCTTTTAGCCGATTAATATCGGAGCGAAACTTTTGTTTTCCTTTTTCGGTTCTCCTTTAAACCGTTTCCTAATTTGCTTTAAAATTAGCGTAATGTAGTGGGAGCGTAGTTTTTTTTTAATTAAAAAATAGATCAATTTATTGATATAAGCAACCTTTTCATAGAGAATTCTTGTTTGTTATAATAACAACGATATTATTTGTATTTGCGCCCGTCAAAAGGTCTAGCTGAAATTTGTCCCATTTATAGATAAGCCCTTTGGAGCACGAGTTGAGACAACATTTATAAACTATTTAAAAAAATTTTAGTGCTTGTCGTAGCAATGATAATTATTTTTTATTATTAAGACTACTGGTCATTGACAACATAATCCTGATACTTAAAAAGTAATGTAAGGTTCGATTTCGATAATTATATTAACTAGACGTGTTTCCATGTACCGTACTCATTGAGATTACTGTAGTCCATAATTGCCTAGCTTAGACTCCACAATTAGTTTATTTTTTGTCGGTATCTCTTATAACCTTTTCTTATTTCAGCACGAGCAACGTGTCCTGCTCGATGAAGTGGACGGGAGTACTCGGGGCCGTCGAGTGGACGGCGAACTCGTGAGGGAATTCTTCCCTTGCGGCCTTCCCATTTGAGATAGGTTCGACATATACATTCTATTTTCCTTTGGTGTTTTTTAATCTTTTTATTGTCTAAAATAAAGTTTTTGGGCGTGCTTTCGACAACCCGTATTATTTTTTCACGAAATTGAATACATTAGATGTGTGAAAGGAATGCACTTTCCTTGACCGTTAAAGGGGAAAACCTTTCACTAAAGCACTTTTGCTGACAAACGGTTTTTGTTGTTTCTTGGTATAAAATATTATTGATATATAAATGAGGGGGAATCTAATTCAGGAGTGGATGGAGGTGCCCGGCCCTCTGCTTATTTGGTGACGGCTTCGATGACGGGCGGTCTTGGTGGCGGCGGACCTGGCCGCGCCCTCCACCTTTGTGAGTATTTTCTTCTTTTAAAGTTTTGGTAAAGTATATTGTATACAACATGCTGCTTCTTTTTATTTATTCTTGCTTATCCAGTGCTTAGTTTAATTAGAAAAATCTAAGTTAGCATCGCAATAATGTAAGTTGGAAACAGTGTCAGGGTACGGTATGCATACTGTAGCGGCGCAGCCTTCTTAAGGTGATGATTCACAGCTTGACCTTCGGCCGGTACAAGGCTAATAGTCTAAGTTTATCATTTTGGGTATCGCGCCCATAATTTTGCGCCTTTGTATCGTAATTTCTTTGAAGAAAAAAATCTACTCCAGTCTTTTCGAGTGAATTGAACCAGGAAATCCACTGAAATGAGTGCTGCTATATCAGGGTGGGCTAACCCCCCCCCCTCTCCCGTATCGTTAACATCCTTGATTTACTTGTAGTGTTGTCGTGAGTTAAGTTCCCTTCCTATTTTAAACTGTCTAAAAGAAGAATTCCTTTAAAATATGGAGTTGTTAGTGTTCCTATTTAATCGTAACTTAAACTGAACAAACAAGTTGAGGGATATTCTTTCTCTTTTTTTCTGCCAAAATTTCAAATTAAACTTTTTCAACCATTCATACCGTAACCCCTGTTCTTTTTTCTTTATCCTTTTCTTTAATCTCAATCTCCCTTCACCCCTCTCTTGTTTTACCTTAAAGTCTTTTCTTGCAGGCCATGGTGTCGCCAGCACGTCGAGTCGACCTCTTCGAGTCGAATCACCGGTGAGGGTTAAAAAGGAACCGTCTATTTTACATACCCACCCTGATTTTTGCATTCAATCTAGTACGTCTCCATATTGCGAATTAATTTTTTTGAATCCATGCTTTCTCTGTAGTTCGTAAGTCCACTTATTGTTTACGTCGATTTTTGTATAGTTAACATTATAATTCCATTAATTTTCTGCTTTTCCATGCTCCATTTTTCTTACACTATGTTTTAATGGTCCGATGTTGAAATTACGACCTTTCGCCAAATTTGACGGTCGTTGAAAATGCCGAGCCAGTTTTGACAACCGTAAAAAATGCCTTGCCAATTTTGACTGCATCAAAATTTGCCGGACTTTTTTGACGCCTGCTAAAACCCTGCCATTTTTGCTAGCCGCGAAAATTGGCAAGCTGATTTGGCAAATTTTTCACTCTAATATTTTGGCTTGGCAAATTTTGCAGTTGGTCAATTCTGGCAGGTAATCTAGGCAGATTTATCAGCTGCTTTTTTTGGCAAAAAGGCCCACTCCTCCTCGAGAAGCTGTGACAAATTTTTCGACCATTTTCTGTGCCATTTTCTTTTAACACTTGTACAATTTTGCCTCGCCACTTTTGACTCGTATGTTTTTTGGCTTCGTTCTTTTTGTCATTTTAGACTGCTGTTTATTTTGACGCGATGAATAAACATTGATGACATTCTTGACAATCATACAATTTGTCATGGCATGATAACTGGGTTTGAGAACTGGCAAATTTGCTTGCCAAAAATAACAGCAAAACTGAAAATTGCAGAAAAAAAAACAATTTTTTTAATTGACACTGTCTTATATGCATATACTCAACCATTGCTTTATTCGCATATTTCAGCACTAAGCAACATCCACTGACGACGCCGTACTTCAGTTGACGTCATATTCCTGTAATTCCTCCCCCCACACATCCGACTTAGTCGTCTGACTCTCTCCCAGAGAAACACTCTCTCCCTAGCCTTTTCCCATCCTCCTGCTCCTCCATCGATTGCTCATCATTCTCGGACCTCACATTTAGTTCTCCAGGTTTGCGAGATAGCCAGCATTGTTGATTTAACGTTTTTATACCTTCACTACCGTATTTTCTCTATTAGTACCCCCCTTTATTAGAACCCCCCCCCCCTCTAATAGTACTCCCCTCTGACAAAGCCATTGAAAAATAGAACCCCTCCCTCTAGTAGAACCCCCCCCCCCCTCCAATAGTGCGCCCCTAACAGCCTAATATCTCTGATCCTGGAGGCATGGGATGCTCTCCCCAATGAACTAATGGCAAATTCATGCAAAATATGTGGTAAAATGGATATTCCAGTGATGACTATAATGAATTCGAGCTATGATTCTTCTTTTTTTGAGAAGAAAATGTTGTTATCAAACTTTTAGTGTCTCACAGTGAAAAATAGTACCCCTCCCTCTAATAGAACCCCTCCCTCTAATAGTGCCCCCCTCTCGCAAGGGTATTGAAAAATAGAACCCCCGGGGGTACTAATAGAGAAAATACGGTATGTTATTTTAAGCAAAATCGCTTTAAAGTGAGCAGTTTTTTTCTTTCCAGGAGGCGCACTAAAACCGTCATAATCCCCCGTCTGCTTTCTTTGCTGACTGAATCGCCACGTTGCCTTTGTTCACTTTCCTTGTTGGTTCCTTCTGACTCATCAGCCGACCTGACGAAGCGACACTGCTGCTGAAGTATCACGGAATCCCAATCAGCAGCGAGGACATTCTCCTTGCTTTTTCTTTCACTCTGACTGTATGTACATACAGACTTGGCGTCCACGTATGTATGTACATACAATCAATCTGCGTTAGCTCATTCTTTGCACCTTAATCACTTTTCCTCCTCACCCTGTCACTCTCCCTTATTCTCTCAGACTCTCTTGCCACCGACTACTGACTCCTTGATTGGTACCTGACAGATGCTATACCATCTTATTTCATGAAACATATAAATTTGCACTCTTTAAAATTCAGTCTTTTTGCATAATGAAACCTTGATAATACATCTTCAATGCATTGTGTAGAAATAGCGCTTTTCTTTCGTCTGTCTCTTTTACCCGACTCCATTAGTAAATCGTTACGGATCTCTATGTCTGTTCACCATTGCAAGAAAAAGAAGAGAAGCTCTAACAATTCATTTATCATCGCCTCTTTCATGTTGCCTTTTTTCGTTTGCGTTAAATTCATGTTTCTTCTTCTATGATTTCAGCATGAAACCCCATCGTGCGTTTTCCCATGGGAATAGCCCATTCAATTGCAGCCATTAAACCACTCCAACACCAATTAAGAATCCCCCTTAGCACTCGCTTTTCAAAAGCACAAGCACGTGCTCTCAGAACATCGTGAACTTGCACAATTCTGCCAAATTTCCACTATTCATCGTGCAAGCACATTCGATGAAAGTCTGAACAACAAGCTGCTTACAAGGCCGTGCTTCTTTTAACATTGTACTTTCCAGTTCATTCTACCACTCGCCTACGTACTTGCCTATTCACAGAGCAGAAGTTCCTTTCATAATATGTATTCACTACTACATGCATACATACTACATATATCATCTGAGTTTACACTAGAAATCAAACTGTATTATTATCGATCGCGAGTGCACACCAAGGGAAAAACGGTTACTCATTTGTGTTCAACGATAGTCTCGTTGCCCTTTTTCTTAATATTGTATTAGTTGGATGAGTAATTATGGATGATTGTTTACGCTTTGCCTCACAGATCCTTAGTTTTATTGAGACGAACGGTCAGAAGCTTGCAAAGCAGAAAAAAGAGTGAGAAAATGAGAAAACTCGTGCTAGCCAGAGCATAAACATATCGAGTGATAGTTGTCTTCTGGCGAATCTCAAGCTTCTGGCAGTAAATTGACCAATGAAAACGTATTATTTTATAGCTTGCTACTGATTTATACGAGATAAAAATATGCTGATTTCTCGAAAGTTCCAGTGCATTACATTAAGGCTGTCGGAAGTTTTATAAGGTAAAGAGGGAAATGGAAAAGGTTTTTAATCTTTTGATAAAGTGGAAGCTCATGTCCTATTACCGGGTAAGCACATATTGTTATAAAAAATACGAATGGCACTTTAAGCCGGTGCAATTTATTTAATTAGATTTTTGGAATTCGGAAAGATAATTGTTTTATATTGAAAAGAAACAATGTGACTATACAACTGAAGTATTTTAAATTTTCAATTGGCACACATTTGATATAGGAAGCAAAGGAACCTTAGAAAATCAAGAACAGATAGGAAAATGCTACCAGTAAACTTTTTCGGTGAGATCGCTGGAACTTGCAGTTTCATTTGAGACATGTAAGCGTAGTTATAATGATTTCTGCTTCAATTCTCCTCCAGGCAAGTGGTCGCACCACGGAACGATGGCATGCAGAATGCGCGTTCTGTTGAAAGATAGTATTTTTAATCCCCTCATAAAGAACGACTTTGAATGTTTACGAATAATTTCGAAAAAGTACCTGATGAGATTGAGAATCTCGATGAGCGTGTCGACTCCCTCAATGTGGATGGCAAGGCGGATCAGCAGAAGATCGAGGCCATCCTCCAGTGTCCAGATGTACAGGCCGATGAGGACCTGGAATTCCCATTCCTTATCACTCTTCCACTCTCCATTCTCTCTCTAGTTAGTTGTCTGTCGATCAGCTCACTGCTGCTGCTGCCGTGGTGGCGACTGCGAGTGGAATGTAGATGTCGAGAGACAACGCGACCACGAAAGACTGGTCCGGCAAGTCGAAGCTGCCGCCAGAAAGAGCACCAAATCTACAAGCACCACAAGGCTTAGTCACATTTAACCTGAACATGCATTGGCATGTATCTCTCAGTTACCCATTTACAAAAAAAAGTTTACAAAATATTCTTTACTTGGTCTCCGATAACTATGCAGTTAACCCTGTGAATGACAAATGGTTTCGTTAATTGAATAATTCCCAAATAAGAGCTCACCGATCGATGTACTCGATGAAGCGGATCAGCTCTTCTGCGGGTTGTCGTGGAAAGGCGGCCAGCTGCGCTCGCACTAATTGAGCGTTGTAAGAGAAGCTGTAGGGCAATCATTCAGTTCTATTCATTTACTTATTGATTCATAAAGGATATTTATTGCACTTGTAATATAACTATTTTGACATTTCATCCCTTTAATAAACAAATAAAAGAAGCCAAACTGAAAGGAGTACCTAGAATCGTGAAGAATTCTTCTCAACGCCTCAGTGATGCTTTCAGCTGTGATGTTAGTCTTGAAATATGGAGATGTTTTATGGCTGGTTTAATTTTTTCTTTCTATCAGCTAGCGGGAAATGTTGAAATTAACAGAAAAAGCAAGAACCTTGTCAACGTAGACACCAATGCCCTTCTGAAGAGCAACGTTCGTGTTGTATTGCTGATCAGTGAAGAGAGGGATAGATACCTGAGCAGATGAAGAATCAAAAGTGTGCCAGTGGATAACATTATAATAATTCTTTATTCAATAATAATTGAAGTATATTAATTCTTGTAATCAGTTAAAAGGCTAAAAAAATGAGAAGACAAATGAACCATCGGGACACCCGCTTTCGCTGCTTCCATAAGACTGTTGAGACCCATGTGCGAGATGAAACAACGCGTGTTTGGATGATCTGAGCATTATATTTTTTTTGACATATTTTGTCTTCTTATTGTCAGTTTCATGGACCGAAAAAGCATGATACTGATAATTTGCTTCTGCGGCAGCCATCGGAAGGGATGAACATTCGGATGGCGGCGGAAGATTGCGGCGTTCTCCTCGATCTCGTCAAACTTCCATAAGAAATCATAGTCAGGAAAGCGGCTGAAGGCCGTCCTGCACGCAACAAAATTCTTTTGAATCTTTACGATTTCTTCCCTTTAACAGTTCTACTCTATTGAGACTTTGTCTACAATGATGATAATTAACTGGTGCCTCTAACATGAAACTGTTCAGGAGGGGGCCTTCAATGAAGACGGTCCGTGCGAGCGTCCCAAAGGACACGATGACGATGCGGCTCGCCGTCCCATTAAGGACAGCCAGAATCTCCTGAACAGAATGATAAGCGAATATATTTAATTTATACATACATATGTATGAAATAATAAATTAAAAAGTCATTTCTTGTAAGCTCACTCCCGGAAGTTCCTTCTCGTGATCCACTCTCTCGAGGCCGCCAATATTGAGCACCTGGAACATGAGAAATGAAATTGTCATTACCTATGGTTAGTAAACAGTTTTCAGTTATTAAAAACAAAAAGACAGAAATATCAAGAACCTTGTGACTGGTGGGCCGTGGGAGATCGAGCAAGGGCGGCGTGTTCACTAGGATCAGGCCGGCGCGGCGGACGAGAGACAGAAGATCCGGCATTTTCGGATAGGCAGAGCGGAAGATCGCCGTCTAAAATTTTTATTTTCAAATTCCGACCTTTTCCATTAGATAGCCATTTTTTTAGAAACAAAAAAATTGCCAGTACATTCTTGGTGGCGACTCGTTCGTAAAACCAGTAGTTCAGCGCCTGCAAAGCCGTGTTGTAGATTCGATGGAAATAGCTGAGGTTTGGTGTCGCCAGAGAACCTTCACCGTCCAAGCAACCTGAAGAGAGAGAGAGAGAGAGAGAGAGAGAGAGAGAGCGGAGAGAGAGAATGCGATGGGAATAAGAAAGAGAGGGGGGGGGAGAAAGGGGACTCCCTAACTCGTGACATAGCTGGCCGGCTGTGGAATGTTGAAGAAGGTGGCGTGGGAGGGCTGGAGAGGAATGGCGGAAGCCAGCACGTACTCGCGCACGCCCAGAATGTGCAGGAGACCGAAGCCATGGAAGCCGTACGCCTTCAGAAAAGGGGGATTACGGTAGACGCACCGAAATTAGATTTTAATTCTAGTCAAAGGGGCCAGAATTTCCATTTATCGGAGCGGTTGTTAATAAAATTTGTATTCCATGTAAGCATGTAACACAAAGCAGACCTCAGAGATTCCAATATCGTACTTCTCGGAGCGTAATGCCTCAAGCAGATCACGGGATTCGAGGACATCTGAGAGGAAGAATGAATAGTTAGGAAGTTGACTGAGAATATGAACGACCATGGCAGGACTGGTCAAATGCCTCAGTGACGTTGACGAAGAAGGAGGGCGTCTCGATGTTGAAGGGCCGGAAGGGGTTCATGCGGAAACTCATGTCATTCCAGATGTTGCGAGAGCGGCTGAGAAGAGAGAATTTATTTACATTATTCAATCGAAAGTCAATGTGCTGAAAAGAAATGAAGGCTTAAATGAGTGCCTCGGCAAGAAAAAAGTCCGATGAGCCTTCAGACTTCCATTGATTTTGACAGCCAAGTCCTGCTCTATCGAGAAGAAGTGCTGAATGAAAAGAAATCTTTAGAAAAAGATAGCCATTTCTTGTGCTGACATTTTGAAATGCAACCAAAGAATATAAGTTTGGTGTTATTCTCGTGTTCTTAATTACCACAATGTGTCCAGCATCCACGAGAGTGTCGGCAATCGCCCCAGCAAAGAGAGTGTGGCTCGTGCCGAGGTTGTACGAGACGACGGCGATCTTGGCAGGGGAGGCAGGATACGGTAGGAAGGAAAGGAGAGAGAATGCAAGGAGGGAATACGAAAGTGAAAAGAAAGAGAGAGCGGAAGGCCGCATCGTGTCTGGAATGGCGACTGGTCTCCTTTGGAGAGACTGCGTTGCTTCTTTGCTACTCTGGCAATGACCAGTAAGAGAATTCAGGAACCAGCACGATCTGAAATGTTCATACATAGTACATATGTACAAGGGAATACAATAGAAGAGCAAATAAAGAACCACATAAGGTATGAAAAGGCTTGTTTATTGATAAAATTAATTACTTTCTCTTTCTTTCGAATACACCACAAGGAGAGTTGTGCAAACTCTCTGCTTTGACATGTTCTACTTTCACTCTTACTCACCCCACTTTTCTCTTCCGAGTTGTTTCCCACTTGAATAACCTGAGTTTTTATGCAATTTACACTGCAACTTCCACACTATCTTGTTGATGTTCCTGTTTTTATGATTTCTTTTTTTCCTTCCAGGCGCTGGCTGCGGCTAATGTGGTGGGAATACATAGTTGCACAGTTAACAATGGTGATTGTACGAGAGTAGACGCAAGAATGGTAGACAAAGAGAGACGACAAGACGCTTTGGTAGAATAAGAAAGAGAGATGGAGAGATAGAGTATTCATAAACTAGAGAGAGAGATGGATTTCGAAAGAGAGAAAGTGATAAAATGAGAGGGAGAGAGAGAGAGAGAGAGCGAGGGTGAGATAAATAGAGAGAGCGCACAAAAAGGCAAGAGTTTCAACGAAAATGCAGTGGGAGACTTCGTCTAAGGAAACTTACACAAAGAGATATATGTAGATGTTTTCGCTGACGTTTGGTTGAAAAGTGCCTATTTCACTGCGGCGTGGGTGAATGACAGCATTCGATCCCTCCTCGAGGATTGTCACGCTCTGTAAATTAAGGCATTAAAGGTTTTTTTAAGAATGGAATATTCAAATAAAGTAGAGAGAGAAAGACACAAACATGCACAACAGATAAGGAGAAGGCAAATTGGAGAATATTTTTTTTGATTGGTGAACGAAGTTGAATTCTCGTTTTGTGGTGAGAGGCCATAGTGTTGATGACGCCACTATTACATGCTATGGAATAAATGATTTGATTAACTGTAAAAGAATGAAGAAGAATGAGAGAGATAGAGGCGCAAATAGTGAAAATAAGAGAAAGAGAGATAGATGAGAGGAAGAAGAAGAGAATGGGAGAGAGAGAGAGTAGAGTGAGAACTGAGACAATGGACTGTCAACCAATTCTTACTGTTCTGGTTAAATATAATAAATAATTTAAATAATAGAAAATTTAAGATTCATCAATTTTGAATGAAAAACGAAAGAAGGAAGGCAAGCACGAATGGAGAATAACAAATAACAGTTAAATGCTAATACTCAATTACCAAGGTAGAAGATTGGTTAACGAGACGAAAAGAAGCAGAGAAACGGTGAAATGAACGTAGGGTGCTTTTTGGATATGAATTCTTGTTCTTGCTTCTTTCGAATCAAAAAGCCCTGATCCATGCGAATCCTTCTTCTCCGGGGGAAGGCGACCCCGATGCCTCAGGGGATATCGAAGAGATCTGGGAAGGAGGAGGAAGGATCATCAGCGAGGAGAAAGAGGATCAGACGATTGAGGTCACATATCAATCTTCACACATTCACTGCAATGTGTTATGCATGAGAGGGAAGAGGACAATGGGGGGGACGAGAGAGCACAGGAAGAGAGAGAAGGAAAGAGAGAATTAGAGAGTGAGGGAGAGAAAGAGGGAGAAAGATGGAAAAGAGAGTGAAAGAGGCACAATAGCCATTAGAGAGTGAGAGCGACAGCAGAACGCTTCGTAGATTGATGAGACGACTAAAGGGCACAAGTTCACTTGTAGCAGCAGATTTTCGAAGGGGTTAGAGAATGAGAGGGAGAGAGGGAGAGAAGGGGAGGGAGAGCGAGGTGGAGAGAGTGAGGGAGAGGGACAAGAAGAGTGATGAGGCGCTTCCGTAGTACTTGTTGACTGATGCTAAGGAGGTCGACAGCAAAAAAAGACAAGAATAACAGGAAGCAGAATTGGCAGAGAAAGAAAGAGGGCAGGAAAAGTGATGATTGAGATAAAAAAGAAAAAGATAGAGAGATAGAGAGAGAGAGAGAGAGAGAGAAAGAAGAACAGAGATGATGATGTCCCTCTCATTCATGCATAGTTCTAATCCGAAGTCATATCGAGCGCTTTTCAAGCGAGGAGCATAGTCCCAAAATCAAAGAATATAAGTACTGCTCAAAAACAATTTCTTCAATTCACTATCAGCTTAAGAGTAAGATAAAAAGAGAGGTCTGCGTAATTCCAATTAAATACAAATATATTCATATATGTATGTATGTATGTATAATAAATGAAAATGTGATGGCAGCAAATGTGATCGCGACTATTTCTCCTGGAAGAAATACATGTATTTATATACATACATGTATGTAGTATGTACATACATATGTATGTACATATGTACATACATACATTTCCCTCCAGACGCCGAGATTAAATGTAAGATATCTTCTCCGGAGTGAACTTCTGCCCTTTCTAGTCGCGCCCTACATTATCTGCCTTTTCGATCACCTCCTTCATTGTGGAGTGCGCGGAATGCAATCAGGTGCATGTGGAGTTGGCAAAAGTGCGGTACCTTTCCAGGAGTGCAATCATTTCATCGAGCACTAAGATAGAACTTCCCCTTGTGCAGACAGGAAAGGTTGTGAAATTGTCTGTCTTCATCAAGATGGAAAGTGCCAGACCGACGGTTGAATCGTCATGAGGGTTACCATTTCTAAAAAATGGCACAATGCCATTTTTTAATAATGTTTAGGGAATTAGAATAATAGATGGGATCTCAACTTTCTTTGTGCGCTGAACTCTCTATGAACATGCCTCGTAACTATTTGTTGCGCAGTTCATCCTTGAAAACATGTAACTTCGAATACCAGTCAATTTCTACATCTCTCTCTCCCGTCACACTGTAAGATTCTTTTTTCCTTTGTCACCCTCGGCGTTCCTTCCTTTGAAAAATGGAGCAAACCCGAGGAGGGTCATAAAATGGTGTGCGTACACGGAATGGATGTGACAGTCACGCAAAGAGGAGAAGGAGAACAACGGCGAGGATGACGAGGCAGAGTGAACACCAAAAGGGTGCCTTTCTCTCCTTCTTTCATACACCTTATCTGAGTCGATGTCAACACTGAGAGTTTGCCCGCTTTTTGCGAGAAGTAACAAAACAAGATGGAGGATCAAATTCGCTTTTTTATCAGACTCTAAATGACTTCTGATCGTTAAGCAGCTTACTCATGGAGCTTGGAAAAGTATGACTTTTAAATTCTTGCTCATTCACTTGGCACTTCGATAAGGATGACTCAGAGCCCGTTAGCCCATCTCTTTGCTCACCTCCTTTTCATGTATTCATCGAGCAATCTCCGTGAGCCATTTCATTGCTCGTCACGACAGTTTCGCCATTGTGAGTTGGGCACTAAAACCCCTCCAGGGAAGGCATGAAAAGCATATCCGACGTCTCTTCTCCTCTCAGCTCCTCACAGTTTCCCTCCTCTGGCATTCAGGCCATCATTCCACGAAGCCTTGAGAGTTGCCAAAGGTGCTGCGAGTCGCAACGTCTCAAAGATTGTGGCTTCCAATGATATTGCAATATTTCTGCAATGCATTTCGCGTTTCCTATTTTTATTTTATTTTCGCATAAGGTCCAATTTGAATTAATCGGAGCTGATATTTTTATTCTCAAGATGCGTGGAGCAGTGAGAGCATTCACTCTTCTGCTCGCCGTTGTAAAAACGGCAGCGCAACCAGAAGCCACAGCAGCAGTTGGCACTTTGCCAGTGAATGTCACGACTCCCCGGGGTACTGTAAGTGGCTTCCACTTCTCGAATGGCAACGACCCGACTGCTCTCTTCTCGGGCGAAGCTGATGTCTTCCTGGGGATACCGTATGCAGAAGCACCAACAAAAGAGCGCAGATTTAAGGTAAGGTTCTTTTTAATTATTTAAAGTCAGAACTCTAGAATGAATCTCTTTCAGCTTCCTGTGCCCAAGTGTTCGTATGGCACTGAAACGCTCGTGGCAAATGCATTCAAGTTAGCTTTCTTGTCTAGTTTTGTTTCCATTAAAACGAAAATAAAATCTTAAGTATAAGCTATGCGTTTTTCTTAAAATTGAATTTAGTTGATAAGTAATTACAATAGTAAATTGATACGAATCATTCAAGGCCGCACTGCCCACAGCGTGGACTGGATGCCAAGGCGTACAGCGAGGATTGCCTCTTCCTCAATGTCATGTCTCCGAATGTACGCCACTTTTATGTCTAGAAATACAGCCATGGGCTACAGAAATCTTTACAGTATGCCAATAATATGTAGCTAAATCGGGATAACAGTAACATCCGTTCTATATAAGCAAACTAACGTACCATTTAAAATTTCTACTCTTTCCTAGGAAAATAGTTATTACCGAGGATGCATTTGGACCCCTCCGACCCCTCCTTGGTAAAAAGATCCTGGGCGAGACTGTATGTACATACATATATGCATGTCTATATTAAAGGTGAGCACTCCAAATGCTTATCCTGTCATGGTCTTCATCCATGGCGGCTCCTTCGCTGAGGGAGGCGCATCGACTTATGGCTATCAGGTACATAATTCTGCAAGCTCATTCATTTTTTCTCCACCGCGTCCGAGTGTTTGGGGATGACTCACAGTGAAGAAGACATGCCACATTGAGGGAGTCTTTTCGCATTCCATGGGCTCATAAAATAAAAGCATACATGACAGGCAAGAGAATAAATGGTGGAGTCGGTTGCACAAGCAAACTGCCAGTGGAAAGAAGTTACTTTCGGTTTGTTCTTTTCAACCATTACAACACATGACAGGCATTTCCAGGGTGCAATCAGAAATTTCGTTTCCCGTGGAATCGTTGTCGTCACAATCCAATATCGAATTGGTCTGCTTGGTCAGTTACTCCGTTCTATTTAAGACATTGGGCTTAGAAATAATGGGATTTCAATGCAATGGTTAAGGTTTCTTCACCACTTTCACGGACGAATTCCCGGCAAACCGTGGACTCTTCGATCAGGTGACCCTTTCGTTTTTTGTTCGGAATTTGTTCTCTTTCTCGCAAATGGAATCATGAAATGTATGATCTCTGTATGTATGTATGTACAAACAATTATAACACGTATTTTATTTTTGAGGGAAAATAGCAGAAGTTATGTGAGCTTGAAGGCATTGGCTCTCCGCTGGGTAAAGGAGGAGATTTCCGCCTTCGGTGGAGATCCGAGCCGTGTCACCATCGTCGGCCACGCATCGGGTGCTGCTGCCGTTTCCGCCCACACTCTCTCCTCCATCTCGAAAGGTATGAGGATAGTTTTGAATCCTGGAAAATATATTTCTTCCTAATAATTAATATCTCAGAATGTTCTTCTACAATTTGATAGCCGCTCTCCATCCGTCTTTCTCGCACTGTCTACCTCTCTTTTTCCCCTTCAGGTCTCTTCCACCAAATCATCCAGCAGTCGGGTTCCGTGCTCGCTGCTATCGACGTGCCCGAGAATCCGAACGGCGACGTGCACCGGAGTCGCGCCAAGGCGGTAGGGGCATGCGCATTTCTCGTTCTCATTTTACATACACATTCCATAATGTTGTCAGGTAGTGAAAATGAAAGGATTATTGAGCTCTGTAACTTCGACGATCAAAAGTGGGGCGCTGGCGACTTCAAGGCCCTGGCTGACTGTCTCTTGAAGAAGACTGCCGCCGACCTCACGGCACTGGACACTGTCAGTTTTAACCTTTCCACATAATGATTGATTATTAATGCCCTTCTTCCAGAACACTGTCCGTGAGAGCTGGGCCGTGATGCTCGACGGCGCCTTCCTGTCCGACACCCCGGATGCTCTCTTCAACGCGCGCCCCAATCTCCCGGCGATCATTGGCGATGCTCGCGACGAATACGCTTATTATAGTGAGTCTACATTCTTGAGGGTATACGGTACCATAATTGATTTAATTTTTTATCAGTGAACCACGATCAGTTGACGTTCACTGAAGACTCGGTGGCTCTCTTCTACCGCTCGGTCATCGCTCCAAGTCTGCTCAGTGATGCAGATGTTAGCATTGCTACCTTCTTTACGGGAGCATAAACAGGGGATATATAGAAGTATAAGGAAATATACGTATATATCAGCTTCATTCCTAGATTAAAAAGATTGCATCATCTCTCAAGAAGACATTCGTACCCAGTTTGACCACAACGGGCGAGAAAGCGAAGCTTCAAGAGCAGTTCTCATCGGTTGGAAGAGGCGGAGAAAGATACCGAGAGAGAGACAGACAAAGAAAGAAAGACAGAGAGAAAGTAAAAGAGAGAACGAGGGAGAAGTGTGAGAGCGAGAGGTAGAGAAATAGAGAGGGTTCGAGAATAAAAGAGAGCGAATAAGACAAATAAGACTTTAGGTATTCACTGGACTTCTCTACTCCGCTCCGACGCGTCGCGACCTCACTGGCTATATTTCAAATCAGCATGACCGCCTCTACATTTACACTCTGGGCATCGAACAACAGCATTGTATTACATTCGCAACGCCAGGATGGAAATGTCAGAGAGAATGAGATGAGAGATTAAGATAAAGAGAAAAGAGGGGAGAACAAGATCAAAAGAATAGGAACGGGAGGTAGGAAAATAGGGCAAGAGAAGTAGGAGACTTCTCTCCATTAAAATGAAGGAACAGGCCATGCAGTTAGTTTTGCATACCATCTTAATGAAAATAGTCTGCATATACATATGTAGTAGGAATATGAACACACATCTTCCCTTCTCCAGCCGTTCCGCAGTCGTCAGAGCAGTGTTATCTCTGGCGGAACGGCGACTTGTGGACGGCGACGCCGAATCTCGTGTCGGACACGGACAAAGCGCTCTCAGACACGCTCAGCGAGGCGTGGGCCAGCTTTATCAAGAACAGGTCTGACCCATGATGACAAACGAAGAGTGAATATCAATGGGATCTAGCTGCTTGAAGAGAAGTTTCTTATGTTACAGCAGCGCGTCTCCTCTCGCTGGCTGGACAGCGAGCAACGACCAGTACACCTATGCATATATCACATCGCCCACCGACCGGCAGATGCAGTCGAAGTGGCGAATCGAAGCGGACGAGTCATTCAACAAGGTCAGCATCTCGCATTCCATTCATTCTGTCAATTTACATGCCATTCCTCCAGTACTTCATTTATTTCTTTAACAATCCAATAAACTGAATAGTAATCCGTAATGAAATCCTTAGCAACTGCCCACCTTCTTCGACAACATCTCGCCGACATGCACAACGACGCCCGAGTGGATGGCCAAGCTGCGCGTCTATGGCGAGAAGGTCAACGCGCAATTTGCTTCTTCGGTCTGCAAGCAGTACGTGGAGACAACGGTCTGTTGTTCTCCAAGAAATCTGAAAAAAAAATCTTACATCAATTTCAAAAATATATAAATAAGTATGTGAAATATTATTTCTGTCTTACTGGGTTTTAAATAAAATACGTCATTGTATGGATTCCAATATGAATTGTTATTGAGAATGCTGTGAGACAGAAAGGTACGGGTTTATGTACATACATGCATATGTGTAAGTTGGATGCAGCGCTTTTAGACCAGCGAAGCCACCACCTCTGATCCAGTAACTGAAAGCACAAGCACGACCGAATCGACTATTAGCACTAGTGAAATGGTCAGTGAGAAGGCAAAAGACCACATTTTAGAGTTCACAAATTACTTTAACATTAGATCCCCGCTGCCTGTCAATAAAAGATATGCTCTGCGCTTTTAGACCAGCGAAATGACCACCTCTGAGATCACTGAGAGCATATCTAGCACCACCGACAAGATTGACGAATCCAGTAGCAGTAGCGATATCGTCAGTGTGAGATAGAAACTAGAGATCGAAAGAGAGCGCGAGAGAGAGGGAAATTTCCCAATTTAAATAATAACTTATCGGGAACTCCGTTATCTTTGACTGTCTCAGACATCACTTCCGCCACCAACAACAACTTCTGCAGCAGTTGGCTCATCCCTTGTCATCTCAATCGGCCTTCTCGCATTCGCAAAGACTATTTGAATCTACACATTCTCTATATATAAACCTTTTTTCGGATCTCTAACTGAAATACGCGATATCGTAAAGAGCAAAAGCTAAAAGACCCTTACATTATTAATTTTACCAATGTTATTTGATATTTCACCAGATAAACATTTTTGGAAATACGCTTGTATCAATTCGATCATTATATTATTTACTTGTGTTATTTAGTGCTGGAAAGATAAACTTTAAATAGATATGTATGTACTATGTGCATACACACAACGTTGTCATACTTTAAAAGAAAACTGACTATTATAAAAAATTTTATTTGTTAGTTGTGTGCTTTCCTCACTAATCTTTCATTCCCTTAATCGATTTCATCTAGACCAATATTTCAATGAAACCTATGTGTTGCTGGCTGGTGTTTACTTGAAAGTGATGATAATGTGGACAAGCTGATGGTGAGAAGATAGAGAGAAAATGAAAGAAGCGGGTGAAAGGTGATCTCCTTCTTTTCATTTCCCTTTCAAGTTCTCCTTCTAACTTTATCGAAATTGAAAGTTCACAATCGCAACTCCTCATACTCTTACAAAGGTGAAGCGAATCAGCTTATCATTATCTACAACAATAATTATGATGCAATTTTTAATGTCTATTTAAATCCATTTCAAGAGAATTTTATCCGTCTTGACATCTTTACATGGATATTCGAATGCTGTGTATAATTCTCCCTCTTACTACGGTGTTATCACATGGATTGCAGGTAAATATTATTCTGAAGGACATGCATATCTAAAATTTCTTGTTGTTATAAATGCAATATTGTAAATGATTAATTAAGCCCTGTCTCAGTTGACGGTGCAGACGTCGCTGGGTGCCGTACACGGCTTCCATGTTGACTATGGCGATGACGTCACGCAACTCTACTCGGGGGCGGCCGATGTCTTCCTGGGAATACCGTATGCCATTCCGCCTGTCGGCGAGCTGCGATTTAGGGTTTAAGACTTTTTTAAAGCTACTATATCACTATTCGAAATTTATGTACATATGTCGTATATCGCAGCTCCCTCGTCGACTTTGCACTTACGGCGCTGATGGCATAAACGCGACAAAGTATGGGTTAGTTCAAGTTAAACGTACGTTCACTTCTCCATTCCAATATCTTCCCGCGCAGTCCGAGCTGCCCTCAGGATTTTCGTTTCGTTTCGCAGTACGCCAAAGAGAGTGCACGCGATGAAGACTGCCTCCATCTGAATGTCATGGCGCCATCCGTGAGTACAGAATTGAATCTCTTGCTTATTCATTCTCAGTTCCTTTTCTTCTGCAGGTCAAAAGCAGAAAGAAATACCCTGTGATGGTTTGGATCCACGGCGGAGCATACAAATGGGGCAGCGCCTATACATATGACTACAAGGTAATATTAATGATATTATGTTCGCAGAAGTCAAGAGAGTGCAAGCGTGAAAGAGGGAGAGGAGAAATTCTGAATGTAAGAAGCCAGTGAAAATTTTTTGCCAGGGAGGAATTCGCAACTTTGTCTCAAAAGGAGTCGTTCTCGTCACTCTCCAGTATCGTCTTGATGTGCTTGGTTTCTTCTTTAGGAGCATTGTGATATACAGTAACGTAACCAGACAGAGAATATGTGTCACATCGACAGTTATTGAATTTTTTTCACCTTTTTCACATAATTAGGCTTCTTTTCGACTCTCTCGGACGAATTCCCAGCTAATCGTGGAATTTTTGATCAGGTGATATTTTTTTCGAGAATTCTTTTCTAACAAAATTGCCTTTTCTAGTTATTATGTTTTGCCTACCTTTTCAGCTCCTGGCCCTCCGCTGGGTGCAAGAGGAGATCGGCTACTTTGGCGGAGACCCCTCTCAAGTGACAATCTTCGGAGAGAGCGCAGGCGGCTGCGCAGTCTCCGCCCTTTCACTGTCGCCGTTGGCAAGGGGTTAGTGATTTGGCAGGCACTAAACTTATTAGCAAAGAACATTTGGAAAACTAAAAAAAACACAATGTGGTTAATAATTTCAATGATAGTTTTTGAAGTACCCAACACAGTATTACTTAGGTCTATTTCACCGGGTGATCCAACAGTCAGGTGGAGAACTCTTGCGGCATCTCACGATGGACAGCCCGTTGTCAATCGACAAACACATCGCTGCAGAGGTTTCTTTTATCAATTCGACATCAGGGATCGTATTTTCCTACAAATTACTTTATATTGCATTCTAGTTGTGTCATTTCACGGAGGATGACTGGATAACGCGTGATTTTTCTTCGCTTTGTGCGTGTCTGAAGGACATGGACTGGCCCACCTTCGTGAACGTTTCACAGGTGATTCAAGTGAAAGCTGAGCATTTGGGTTCATGACGCTTCTATTCAACCTTTGCAAGCTTGCTCGTAGATCTGTATTTTCAGCAAAAATACAAATGAAATTTTCGAGAATGGTAGACAACATTCACTATTTTTATGTCATTATCAAACGGTTGCCCTGGTTGTAATGACTTGCCATTAGCTTCATAATTATCTTGCAGCTGAAAGCAATGGATAGCTTCGCTGTCTATGCGGATGGATTTCTCTTCCCGGATACCGTGACGCAGCTCGCCAAGGAACGACCGAATTACCCGGCCATGCTAGGTAACGTTCGGGATGAGATGGCTGGCTACAGTGAGTTTTCTTTAAAAAAACCTTACCTAAGGAGCATATTGTTAGAGGATGGTAAGACTTGAATTACCATTTGTAAAAAGGGATGCGCCTGCTCGACGTGTTGCCAGACTCCCCTGAGGCGCCAGCCGATCTTTCCTCCTTCAATTCTTCCTTCTTCGTCACGTACATCGCCTCTCACTATCCACATCATGCTGGTCATTTACTTTACTAACAAATTTACTCGCTTGCCATGCTAGATACATACATATATCAGGATTATATTCATAAAGCTATGTTTTCGAACTTTGTCTTATGATAACTAATTCTGTGTCTTCAAGATAAAGCCGACGTGCTCTCCGACATCCTGTCTCGTGTCTACAAGCGTGGCCGAGACTTCCCTGATAACGCCACTCTCGAATGGTTCAAACTCGCCATCGAGGTTAATGTACGATAGACATTAACTACTCCTTAAATATGTATCTGTCTTCAGTTCAGTTCTACACTTTTAATTTTTATGGCAGTATTGCCCTTCTATGTACATATGTTTAAAGAGTATCTCTTTTGAACTGATATTGTGATTACAAATATTGAACTGAAAGAAATGAAGGCATTCGGCGACATGACCTATGTGGGCGCTCTTCGCTTCGACGCAACGCATTACGCAGCGAACGGAAACCGAGAGCTCTTCCTGTACACCTACGACTACATGAGCGTCCTTGGCGGAAACGTCTCATACAGTGGTTGGCGAGGCACGTCCAGGCTTTTTGAATTGTTTAAGCATTAAGATGATTTCATTATTTAATCATCTTAAATATTGGAAATATTTATAAGAAATATGATGGTTCACTTGTCCTAGTTTGTTAGCTGTACCGCATGCAAGCGAGCTTCGTTTCCTGTGGAAGTTCAAGTTTGATTGGGAGCCAGCCGAAGCTGCGGGGAAAGTGACTGAGGAGGACAAGGCAATCGCCGACTTCCTCTCCGATGCCTGGACTTCTTTCGCCATTAAAGGGTATCCTTCGCATGAGAACACTTTCATGATCGATTATAAAACATGTTTTGAAATCAGACAACCGTCTCCTGATTGGCCTGCCGTCTCAACTCCTGAACAAATGGAATTCTATCGTATAACAGCTCCACCAAGACAAGTTGAGACTCAGTTCAATGCGAATGCCCATGCTGTCTTCAACTCGGTTGGTGCCCAAGATATCAATGTGGCAGCCGAGAAATGCCTGAAATAGAGAAAAAGATAGTTGATATGCCGCATTCTCAGGTCTTTGGATCGCTGCTTGGTGAATTTCCCGTCGAGAGCACGGGGCTGGCCGCTCAGAAATGGCTGGACGAGCATTACGTTCCGAAAATTCGCGCTGAATACGAGAGATCACTGAAGTGTGATGCTAAGCTCAGCAAACCATTTGCCATTGAAAATTCTGAACTCTAACCCGTTGTTGAATTAAAGTACATATGTACAGAGCTTCTTGTAATTGACGATTGGCTCAAACAAGCATTTCGTTCATTAACACTCATTTAGAAACTGTTGCTATTCAAATTGGCCTTCTCACACATTTCAAACAACTTAAACAAAAAAAAAACTAGAGAGATGAGAGAGACATGAGAGAGAGAGAGAGATGAGAGAGACATGAGAGAGAGATGAGAGAGACATGAGAGAGAGAGATGGGAGAGATGAATGAAGCAAATCGCTGCGCAAATGTCATATTCCCCTTATCACTAGGTTATGTAATGCTCACTAGGTTATGTAATGCCGAAATCGCTTTTAGAAGAAAAAATAGATTGCATTGCTATGCTGCACTAAAAGTCCTATAAAGTGTTGTAGTTCGAGTCGTGCATTATTTCCAACTTAATTAATTTAAATAATTTTGTTTTCACTTCTTGACATTGCAACTGATCAGAAGGAAGCCATTCCTACATCATTCGTTCTCGCGCGACGGTTGGCTAGTCTTTCCTCTCTTATTGCTAATTATCGCCCTATTCCATTTGTTATGAAATCAGAGTCCCTTCAAAAGGAATAGGCGGATGGCTTCCTTTTGTTTCAACGCCTCAACTTTCCGATGCTTTCAGATCGACTCTTGAATGGGAGGCTTCTTCGAAAAGTTCCGCAAGGTGCGCATTAATAAATGGATTTTCTCTTTCACTGATTCAAATCATTGAAAGACTGCTCGGTCGTCTCATATTTCGGTAGATTTTATTACTATATTATCTCTTTCAAATCAAATACTAATTTGCGCATTGCAGAAGAATTCGGCGGGCCGCCTCCCTCCCAAGGACGAGGACAAGATCGTCACGACAGAATTAACATACAAGGTCAGAGAGAATCGGGAGACGAAGGAGAGGGAACGAGAGTGGAGAGAATGAAAGAAAAAGAGGATAGAGCAATGGCTGAAGTTGAGGCGACCCGCCTGGACAACCTGCGTCTGCTGAATGACGCTCTCGTGCAGGACTTCGACATTTACGCGAAGAGATTTCAGGCTAGAGCCGGTTTTTAATGGGAGGCGGAAGTAATACTCCTGGCAATATTAACAAAAATTTACCAAATCGAATGAGTACAAGTTCAAAGTTTACAAGGACAATAAACGTATTCAGTAATTAAAGGAGGACAGCGGGATCTGCCGCTTCTCGGGCACTCTCGTCACCGGATATCTACATGTCATGCTGCTCTCCATCAAGGATGCTCATGTCAGAGAGAGAGAGAGAGAGAGAGAGAGATAGAGAGGGAGAGAGAGGGGGGGAGAGAGGGGGAGACAGAGGGGGAGATAGGGAGTTAGGAAGGGAGGCAACGGAGGCTTGGGCGAGAAAGGATGATCTTCAGAAAGAGAGAGAAAGGTCTTCTTCGCATTCAGTACAAGGCGATGCTCCGCCTGGCCGTCAAGACCTACACCGAGCTCTCCCAGTACCAGCGTGTCCTCTTCATTGCGCTCAACGAAGATGTATGGCGGAAGATATTCTTGATGGCAATTCGTTTCCTCGCAATCTTTGATTATAAGACATTTAAGGGTATTCCTAACCTCCCTGATCGCAGGTGTTGAATACGCTGCGCAACTGGCGTCACGGCGAGTACGCCTACATCAGCGGAGAGAGGGACCAGCTGCTCGCTGTCGTCGAGAGGCGCAAGAAGCAGCATGTCGAGGATCCAAAGTCAGACAACTTATTTATCCAAAAATGTCCCTCAGATTCATCGATCATACCCATTTCAGGAGCTTCTTCGAGTTTGAGATCAAGGAAAAGCTGCGCACCGAGTGCAAGATTCAGGCTGATCAGGTGGAGAGATTATTGGAGTCTTCTTATTTTATTCGAGATTTAAATTTGCCGCCAATTAAGGTGAATCGTCTCCTGGAACGCGTAAAAATTGACGAAGTCTGCCATCTCCGCCTCGCGCTTACAACCGCCATTCTGCAGTACAAGCTTCATGTGGTTCGCGACTATTGATTGAAAAACACTATCCTGTAGTCGAAGCATAAATAATAAATTAAAATTATATATGACTCACAGATGTTCGACCTGTCGATGGATGCGCTGGTGAAAGCGGCGGCCGCGGTGCCGAAGTCGCGTGGCGGATAAGCGCGGCAGCATCCATGAGGAGCATCCCACTTCCCTTTCTTTCTCTCTTCTCGTCCGAATAAAGTTGCCGTTTTGCACGTTTGCCATCTGGTCAGGAAAATAAATGCACTGGGCAACTTGGATTTGAGAGACGAAAGAATTCATTTGTTCAAATAATTTAGTTTGAAGGAAGAGAGCACTGACTGCATGTCTTTGAATGTAACTTTTCTTCTGAACTTTTTTTACTGTTTTCCATCGCTCTTCTTCAGTCGGGTCAATTGAATTAATTGGAAATAATTTGTCCACAATGAAGCACAACAATATAGTACATAAATACCTATATGCAGTTCACGACCACAAGCCACTGAACTATGCACCTTATTAAATAATACATATCTACGAAATAGAAAAGAACTACTTCAAAAATGAACCAGTCGTGTCCCGTGGCTGGTCGATTCTTCCTACTGCTTTGGCCTCGCTAGATTAGCCGAGCTTTCTCTAATCTGCTCCCTCTGTTTCGGAGATGGCCCTTACCGTGAGCCTGAATGATAAAGACACGCACGACCTCCGAATGACTCTGTCCCCTTTAAACCAGCTTTGTAAAGGAGACTAACTCGAGTAATAAAAGATATTTATTACCAGAATTAATACATAAACCTTATTGACCGGTAGAGTAACGAGGTGGAATAGCAAGTCAGGCCTTGCTAGGTGGATGTGGTATCGATTGATAGAAGTGAGAGAGAGAGAGAGAGTTGAGAGAGAAAGAGGAAACTACAAGATGGCTACTTGCCAATTACGTATTGATTGATGGAGAGAGAGAGAGTAGAGAGATGTATGTGTAGACAGAGAGGTGAGAGAAGGCTAAAGAAAGGTTACAACCTTATAGTGACGAAATAATAAAACTGGAGTTGGACGTGGAAGTCCTTGAGGAGAGAAAGTAGAAGGAAGTAGGAAGAGAGCTTCTGACGAAGCTCGAAGGAAGGAAGAAGAGGTGGAGACGAACCACCACGGAGGCGCCAAGCCTGGACGCCAAAACCTTAAAGCACGGTTGAAAGCCGTGAGAGGTGCGGGATGGGCTTAGGGGAGAAAGAGAAAGGAAAGAAAGAGAAAAGTGGAGAGAAGCATATATGACGAAATATGATGAAATTACATATAACACATCAAGTATGCACAAAACTGGCTAAGAAGCCAGCACCGCATAAAGGATGGCCAGAGGGCCCATATGAATACAAGTTATAACACGAGGAAGAGTTATAACAACTCTTAAGCATGACATGGCATAACAGCAAGTAAAAGAATGAAGAGGAGAAGGACGAGGCCCTGCCGGCCGCCACCTGCCATGTCGCTGCATCCTGAGCAGCAGCCGGTTGGCGTTCGTCGTTGCAGCTGTGCCTCTCGCTCCGTTGTCGCCGTAGTCTTCTCCGCTTCAGCCACTCTTGCCTCCACTGTCGGTATTCTTCTTCCTCTGAATCTTCCGAGGTGTGGTGGGTGGGCCGGCGAGGCGAGATCTTCTTGTGGTGTCCTCGTCGCTCTGAGTGGAGTTGTCGGCGGAAGTCTTCTCTCTTCCCTCTTCTCCGTCCGTTGGTGCCCAGCACCACTCGCTTCTTGCTGCGAGTACGGTAGCCGGCGCGCCACTCTTGACGAGTTGTGCCCGAGCGGAGGAGGGTACAAGAGAGCTGGATCTATCTCTTCTTCTTCTGATGAGATGTACTTGGGCGGAGGAGGGTAGAGGACGGCGGGATCCCCAGTCTCTCTCGCCTCTCCTCCTCTTCACTCACATCTTTGCTCTCTACTACTTTCCAGAAGCCTCTACATATACGAGTCTTTAGATTCATTCAGCCTAATCAAAGTAATTCTCAGCATTAAAACTAATTTTTGATATCAATTATAGAATGTTGTAATAAGAATAAATAATAATGTTATAATTGTAAGAAAACCTACATCAACGAGAAATTGGTGTGGTAAATAAGGAATTTTCCGACTGTCCTGGCCCATATTTATATTGATTTCCAATTTTTTGCCATTGTTCTTCAAATGCTCAAGAAATCTTCTCTGCATAAAGCACACAAAAACTAATTTTGAGTTTGTGTTTGAATATTATTTATACAATAAAATCTAGATTTTAATAAAAGAAGTAGATCTCCGCTACTTTTATAGGTTTATTGTTCAATAAAGAAGGACAACCACCATAATATGCGACATTGTTAATTGCCACTGCTCTTCACGGTTCTGAAAATACTTTCAGCCTAACATGCTATTCTCGGGCAGCTGTTTTTCCCTGGATCGCATAATTTCTACGAAATTTTATTTCTACCTTTCCTTGACAACTGATAACAAACACCTTATTATGCGCATTATTTTCTGATAAAGGTGGAGGAGAAGGAACTGGCAAGGAATGGGACCTCCCAAAATTCTTTGGCACCTTCAGTGTAAAAGTGACTGTAATCCTATAATCGCCCTATTCGCGTCAGTCGACGCGTGGCCGAAGCGGCAGTAGCACGAGCATCGGCAAGCTGGGCCACAACGGCCGGGTCGACTCCATGCAGCCAAAGACGGGACGGTTCGAGGCGATCGCGACCATCTATGGGCCGCAGATACAAGTAGATACAACTAGATGCAACATCTCCATCTATCAGACTGCCAATTTCTCAGCAAATTCTAATCGGAATTCCCCCACTTAGCCCCTTCTCCTGTCTCAAACATCTCATGCTATTCGTTATGTTATCTTCTGCTCTAGTAACATCAGACTGAGATGTGGGCCACTTCTGATTCTGTATGCCAACTTTAGTGTTTTATGATTAAATCAGACCGCATTACTGATAGCTTTTTTTCTGCGTTCTTAATGAAACTTGTCTACCTTCATATCGAGTGCATTCTAACTCGTTTGGGAAATTCTTTTAATTATTTTCTGCTGCCATTCATTTGACACAACCACTACATTACCCTTCCTGATCTATTGCTGATTTCACTGTGCGTCCAGACAAAATACTTGACACCATTGTAGAACTATGCATATAGTTATAGTAATATCATTGTCGGTGATTTAAATAGTTCTGAGACAGATTGGAGTTCCTATGACCCTCTCTCATCGTCTGTTCCAACTGCCTTCGAGTGCATCTCTCCTGTTTCTCTGCCATACACACTCATCACGTCACTAAACGCACTTGCAATCAATCTTTACTTGATCTTGCGCTCTATTCCGATGGTTTGTTAGTGTATCCGTGTGCTATACTTCCCCTCTCTCTTCCCTGAACCACTCCACTCTCCCCTTCTCTGTTTCTCTCCCCTCTCTTCCCTGAACCACTCCACTCTCCCCTTCTCTGTTTCTCTCCCCTCTCTTCCACAACAATCTTCACCACTAAGCGTGCAAATTGGCTCCAAATCAGCTTGTTCTTGTCATCGACTGTCATCGTTCTGCTTCTATCGACAGTTGATGCCGATTCTCTTTGTTATGCTTTCTTAGAAAAGATCCATTTTGTGATTGATAATTTGTTCCCTTTCGCTCGATTGCCCGTACTCCTCAATTCCCGTACCCATACTTAGTTGGCTCTCATGAACCCTTCTACTGTCTCATATGTTAATTTGGTAGAGAAGGTTCAAGAAACTTCGTTCGCGCCATCTTTAAGAGAACCATCTTTTCCCTTGAATAACGTAGGCTAATTACTGATTTAGTTACAGCAATCAAAATGGTACGTAATTACCCCCTATTGAATCCACTTGCTTTTAGGGGGTAATTATGTACTATTTTGATAGCTGTAACAAACATATATGTATATTTTCACATGCTACACTTATGGAATATACTAAACTCCTTAAGATTTGGCGCCACTTAATGGATGCGGAATATTGCACCCTTCTACTATTTCTCGCTTCTATCTTCACATGGCTCCTATGGGTCACAGGCAAAGATTTTTCTTACAAAATTCTCATGAAATTTAGACATGTAAAGTGAGATATATGTTGAAGTAAATAATTGTAAGTAAAACATTGCTTACAGATATTTAAGGTGACGGTGCAGACATCGCTGGGCGCCGTGCACGGCTTCCATGTTGACTATGGCGATGACGTCACTCAACTCTACTCGGGGGCGGCCGATGCCTTCCTGGGAATACCGTATGCCATTCCGCCTGTCGGCGAGCTGCGATTTAGGGTTCGCGTTTTTTTTAATTCATAAAATGTTCAATTGTATTATTTTTTAAGCTCCCTCGTCGAATTTGTACTTACGGCGCTACTGGTGTAAATGCTACAGCCTACGGGTCTGCGTCACGTTTTTTGATAATATTTCTGCTTTATTAGCGACAAATTAAAAAATTTTCTCTTCTCTACAACACCCTATATTAGTTTTCGCAGACCGTGCTGTCCACAGGATTTCCGCTACGAAGCACCGTACACTAGTGAAAACTCACGAGATGAGGACTGCCTCCAGCTGAATGTCATGTCACCATCGGTTCGCGAATCATACAAAGGAATTAAGCTATAATCTTTTTCTTCTTCAAATTTCAGGTGACGAGCGGAAAGAAGTATCCGGTTATGGTTTGGATTCACGGGGGAGGATATAAAACGGGCAGCGCGTATCCTTACGACTACAAGGTATTGAAGATGAAGGAATCAGGTCAGATAAGAGAGAGACACAGAGAGTGAGAGAGAAAGAAGATCAAAGGAAGTAACGGAAAAATAGAATGTTAACTTACTATCAGTTTGACTTCTCAGGGAGGAGTGCGCAATTTCGTCTCTAAAGGAGTGGTTCTAGTCACCATCCAATATCGTATTGGTGTTCTAGTTTGGAAAAATTTGATCTAAATCAACTGCAACCTTTTGTAACTGATTTTCAATCAGGCTTCTTCACCACTCTCTCTGAGGAGTTTCCGGCGAATCGCGGGATTTTCGATCAGCTGAATGCCATGAAAACGAAATACATATGTATGTGGTATGTAGGTATCACTAAAAATAAGACTCTCAAAAATGCCTTCTTTCTGGCTGATTTGTCAATTTATTCCCACTTTATATATCTCTGCAGCTCCTGGCCCTCCGCTGGGTGCAAGACGAGATCGGTTCCTTTGGCGGAGACCCCTCTCAAGTGACAATCTTCGGAGAGAGCGCCGGCGGCTGCGCAGTCTCCGCCCTTTCGTTGTCTCCGTTGTCATGGGGTCGGTGATTACATTTGTATTTGATATAATTGGGTATGAACATTAAAGACTGTTAATATTAATACCAAATAACAATAGCAAAAAAGTGTTTAATAGCAAGCAGCAAGAAAGGAGAGGAAGCAAATGCTAATCAGTGGGCACCGTGTATTGATACATACATTGATAAAATAGATAAGAAAGCATCAGATGACTGTCCTGTTTTACAAAGCTTATTGGCTGCTTCTGCTCTAAAACACTTCACGTGCAAAGTACCAACAAATAAAAGAGAATGAGTGTTATCAATCGAGATTTTAAGCATAAACATGCATCTGCAATCACCATTATACAAATGGTTCAAACATTCTTGAACTAAGTTTTAGACAACTGCTCAACTGCTAATAGATTGAAGTTTATAGAGCCATATGATTAATTTTTCAACGAAGTTTAAGGTCTTTTCTACCGCACCATCCAACAGTCTGGAGCAGAACTCTTGGTGCATCTCACGATGGACAGCCCAATGCCAACTCATGACAAGCACGTCGCCAGAGAGGTGCCGTTATAAGTTAAAGTTAATGCAGACGAGTATTTCCCCATCTCCCAATCAGCTCTGCAACTTCACGGAGGATTCATGGGAGAAGTGTGACTTTGATTCGCTTGCCAAGTGCATGCAAGGCATCGACTGGCCAAATTTCATCAACGTTTCGCAGGTAATTCTTGGCTTGCCTCGTAGTCTTTATTAATTGTGCATTAATGAAATACTGCTAGGAACAAGTTGTATTCGTTAAGCGGAAAGAACTGCACGGGTTTGCGGTATACGCGGACGAGTTCCTATTCCCGGACATGCTGAATCAGCTCGCTCAACAACGGCCCAACTATCCAACAATCCTCGGAAATGTACGCGACGGGATGGCAGGACTCTGTGAGTTTTTGTCAACAATATTTCAGCCTGCATAATCGAATTTGATCAGAAAAATCATGGAAAGTATCCATTTGTTTATCGACATTAATATTCGGGTAATTTCGAAGAGTTGAAAGAAGTTAGTATACTCAGGATCAGCAAAATTTCGAACTGTTTGGAAGATAGCGTGGTTCATTCCCCATGAAATATTTATAATGATATGGAGAGAAAAATATCATTCCTACGAATGCAAATTTTAGTATATCAGGAAGTGGTTGGAGGTCCATTAATTGGCGCGCCTATAAATTTGTCCGCCTTTGACTCATCTATCTTTGCCACCTATGTAGTATTATGGTTTGGTGGAAACGCGTGCTATAATTTAACAAATACTCAGATTCCCTCATTGGAATCCAGGATACAATTATCACACACCATTTTATTTTTCCTTGGCAAGTCTTTTCAGGCAACGGTGCAAAGTGAAACAACCACAAACACAACACCATCACTTGGGCGGTTTTTCTTCGCGTTTAGTTTCGCTTCTGTTGTTTCCCTTGCTATCTCAATTTCTTCGAAATATCTTATTGTTAGCAGTGAACGCTTACCAATTTTAGCTATTTTCTCTTGGTCATATGTATATACACTTGTACATATGTACATACGTTTTAACTTGATAAAAATGAAAAACAATTCATTTGTCAGATTGTGCAACCTTTAAGATGCTGAACGATGCTGCGAAATATAGAATAGTGACCACTGATAAGAGGCCCGCAACAGTTTTTCGATATTTTTTTTGTCGGTATTTATTTTTAGTTTATTTGGATGCCATTATTCTTCAACAATAATTGATATCGGTTCGTTAAGATTATTTTCTTATGAAAGATACAATAAAAGTTCGAATAGAAGTAAAAGGAAACTTGTTCTTCTTCGACTCCCAACCTTTCTAGCTCCTGGCCCTCCGCTGGGTGCAAGAGGAGATCGGCTACTTTGGCGGAGACCCCTCTCAAGTGACAATCTTCGGAGAGAGCGCCGGCGGCTGCGCAGTCTCCGCCCTTTCGCTGTCGCCCTTGGCAAGGGGTTAGTGCATTTCATGTAATTGGTCTTATTGCGAAGCAGCAGCAGTTTATCGTCAATAACAAGAATAGCAAAGGTTAGAGCCTTTAATAGCAAGCAGTAAAAAAAGAGAAGCAAGCCATTAGGAATCGCTGCTTCCAACCAAAGGAATCAAAGGAGCGATATGCTTATTTTGACAAAAAAAAGATAAGAAAGGGCAAGGCGACAGCCCAGTTTTACAATGCACATTTCTTGCTATGGCTACGCAGCACTTCACATGCAAAAGCACCAGTAAATAAAAGATAAGGAGTACTTTAAATCGACACTTTAAACATATTAACATATAGATATGTGCATACATATATGCAAACACCTTTATGCAAATCTTTCAAACACTCAGGAACTATGTTTCAGACAAGTGCAAATTGATATACATAAAGCCATATACATTGCCAAAACCGTGGATTTGAAACCAGCGAACGAGCACACTGTTCCGTTCGGCACGTACTTCGTTGGAAAGAAAATTAAATGAAAAGATTCCAATAGATTTAGAATCGTTTCGTTTTTCCACATTCACTTTCTCCCCTCGCTGCCCGCTCTTGTGCGGTGACCCATATTTTCGCTCTCTCTTCTTTTCTTCTTGTTCTAACTCTCGAATCATGACTAACAAGCGCAAGCCGACGGCCCCTTTGGTGCTCTCTCCCTCGTCCAATGTGGAGAAGTTGGTGGTTGATGCAATGCGCATCGCCACGGGAGAGACACCGGAGGGGATTCCTGAAGCCACTTGGACTGTCTTGTCTACCATGATGTCTCTGCTCGCTTCCTCTCTGGAGCATTTCTCCAAGCTCACCTCTGCGCCTTCTTCCTCGCCCACGTGGGCTTCTCGACTTGCCGCTTCTTCTTCTGTCTCTGGCGCTCCCTTTGGTGCCGTTCCCGTCTCTCAGCCCAATGCGGCGGCAGAGGCAGATGAGGCCAAGGTTCGTGCCCGATCGATTGTGATTGTTGGCATGGCCGAACCGGCGGCTGAGTCTCTGCCCGCTAAATTGAGTGCTGACGAGGAAGGTGTGAATTCGATGTTGGCCCAGCTGGGTGTCGAGTGTCGCGCCCAAACTGTGTATAGGATGGGCCGGAGCGATGATACGCGTCCCAGACTGATCAAGTGCATCCTGCTCACGAGTGGACACCAACTGAGGTGCCTGAAGGCGGCTTCTTCTTTGAAGAACATTGCACAGTTCAAGGGCGTATACATTCGGAAATCAATGACACCCGACGAGCGTGTGCGTTGGCGACAGCTGCGCTCGCAGCGTGTCCACCTTCGTCGCGTCGAGCCGCAGAAAAACTGGGTGCTCTACAGGGACGAGTTGTGGGTCAGCTCTGAGATCGCGGGGCGACAGCGCCTCACGGTGCCATCAGTGCCCCTCCCTGCGTCCCAGAACTCTGTTGGCTCTGAATCGTCGATGGGAAACGGCACCTCCTATGAGCCAGTCTCATTTCTGCTACTCTTTTTAATGCTCGCTCCCTTAAGAATAAATTGCACGAGTTACACGCTTTGCTTGCTTTCTCTAAACCCGATCTTGTATTAATCACCGAAACTTGGCTCAATGAACATATACAGTACCGTCGGAAAGTCTATGAACTTTTGGTTTTTCATTCATAATTTCCTTCAAAGTGTATGAAAGTCAATGAAATTTTCAGGGCTGCTTTTTTGATATAATAGATCTTCAGTAGCAGAATATTGGATTCATTGATCGACTACAGAGCGAAATAAAAATCAATAACTCAAATTACAAGGGTTGCATATTTAGACGTGCTGGACAAAATGGATTATTTCTTTGATAGTCGGCTAGTTTTTTATTGGATAAATGGGTTAGATGTATTCTAGAACATGTCTGCGATAACTTTTTGGTCTAGTCGCTACTCAATCACATGTTTTTACATGCGGCCAGCCTCCAGTGCCAGATCCATGCAGTCGGCCTGAGATGCAGAAGGTTCAGGAGGACAAAATCGATCATTTACTACAATATCTATAATAATCATGATGTCCATTTATTCTGAGGTGATCATTGAACATTTTCACATCGTTATTATAGCAGTAGAAATTACATGTTGACTGTTTATTCACGCTATAACCACTGTGGACAACTTTCGTCCGCAGTCTGGACTAACTTAAAGTGATGCTATGCGGGAGTCTGATTTTCTAAAACGGGTTTGACAGTCTAAAATCATAGTTAATAGCCTTCTTCATGATCGATAGCCTTAGTTCTTTCCTGGATTTAAGAGACTACCAGATATAGTAGATCGTTTGAATGCACTCCTGGCATAGTGTAGTTCGGTGTCTTTAAAGAGTAAGGTTCCCAACAACACCAAGATACTCAGACAAGTTTATCTACATAGCGGACAACAAATAGAAACATACATAGCAACGTAAAAGGCTCCAGAGGTCATAGAAAGGGAGACAGAGAGGGAGGGATACTTGGGGTTGGTGGGATAGGCTGCCGGCTCTCAGCCCGTTCCTCTCGGCGTCTATCTAGCCGGGCTTTTATAAGTGGTTGGCGCGGCGCGGACGCGGTCGCGGATCTGGAAGTAGTCATCATTATGTGTCACAGGATTGAGAAAGAGAAGGAGAAGAGCGATAAGATTAGAAAGTGGTTAACCGTACCGGAAGCCGCGCCGGAAGTAAGAAGAGATCACTGGAGTTAGATAGATATGTATGTATGTATCATACCGCTCACAAGCGCTTACAGCGCTTACACCTCCCATCATCCAAAAAGAGTTCGTCCTCGAACTCTGGCTTGTAAAATGAGGGAGAGAAAAGAAGAGATTATTTTACATATTTATTTATTGTTTTTTTTGGTCATTTGTCTACAAAAGAAGAGGATGGAAAAAAATGTTCGTTCGAAATAACATAAGAAAAGAAATTAATTCGTAACATGACGTGGATGAATTACCGAGAGAAAAAAAAACTACAAAAATGAAACCTTGTTGAAGTTTAATGAATTCATATTTGAGAAAACAGAGGGCCAATGGGCACCATGACTGTAGAATTAGAAGCTATACATGGAATGTTGATAGTCGAGAGCCAGGGGGACAAGAATGTCCTGCTCTTGAAGGAATGATCCTTGCTTCCATGATTGCATTTTTCGATGCGCAGAAGTTGGCCAGGTGTCGCCAATTCGGTGCCGAGAGGGGCGATGACAGGCACGCCCAAAATTAAAATAATCACTCGTGGGGTGGCTCTCATGCCATGCTATGAATATGGAGAGCAATAAGATTCTGAGTCTGTTACCAATGGGGTTGTGATATGTGATCGGTGGTAGCATATGTGATGGTAATTTGATTACCATCGACCAAACGGCTGTTCATATAGCATGTCGTGTTGCTGGATTCGTTTGAGAGAGTGAATGAGAAAGTGGCGCTTGACACCGCGGTTGGGTGTTAATTTTAAACACACCGGGAATTAAATTATATATTTTTTTATATATCTTTAAATTATATTTCGTATGGTCATTACTCGATGATTCTAAGAGTGGGATTTGAATTTTGGACAGGATACTGCATTAGTGCTTTCTTTAATATACTCCAATTTAATGTCAAAACTTTTCTTTCGGAGTTAAAAAAAAAAGTTTTTTTTTAAATGATGGTTGCCGTGGTTGAGAAGGAGTGAGAGAGGTTTATGATATGTGTGAACTCTAGTTAAGGTGCCATATATATATATATTGGCCTTAAGCTACCAGTGGTTGAGCATAGAATTCAATTATGGTTTCAGAGTTAGGCTCGCATTTGGCAGTCCATTTTGCTCGAATTGGCAGCTTATCAAAGGATAGTGGGTCATATTCAGCTTGAGATCGAGACACAATTGGTAGGATGACATCGTTAATATAGAACTGATGTTTGGCATAATCGATCGACCATGGTGGGAGGTGACATAGGATATCATTTCCAATTATTACATTATGCTGCTCGGGCTCTGTCGGCACACACCTTTTTTTAGTGAAATAGATTTCCTGTGTGGACGAGATGTTGCCAATTCTGAGATTTACTGGCAATATTCCCACTATGGAGATCGGTGTCCCAGCAATGCCTGTGGCACACGGGATATCGCTTGGAAATAGTGCGGTGATGCCGAGGATTTGTGCTAGATCAGTGCTAGCAACGGAGATAGCTGCACCCGTGTCAATCATTGCGAGCAGGACGGTGCCATTTATTGTCACTGGAATTTGAATTAGAAATAGGGGTGGCTCGGTTTGGGGTGCTAGTGCTAGAAGGGGAAAGGACAATGGTGGCACTGACTGATGAGAGGCAGGCTGCTGTGGACTCGAGACGGTGCGAGATATGTCAGAATTGGTCAGAGAGGGAGAAGACATATGTTCGTCATGCCATTGTCTAACCTCTTCAATTGGTGGTGATGTTCCAATAGCTGACTGAGATTGTGACATTTCGTGGTTTTTTGGAGAGAAGCAATTGCCTCAAAGATGAATGACTGTCTATTTCGGCCTGTGCCGCGTTTTCAAATTCACATGAAAAAATTGGCCTCTCGCGAGATGTCCATAGATTAGGAAATGAGATGAGGTTAATCTTTATATACATTAGCATGGCGGCTTTGAGAAGAGAAAACGTAACAACAACGCTACAAATTGTCAGCCAGATAAAATAGGGTGACCATTCACCGAAAAGATATCTGCAGAACTGACTGGGAAGCGACAGCTCTTCCGAGGTCGCCTTACTTTTCATTATAATATCTGAATTGGAAGTCAGAGTTTCTTGCCAGTTTCTTGAAATTAACTGAAGGGGAATTTCACGATCAGAGAGGTTCGTCAATACTAGATTGTGAAAGACGTCAGCTTGTGCACGAAAGGGCTTCCTGTTTTGGGTGAGGGATGGGATAAGCTTCGGATCTATTTCACTGAATTTCCCAGTTTGAGAATTGAGGCGAATAATTACATTCCCTCTTTTTAGATAGAAGCTACTGACTTCTTCACAATCAGTCTTAGCGGCGGTTTCTTTAACTATTTGTGAGTTAGCGTCGAGGAAAGAAATTATTGAAGAGTTATGCATTTGGATAATTATGCGGGGAAAATCATAGCACGTCTCATTGAAGGGAAGGAACGTTATTGCTGCATCTGGGATTTCTGAGCAATAGAAGATCTCTACGATGTGATTTCCTCTGTATCGGGCAGAGACGCCGGTGTTGTTTAATAGGGCTCTGGCAGTTGCTGTTGCGTGTACCGTCATTGCAATGTGCAAAGAGAAGGACAAGGCGTTCACTCGTTGGCAGAGATTCAAAACATCATGCTATATTACGTTCACCACTGACTGACTGAGAGCTGTCATCTGTGCAGCAATCTGTTTGAAGTGACGCTGCCTGGTTTAGAAGCAAGCAGGGTACCTCTTTTTACCCTCCGATGAATTGCGAAGGCGTATCCTTGATCTGTTATGACTAGCTCGCGGTTACAGTCAACGATGGTGTCGGCATCAGCTTTCCACGATAGCGCCAATTGTCTGTCATCCTTCAGCCAAACTCTGCCAACTCTGCAGCCGTTCATAGTGCCGACATATAAGAAATTACAGAGTTCTTCTTTTTCTGCTTGCCAAAAAATGACTGAACTGTCAGCAATCGCGCATTCTTCATCCTCATATTTGCATTGTGTTAAATCACCTGCCGGCGAGGAGGGCCAAAGTTCATCATGGCGAATGAGCACTTTCGATTCTTCAATGAAGCAATTATAAACTGTGACGTTATTAGTGGAACAGGTAGAGAAGGGCCAAGTGCCCCAATTTAATTGGGCCTCATTGCTCGTCTGCCAAATTCCGTTTTTTAATGATAGATTGCCAAATTGGCAAATTTTAAGTTTGACCATTTGTCTGCATTCGTCTACTGTTAGAAGTTGGGCATTGGCTTCAGTTTCCTGCCAACGCCCTCCCAGCAAATATCGATAGTACGCGACTTGTGTCCTAATGATGCGACAATGCGTGGCTACACTGATATACAATTTTGTGTTCCACCTATATAATTCTACTGCATACCGTACCGGAATGGTTGGTTCAACAACCATTTGCGAACAATCTTGCGTAGTGGGGAGTCATACCAGTTCACGATGTCCGTTGTTATGGCAGGTCCAAGCTGTTGCCGACGCAAGCGGGAATAGCGATGCAGTTAGAAGAATTAGAGGAAAGAATTTGTTAATTCTTGGCACGAGGTTTTGTTGTAGCTGCTGCTCATTATTTCTTGGCGCCAAGGTATAGATAGTGCTGGCTAGTGCATTATTTCGCTGCAGAAGAAGTGATAGGCGTTCTTCTGAAGCTTGTGCTTGCGCATTAGCCTTCTCAAGAGATTCTGATAGCTGTTTGAGCTTATAATCTGCTGGAATGGACATCGCATTTATGCCTGGCCGTCCTGATTGGTTGTTCGGATGCGCCTGCTCCTCGGGGGATTGCTGCCACCCTCGGGTGTTACGCTGGTTGTTATCCTGGTACTGATTGCCCTGCCAATTATTGTTGTTATTTCTTGGCTGGAAGCTCCTCAGCTGATAGTTTCCATTGCCACGATACCCACGTGACTGTTGCCTGAGGGGGTACTGGGAATTGCCCTGAGGGCGCATCGACTGATCACTCATTCTTTTTCTACAATCACTGGCCCAGTGTCCAGGTTTGCCACAATAAAAGCACATATTACTGTCGCTGTTGTTGTTGGTTCTGTTATTCTGATTATCGAAAAAATTATTTGGTCGGTTTCGTCTATTCTGGGATCCATTATCATTCCTTTCCCGATTGGGAGTGTCAGCCAGCCGCAGTGCATTGAGTGAAGGATTAAGAAGAGATTCGGCAGCAGCTTCAGTCAGGAGCAGCTCTACTCCTTCAGCCTTTCGAAGCGCCTCTTCAAATGACGTCGGCTCTGCCATCTTGACATGATAGCGCAACGGGTGCCTGAGGCGTGAGAGGAATTCTTCTAGAATCCTGTCTTGTTGTGCGGCTGCTGGAAGGCCTGCCGTAGCTGCTCTGGCAAGCGCCAACAGGCGGGAGCTGAAACCCGCTACCGGTTCAACTATATCTTGTCTACAGTTAGCTAGAGCTTGCTTGGCAAGAGAACGCTGCTGCGGGCTCTCATAATGCGTTCTTAAGTGGTTGACTACTTGGTCATAATCGCTTCGCTGGGCTGCCGTCAATTCTTCAATTTTCTCTCGCGCTGGTCCCTCTAGGTGTGCAATGAGGCTGTTTGCCTTATCTTCTGATGAAATTCCATTTTGTTGGGCGCCTGCTGCTGCCGGCTGTGCTGGTGCCTTTGTTCTTAGTAAATCTTCAAAACGGCGTAGCCACATGGCAAAAGAAACCTCTCCAGTGCCTGTGAAAGGAGCAATTCGATTATTTGAATTGGACTGCGTCTGAATCATGAACAACCGAGGGTTTCCTGATTGGTTTGGAGTTGCTGCTCCTGAGGCGCTGGGTGTGGAGTAGGTACTTGGTGAAATCGCCTGCATATTATTAGTTGAATTTGGAGAAACAGGGGGCGAAGTATTCTGTGTATTTGAAAGAGGGACCACAGCCACCGTAGGCAATGAAGGAGATTTATTGTTAGTATTTTGAGTCTTTGAGAGAGTTACCATTGCCACTGGAGGAACAGTAGGAGTAGAATTTGCATTTTGATTGAGTGATTGTGAGAGCGTAGCAATTGCCACTGGTGGAAGAGCAGACGATGAAGTTGTGTTTTGATTGTTTGATAGAGTGGCAATTGCCACCGAGGAAAGAGAGGAAGACTGTGCAATAGAGGATGAAGGCGTGGATTGAAAGTTATAAAGATCCCTTGCCAGCAAATTTTCCAACTGTTAAAAATAGCTATTTGCCTTAGATTCGAACTGACGATGCGTTAAAGTTAAACATTGAAAAGTGGAGCTGACTGTCTCCACTGTGGCGTCTCGTAGCTGCTTGACATGTGAGAGTTGTGCAGGCTGGCTCCCTCTTTCCTGCTTGAAGAGGCTGGAAAGAGAAGAGGTAGGGGGAGATGATTTGCTTCTTGTGAGAGAGGCAATTGCTTCAGTTCGGGATTCCCGTAGCCGTGTTAGGGCCTTGGGATAGGTAGACATGCAAAGACTGATTGTTTGAGAGCGTAGCAATTGCCACTGGGGGAAAGGAGAGTTTGTGTTTTGAGAGAGTAGCAATAGCCACTGATGGAAGACCAGGAGTAGAACCTAGCGGGTGCGTAGGATAAGTTACAAGTTGATAATGACCGACAGTCCGTGGATCTGACGATTTGTATGCTCATTCAACGCTATCTGCTGTGAGGATGTTAGAGATGTATGTGAGAGAGAGAAGCTTCAGAGTAGCGAAAAATAAGAAGAGAAAAAAAATAAATTTAGAACAATAATAGAGTGAATCGTTTCTTTCTAATGGACTTTCCATCGTATCTAGATCTACATTTCTTTTATTGCCGGAGGAATTTTGTTTGCTCCCAGATGCGCCTGGTGAAGATCTTTATCATAGAGTGCTGGAATTCTATCAGGCGCTTCTCGGCTGAGTCATAATAAAGTGAAAGTACTGTATGTGCAAAGTTCAAGACAGTGGAAATCCAAAGTGATGTGAAAACGGAAGCAAGAAATGGATAACTGAAGGAAAAAAAACTTGCTCATTAAAATTAGGGAGGGAAAGATTCAACTTTTCTCAATAAGCTGAACTTGTATTTTGCTTGCGCGTCAACTCTCAATCATAATGTGGCTATGGTAACCTTTTGGGCAAATGGGCGCATGCTGGGCCGAGAAGAGAATGCGTATCTCTCATGTACGCCTGTTTAAATGATTTGCCGTAAAATGAAAAAAAAAACGGGTAAAAAGAGTGAAAAGGGAGTTGAAAAGAACTCGAGACGGTGTGCATAAGGAAATGCAGAAGAGGCAGCGAGGTGTGAATTGTTGAGTGAGAGATAATGGGAGGATAAGAGAGAGCGAGAGAGAGAGAGAGAGATGGAGAAGGAGAGGCAGATCGAGAAACAATAAATAAAAAAAAAATTTTTTTTTTGAGCAAGCGAAAAGGGAGACTTCGCTCTTTTTTTTAACGCGTACCTTTTACGGTCGGTGACCCGGATCGTGCTTGAAGCGTAGGCATAGAAGGGCTTCTCGCTCATCGCAGGTGATCTGTAAATGCATAATTTTATATATGCGATTCTGGGTCGAACAAGAAAGAAAGATTGGCGAGGTTAGGAGAGAAAGCAAGATAGAGTGACTGCCTCAACGTTCTCTGACCAACGGCATAAAAGGGCGAGGGTGGGAGGGATTGGGAGAAAGATAGACAGAGTAATAGGAAAAAACATTATGAGGTGAAGAAGGATGGCAGAGGTGAAAGAGAGCTCAGAGATGCGCCATGGCTGGTCTCTTCCAAAGAGCGAGAGAGAGAGAGAGAGATTGGAAGAATTGAGAGAGAGAGATAGAGAGAGAAAGAGAGAGAGAGAGAGAGAGATGGAGACTGCTGTACGGGCAGTGCTGTTCTTTCAGAGAGAAAGAAAGAGAGAGGTGAGAAAATTAAGAAGAGGTCAATGTTTTGCTGCCATAAAGAGAGAACATGATAGATGATATGTATCTACACTTATATATACATATATGTCTGTCTATGTATGCATCTTGCATTTAATACTCCCTTTTTTTGCATTAGCGACAGTCAGCTTGTCAAGAAATTTAATTTGCTTATTTCCCCTTTTTTGAGAGAGAGGGAGAGATTGAAAGAGAAGCGATTGCCTCAAAAGTACATACATATATTGATTTATTTACGGTGTACATAAGGTAAGCACGCGTGTTGATAAAATAATGATAATATGTACATATGTTCATTTGTTTTATAACTCTTTTTTTGAGAGATTGATTGATAGAAAGAGGCGATTGCCTCATTGCATATGCTTAAAAAAAAGTGCACCAACCTTCTTCGCTGGGAGCACTTCTGGCTGCGGGAAGGGCCGAGTTGCGGGCTTGTTCGTGTGGCATCACGGCGCAAATCTGTCAATTTTGAATAGTTATCAATCAAAGAAAGAATATTCTATCTAAAAGCTGGATGGCAAATGAATGCCTGTCCTTTACTTAGAGCAGCCGCTCAGGGTGACTGTTCTGCCGTCTAGAGTGTGAGAGACGCAGAAAGGAAGAGAAACCGAGACTGTGGGCCACACATCACCACGGTGAGAGAAAACTAGAGAGAGGGGAGAGATGCTGCATTCTTTGGAGGGGACTGTTGCGAAGATGAGTCCGGCATTGCCAACCGATGAGAGATTTGTCCGATAAAAAACGATAGAGCACGTGAATGGGAGAGAGTACGGAAGAAATAGCTTGCGCCTCAGGCGACTTGGAGTTATTTGTCCGATCATCTTTGAATCTCGGATGGGAACAGAAGCTCTGTACTATTTCTGCTAGAGAAACAAAGACGAAGTAGCCGATTCGCCTAACGGTTACTTACATACCATCAAATGTGAATAACAACGAGAACATGGGAAATGGGGGCACAATATGTATGTATTCACAAAAGAAATGAATTATGGGAGTACTCATGATACTTATTGCTGCCTAACGCATGATAAAATGAAGCATTTGTTCCTGAAATACTTTTGAAATTCTCTAGTTGGCTAATTGTCCTCTTCTCTATTTTATTAGCAGCTTGAAATATTTAAAGAGAGACTATTGTCTCAAGTGTCTTTTGATGCACTTTTGAGTGATTTAAGACTCTTCATATTTAAGCGAGTCAACTGTGCTTTATGAATGCACATCTTCTCTATGTAACCTAGTTAAGCCTTTTTTGTGCGTTTGTAGCAAACAAGACATAGGCGTCATATACTCTCTTAGAGCTATCCTAGTTTTCTTTCATTCTGTTCATTCATTTTTTTTTAATCAGTTCTTTGGGGAGAGAAGCAATTGCCTCATTCTATGCATTATATGCAGATATTCTTTAAAAAAAAAGACAATTGTCTTTAAATTTTTCAATCTCTATGTGTGATAGAGAGAAATAGCTAACCTTGTGCGCACGGTGCACTTTGAGCAGGGCCGACCCGGAGATTCGTCGGGTTGCGGGCAGGATATCCGTCGTCTTCGTGCCTTTGTTGTCAATCAGGCGCTCTTATAACTTTCCACTGAAAAAAAGTAAACATACCGAAGATATGTTTTTACGACGCGGCTTGGATATGCTGTGCCTCCCGGCTAAAATAAATTGCTGAATAGTGGAAAGTGAGCACTAGTACCGTTTTAGAGCTCTTTTACTGGCGCAGAAGCCGCAACAAAAACAGTGCCTTACCTGGTCTCTGCGCGAATGCGGCTGCTCCCCGCCAGACGCGCCACTTCTTCTTCCTTTTTTTAACCATCTTTTTCTTTTTTCTTTTTTGAAGTGATTGATTGAGAGAGAGGCAACTGCCCCAAGCTTGGGAAATGAAGTTCAAAGGAAAAACATACATCGAAAGGAAAGACACACATGCGGTTAGAAGTGTGACAACGCGGCGCGCTTTCCGCGTTATCGAGCCGGACACAAAGCAACAAAAAAAAGAAAACCACTCGCTGCTACCAGTAAGGTTCCCAACAACACCAAGATACTCAGACAAGTTTATCTACATAGCGGACAACAAATAGAAACATACATAGCAACGTAAAAGGCTCCAGAGGTCATAGAAAGGGAGACAGAGAGGGAGGGATACTTGGGGTTGGTGGGATAGGCTGCCGGCTCTCAGCCCGTTCCTCTCGGCGTCTATCTAGCCGGGCTTTTATAAGTGGTTGGCGCGGCGCGGACGCGGTCGCGGATCTGGAAGTAGTCATCATTATGTGTCACAGGATTGAGAAAGAGAAGGAGAAGAGCGATAAGATTAGAAAGTGGTTAACCGTACCGGAAGCCGCGCCGGAAGTAAGAAGAGATCACTGGAGTTAGATAGATATGTATGTATGTATCATACCGCTCACAAGCGCTTACAGCGCTTACAAAAGACAGGAAACTAAACCCGAAATTTTTTAGATCGAGTCGAAAATCACTATAATCTATACATCAGAGTGCTATGCAATTGTTTTTATCTCAATTAGCCAGTTTAATGTTGTGATTGTTTTAAACTACACAGCTGTCAAATACATCGTATTACTCTATGCAAGGGTGCCGTCAAACGATCTACTGTCCTAGTGGCCTCATGAAGACAGTGAATAAATAAAGATTCTAAACGTGGAAAAACCTATTAACTATCGTTATAGATAGGCAAAAGAGTTTTTGAAATACGGACTCCTGCACAAGATCACTTTTAGCAAGTTTGCACTGCGGACGAACGTTGACCGCGGTGTCCAAAGTGTGCATAAATAGTTAGCATCTAATTTCCACAGATCAATTAAGCACCTGAATTAGTTCAATGATCACCTCCGAATAAATGGACATCATGATTATTATAGATATTGTAGTAAATGATCGATTTTGTCCTCCTGAACATTCTGCATCTCAGGCCGACTGCATGGATCTTGCACTGGAGGCTGGCCGCATGTAAAAACATGTGATTGAGTTGCGACTAGACCAAAAAGTTATCGCAGACATGTTCTAGAATACATCTAACCCATTTATCCAATAAAAAACTAGCCGACTATCAAAGAAATAATCCATTTTGTCCAGCATGTCTAAATATGCAACCCTTGTAATTTGAATTATTGATTTTTATTTCGCTCTGTAGTTAATCAATGAATCCAATATTCTGCTATTGAAGATCTATTATTACAAAAGAGCAACCCTGAAAATTTCATTAACTTTCCTACACTTTGAAGGAAATTATGAATGAAAAACCAAAAGTTCATCGACTTTCCGACGGTACTGTAGCTGATTCTGAATTAGTCGCTGATTCTCAATTCACCGTCTTTCGCTCTGATAGAAAAGCTCGCCGCGGTGGAGGAGTAGCTGTCTTATGTAGTTTACGCATAGATGCTTCACGCGTTCCTGTAGATTCCCGCTCAGTTTGTGATATTGTTTGCATTGATATCAGCTCGCCAATTGACTCTTCTCACACTCGCATTATAACAGGCTATCGCCCTCCGAATACCAATGCTGTTCAAAATGCCAAGCTGTTTGATACACTCACTAATCTGCACTCTGTTCCATATTCATGTATTATTGCAGGCGATTTTAATTTGCATGTTGATTGGGGATCTAATTCATCTCCATCCGGCCAGGCTAAGCTTCTTCATGACCTTTGTTCTGATTTTCAATATGTCCAGCATGTGCCCTCTCCTACCCACGGCAGTAATTATCTTGATGTTAAAATCGCGCCTTCTGAATCTGTAGTTAACTGCTCTGTTTCTTCACCCTTCTCAACTTCCGACCATTCTTCTGTAAATTTCACTGTTTGCACGGAATCACATCCGCCCGCTTCCTGCCCCGTTCACGATTTTTCTAAAACTGATTTCCTCTCTCTGAACAGTAGTTTGGCCGACGTATCTTGGAATAGCATTTTTGATGGCTTTTCTTCAATTGACGATATGCACGAACGCTTCCTTGCTGTGCTTTCTGCATTTCTATTCAAGTTTACACCTTATTATCGCCGTCGCCTGCCGCGCGAGTCATACCCTCTGCATATAAAGTCGCTACTTGCTCATAAGTCTACTCTGTATGATAAACTGCACTGCCTCCCGGTCCGCATAGAATACAAAAGAGTGTGCGCTCGCATTACCAAAGAATTAGACAAATTTAATCGAAACCGAGAAACTCGCCTTCTGAAATCACGCAAAGAGCTTTTCCGCTTTATTGGTTCTCGCATCAAGCCTAAGGTGCTTCTTCCTACTCTGCGGAACGCAACTGGTACTATCTGTGTTGGCGACTCGTCTAAGGTAGAGGCACTTGCAGACTATTTTTCATCTGTTTTTGTTCATGACAATGGCACACCACCCTCCTTTTTACCTCACTGCTCGATCTCGCATACTTTATCTGACATCATAATTATGCCCCAAACCGTCTTGAAGCATTTGAAACGTCTTAAACCATCTCTCTCGCTTAATTCTGAGAACATTCCCCAAATAGTGTACCACAAATGTGCGCAATCTTTGGCTGAACCGCTCAGTTTTCTCTTCAATTTTTCATTATCCCTTGGCTAGGTTCCATCCTTATGGAAACAAGGAATTGTCGTTCCCATAAATACGGTCTCAACTCCTTCTGAAGTTAGCAACTATAGACCTGTTACTATTTCGCCTGCACCTATTAAAGTTTTAGAACGCTGCATTCGCCCAAAACTTCTCTGGTGGTGCGATCTCAACAATATCATTCCTGAAAACCAACATGGTTTTTGTGCAGCAGATCTGTTGAGTCGAATATGCTTTCCGCTACAAATGATTGGATACGTGCCATTGATTCCAGAAAATGATGTGATATCCTTTACTATGACTTTGCAAAAGCTTTTGACACTGTCTCACATAGTAAACTTCTGCTAGAACTATCTGCATACGGCTTTGGAGGCAACGTCTTGTCTTGGCTTTCTTCCTTCTTGTCAGATAGAACCTTTCGTGTTAAGGCAAATAATTCACTTTCAAGACCTCGAATTGCTTTCAGCGGAGTTCCACAAAGTGCGGTTCTCTCTCCGCTACTGTTTAACATTTACATTTCAGAAATTCCTTCAGTTTTGGCGTCCCTTTCCCTTGTCAAATCCTCATTTTTCGCGGATGATATAAAACTGTATACAGATTTTGCTCCAAAAACATACATCTCGGCCCACCAACAACTTTCGCATGCAGCTTTTCTACTAGACGAATACTGCAAAAACTGGCAGTTGACTATCGCCCATCAAAAGTGCGGCGTTTTACATCTTGGCAAAAACAACCCCCAATTACCCTACACACAGAAAAAATATTCGTGATATTTCACGAAATGAGACACTAATATATTAGCATGATTAGCAACACACTAATACTATTCGTAAAAGATGCAGGAAGAATTAGTGTGTATGAGAGTAAGTATTCGTAAAAGGACGCCTCTTCCAGGAGGATCCCAGAAACACATGCCATTTTTGGCTGTTTTTTTATATTCTCGAACAATTTTCGATGTAAATTACCACTCTTTTTCGATATCTAATTAGCTAGCCCTGTGACACACCCTCTCCTTCATTCTCTCGCTCTTTCTCGCTCTCTCTCTCGCCCTCTCTCGCTCTTTCTCTCACCTTTTATCCGGCTTCAAATCGCACTTAATTTCGCAGTTTTCTCAAGAAAAAATTTGTTTGTATCGATTTCTCTCTCCTCTCTCTCTTTCTCTCTCTTTCTCTCTCTCTCTCTCTCTCTATCTCTCTCTCACTCTCTCTCTCTTTCTCCCACCATCCTACGGATTAAGAGAGCCTCTCTGTAAGACTCAAGGAGGCTTCTATAGGCGCCTGCCCCGGGGAATTTTTGTTTTCCTTTACTTTGTAAACATTATGAGGGATACATCTACTATTCATAAAGAAGAAAAGGTGGACAAAAAGTTTGGAAAAATTTTTTTCTCTTAGATATAAGTAAAAATGTTCAAAAACTTTGGAAGGCCATATCTAACGTTATACTTAATATTTTTGGAAAATCTGTAAAACGCCTTTTTTTTTTACCATTACGTCCAGAACACCGAATCTTCCATAAGAAAGAGGAGGAAAAACTACACATAATACATGTCTACGAGGAAAAATTTCGGATACACTTTTTGGGTATCTGCATTTGAATACGGGATTCTGTGCAAATTTCGGCTTTGGCTGCAAACCATAATTTGTTTCAAACTTCATCAATTTTAAAACGGAATAGTCCATTCGATGTAATTTTTTATTCTCTTTAAAATAGTATATACTTTGTTCGCAAAAGAAATTAGTCTAAAGGCCTACAATTGACTTTTTGTGTTTTTGGCCAATTTCTGATGTTAAAATACTCGTTCTTTGGACCATTAATGGGTCATATAGACCGACTTCCCACATAATATTTACTCTACAAGAAAGAGCAGTTAAAACTAAGTCGGATACAGCTTTTTAATCAAAATCTGAGGATACCTTTTTTGGGAATACGTATTTGAATGCTGACTGTTGAAGGCGATATTGCTGAATATTTTTTAGCAAATATTTCAAATTAGTTCTTTTGAAACATCTAGCACCCAATTACGGGTATTCCAGGATTCTTTGAAGTTCTTTCATGATATACCGCTCAAAAGTACTCAAAAAGTCAAGAAATTTAATTTTTACGAGCCCAGAAGGCGAAATAAATGTATGAAAACTCCTTCGAAGCGAACTATCAGGTCATTTGTGAATCGGATTAATAAAAAGGTCATAACCATTCGAAAGAGCAGAGACTTTTACATAATATATCCACCGATGAAAGAGCAAAACCTGTACATGTTTCAGAAATCTTGAAATTTCGAAAAAAAATCGACTACAGGTTTCGACTATTTTGAGCTGTTCGGCGAAAGCTCGTAAAAATGGAAACTATGTTATGAAAACTCAACCATAATGTTTAATGAGACGAGAAACATGAATTTGATGTTCATTTTCTACTTTTGACTACCATCCATGGTACGCTTGATCGAAATGAAATTTTTCTGCATATTATATTTCATTCTATTCAAAGAACTATTCATGGTACTGAAAAGTAGAAAATGAACGTCAAATTTATGTTTCTCGTCTCAAACAACCTAATGGTACAGTTTTCAGAACATAAGTTCCATTGGCACCAGCTTTCGCAGAACAGCTCAAAATAGTTGAATCCTACCGCCGATTTTTTTCGAAATTTCAAGATTTCTGAAAAATGTACAGGTTTTGCATTTTCATCGAAGGATATCTTATGTAAAAGTCTCTGCTCTTTGGAATGGTTATGACCTTTTTGGTAATCCGATTCACAAATGACCTGATAGTTCGCTTCGAAGGAGTTTTCATACATTTATTTCGCCTTCTGGGCTCGTAAAAATTAAATTTCTTGACTTTTTGAGTACTTTTGAGCGGTATATCATGAAAGAACTTCAAAGAATCCTGGAATACCCGTTATTGGGTGCTTGATGTTTCAAAAGAACTAATTTGAAATATTTGCTAAAAATATTCAGCAATATCGCCTTCAACAGTCAGCATTCAAATACGTATTCCCAAAAAAGGTATCCTCAGATTTTGATTAAAAAGCTGTATCCGACTTAGTTTTAACTGCTATTTCTTGTAGAGTAAATATTCTGTGGAAAGTCGGTCTATATGACCCATTAATGGTCCAAAGAACGAGTATTTTAACACCAGAAATTGGCCAAAAACACAAAAAGTCAATTGTAGGCCTTTAGACTAATTTCTTTTGCCTACAAACTATATATTATTTTAAAGAGAATAAAAAATTACATCGAATGGACTATTCCATTTTAAAATTGATGAAGTTTGAAACAAATTATGGTTTGCAGCCAAAGCCGAAATTTGCTCAGAATCCCGTATTCAAATGCAGATACCCAAAAAGTGTATCCGAGATTTTTCCTTGTAGACACGTATTATGTGTAGTTTTTCCTCCTCTTTCTTATGGAAGATTCGGTGTTCTGGACGTAATGGTAAAAAAAGGTTATTGCCCGAAAACCAGATTTGAAAAAATTAAATTGGATGAAACTCATAAAAATAAAAATGTTCGGAAATGGTCACTACGGACTTTTTTGTGTAGTTTTGAACAAGGAATCGAACACTGAAAAGATTTTCCAAAAATATTAAGTATAACGTTAGATATGGCCTTCCAAAGTTTTTGAACGTTTTTACTTATATCTAAGAGAAAAAGTTTTTTTAAACTTTTTGTCCACCTTTTCTTCTTTATGAATAGTAGATGTATCCCTCATAATGTTTCCAAAGTAAAAGAAAACAAAAATTCCCCGGGGCAGACGCTCCTGGAACCTTACAGAGGGGCTCTCTTAAGTTAGCTAATAGTGATAGGGGGGGGGGTCGTTTGGGTGCTATCCTAGTTGGGGAGGGGGGGGGGGGGCAAAATAATTTTTTTTTCCAATTGACCCCAAATCGTGCACAGGGGGGTTTTAGGCCACGGGGAACACGAAAATAATGTTCCTTTTGTATTATTTTGTCATTTAACTAAGTTACAGTACATTTACTCGACATATGTTTTGGCAGATTTCAGGTAAAATGCTGCTCGAAGGGGTTTTCAGACCTGTTAAACTCGAATATTTCGTTCTTTTCGAATCATCTCTATTCGTTAGTGCTTAATTGACATCAATTTCACTCTCTTCTTTCTCTATCTGGATCTCTTTCCGCCTCAATTTACATATCTCTCTATCTCTATCTCTCTCTCGACAGATATAACAAACCAATGGAACGTCGGGACACTTGGGCGCCTATTGATGAATTCTGACAATAAGGAACATTATCAATGAAGAGAGAGAGAGAGAAGGATAGAGAGAGAGAAGGAGAGAGAAAGGGACACAAGAGAGAATGCGAGCGAGAGAACAAGAATCTTCCAAGACCGACTACCTCTTCGTTTTAATTACTGCGAATTGGTTTTTACAATCGATTCGCAGTTAATTTAATGAAAATTAAGCGAAACACAGAGAAAGAAGCAGTGAGATTGAAACAGAGAGAGATAGAGAGGGAGAGAGAGAGAGAGAGAAAGGGGAAAAGAGAGAGAGGAAGAAGGGGAGAGAGGAATAGAGAGAGAGAGAGAAAGCGAGAGGAAGAGGGAGAGAGAGGAAAACCGAGAGAGAGAGTGAGAGAGAGAGGTAGAGATAGGAAGAGAGAGAGAAAGAGAGATAGAAAGAGAGAGAGAAAGAGAGAGAGAGAGAGGATGGAGAGAGATAATGACAGAGAGAGAGTGAAGGAGAGAGAGAGAGAAAGTTGGATAGAGAGAAGAAGGAAGAAAGAGGGGGAGAGAGGAAGAGAGGGAGGGATAAAGAGAGAGAGAGAGAGAGAGAGAGAGAGAGAGAGAGACAGGAAAGCTAATTAGAGCTTGACTACTGGTTCAAAAGAGAAGAATAATAATCAGCCTAATTGTACGTAAAGTATTTGTAAGGGTAGGTGATGGAGAGACTGAATCATATTGAAATGCAAGACGGATCTGGCACGTTGCCGGCCGCGCAGATTACGAATTCTTACTGTACATCGAATTCGTAAACATTTCGGCGTTTCACGAATTCTTCCTCAATCTTTTGGGCGCGCGCTACAAACTACGAATATTTTTTCCGTGTGTACTTCATCTCGTCCAACATTCAATTTTCTGTCTTTTCTTCTTCTGTTCGCGATCTTGGAATTTTGATTGACTCGTCTCTTTCTTTCTCAGCTCATATTGAATCGATTGCTAGGAAAAGTCTTAGCCTTATATATGCCTTTTTTCGTCTATTAAGATCTCGATCTCCTGAGATATATATCATTTGTTACAAAACATATGTCATTCCTTTGATTCATTTTCATCAATTGTTTGGACGCCTCAGAAGAAGGCGCTCATTTATAAGATGGAACACATTCAACATGTTTTTACTAGACTGCTTTTTATTCGTTGCTCCTCTGAATCGAAGTATATTCCTCTCTCATCTGTTCCATGCTACAATGATAGACTTTGCTTATATTCCCTTCCTTTCCTCCTTCTTCAACGAGTTAGAACTGATCTCATTTATTTCCATAAATAGCTTCTCGGCTTAATTGATCTACCAATTAGCAAATTTGTGACATTTAAACCTTGCAATGGTCGTGTTTCTAGTCTTAATTTTCATTTGCCAAAGTGTAATTTGGATCTACGTCGTAATTCGTTCAGTGTCAGAGTTGCTAGGTGGTATTGTCAGTTACCAGCTTCCATTCTCTCTTGCCGGAATGTTGAGTCTTTTAAACGTGAGCTTCTCAATATGTCTCTTCTTTCATTACTTAAGCTTGACTATCCTCGTATCTAGCTTGGTCTCAGTGTTAACTTATTTAGTCATTTCTATTTAATATTCACTATTTACTATTTATCTATGTTTTAATTACAACAGCACTTTCTTTATCTACCCAGTCCAATCACTCTCACTTCCCCCATACAGCAAGTGCGGTGGTTCCTCTGAGATGCACCCTCCTCAGTGCACGTTTCTAATGGGCCTTGCCAGCCCTTGGGACCTGATCCACCCCATCTCCGGGTTACCCTTCACCCGAGCAGAGGACTACCGTGGCTACTGTATCCCTCTCCCTCCCCCTTCTCACGCTGCTAGGACATGTCTTTCATTTGATCTTCATTTTCATGTCTTTGTGTCGTCACATCCTTAAAAGATGTAGATAAACAATTAAACAATTAAATTCAGCCCAATGTAATTGCAGGTGAGGTGGCCATCTGTAGAGGGTTAAAACAAGGCTCAAACAATAGACCTCGTCTCCAAAAAAAATATCATATCGGCCATTTTGAAGGAACCTCACTGAAATGTTGAGTGAAGGGCTCCTTTAAGGTCTTTTCCACCGTACCATCCAACAGTCTGGCGCAGAACTCTTGGTGCATCTCACGATGGACAGCCCAATGCCAACTCATGACAAGCACGTCGCCAGAGAGGTGCCGTTATAAGTTAAAGTTAATGCAGACGAGTATTTCCCCATCTCCCAATCAGCTGTGCAACTTCACAGAGGATTCATGGGAGAAGCGTGACTTTGATTCGCTTGCCAAATGCATGCAAGGCATCGACTGGCCAAATTTCATCAACATTACGCAGGTAATTCTTGGCTCGCCTCGTAGTCTTTATTAATTGTGCATTAATGAAATACTGCTAGGAGCAAGTTGAAATCCTTAAGCGGAAAGAGCTGCACGGCTTTGCGGTATACGCGGACGGGTTCCTATTCCCGGACACGCTGAGTCAGCTAGCTAAGCAACGGCCCAACTATCCAACAATCCTCGGAAATGTACGCGACCAAATAGGCGAATTTCTGTGGGTTTTTTCTCAATATTACTTCATTTTGAATAATCAAATTTGGTCCGAATATTCAAGCTCACCATTCGTTTATCGACTTGAATTTTTAGCCGGTTGTCCAAGAGTTTAAGGCAGATAGAAGAATAATCGATAGTCACATAATTTTTTACTATTATGAAACGTGGATAATTTTAACTTAAAATATTTCAATGCGGACCTCAAAAAAGAGGGAGAGAAAAATAAAACCCTTACGAATGCCACTTCTAGTATACGAGGAAACGGTGGGAGGCCCTTTTGGCGCGCCCAAAAATTTGTCTGCTTTCGATTCATCTATTTTTGCCACATACATCCCGGACAACTACCCGTACCTCACAGGCTACTTTTTTTTCGTCTTATTCATATCTTTCTAATGCTTAAATTTTTCACGAGTGTTTGTAGGATAGACAAAAATTTCATAAGTTTCATTTTCAAGGCTTAGTCTAATTGTAAGGTAAATTCAGTGTAATTAAGATAAGACTAACCTGCTCGCTGATATCATCAATCGTGTATATAAACGTGGTCGCGAAATCGCTGACAATGATCATTTAGAATGGTTCAAAATCGCCGTCGAGGTTCATTCTCATTTTTTTTTATATCCAAGACAATATTCGGTCAATTATTTGAGAAAGTAAATGTAAAATTAAGGCCATCGGAGACATGACCTTCACGGGAGCCGTTCGCTTTGATGCAACGCATTACGCGGCGAATGGAAATCGAAATCTCTTCCTGTACACTTATGACTACATGAGTGTCTTTGGAGGGAACGTATCGTTTGAGGGATGGCGAGGCAAGTCCAAAAACATTAAAGTTTTAACTTCTTTCAAATACTTACGTTTGATAATCTCCTTTCGTGCATTTTAGCTGTGCCACACGCAACTGAACTTCGTTTCTTGTGGAAGTTCAAATTTGACTGGGAGCCTGCCGCGGCGGCAAGAACAATCACGGAAGATGACAAAGCAATCTCGGACTTTCTGTCGGACAACTGGACCAATTTCGCTATTACAGGGTGAGAATTTAATGCAGGACCAGCCAAATTCATCCTGTATTCAATCAAGTAATTACATAGAGAAGTGAAGTACATTTTACAATTAGAAAGCCGTCAACTGAATGGCCCGCCGTGTCCAGCCCCGAACAAATGGAGTTCTACCGTATCATGACTCCTAAGGGGGGTGGAAACGGAGTACATGGAGAACGCGCATGTCGTCTACAATTCGGTCAGGGTAGAAAACACTCAAGCCAATATGATAATATACAAGTTCGAGACATCTTTCCATGTAGCTAATTATGAACATATTTATGTCCTACACATGTACATACATACATGTGTATGTATTTGCAAGAACAGAAGTCATATGAGAATGATTTAGATGTTTTCGTATTTTAAGGTCTTTCAATCTTTGCTCGGCGAATTTCCTGCGCAGAATAATGGACCAGCCGCTCAGAAGTGGCTCGATTTGAATTACTTACCGAAGATTCGAATCGAATACGAGAGATCACTTACGTGCGATGGCGGCCAGACCATGACATCAACGGTATTCATTGTCCCTACAAGTAGAATAGGTTATATTATGATTTCGTACAAACGCGTTCCATAGTGTAATTAATACTCTGAATCAATCCCTAATCGGAATCCTAAGGATTCAATCTAAATGTTTCCCAGTTCTCTTTTCAGACAACGCAGCAAAGCGAAACCACAACAAACACAGCTACATCTGTTGGGCGACTAGGATGTTTTCTTAGGTTTTTAATGTTTTCCTTTGCTATGTCACTCGCTGTCTCAATTTCTTAGATATATTAACTTATTGGTGGAGAATTTATACATTCTTTCTAGTTTCGTCTATTTGCTATATACCATTTTCCATGGCAAAAATCATATGTCATTAATATGTCAGATTATGCAAACCCTTATCCGCTAAACAAGGCGGGGAGCAACAGAATAGTTGTCACTGATAAGAAAGCTGCAACAGTTTTCCGATATTTTCTTCCTGTCGGCAAATATTTCTAGTTTGTTAAGATTCACTTAATAATTGATTTCGGATCGTTATGATTATTGATATTAAAAGATAAAATGTGTAAAATACAAGTTCGGATAGAAGCAAAACAGAAACTCTCCATAATAAAATTTCTGTCGTGTCCTTCCAATGATAAGTGATATCAGGAGCAAACGCCGATTAAAGAACATAACGGAAAATAAAACATAAAAGAAATGTCTCCAAATCTACAAATGGTCGCCTTTTCAACAAGCGTGACCGCGAGATCCTTATCAATAACCACCTCGAATGGTTCAAGGACGCAGTTGAGGTTGGGGGTTTTCTTAAAGCACCCTGTGAAATTAAGATAAGACTAGCCAGCTCGCTGAAAATCGTTTGTATAAACGTGGTCGTGAATTCGCTGACAGTGATTATTTAGAATGGTTCAAACTCGCCGTCGAGGTTCCTTTTTTTTAATAACAATGCAATCCGAATTAGGCAAACTATTTGAGATACGAATGAATGCTTATGATGTCTACAATTCGGTAAGGGATTGTCATGGATTAATTGAGAAGAAATACCCCAGAGAACACCACCGTTCGACCCAATTCCCCATAGCATTCTCACCTATTCGCATCTGTATTAGGGCGATAAGAAGTTACATCTTTATTCTTTCAATTTGTTTTCTCAAAGTACTATCGAATACATCTGATCTTTGATTTTTCGGTGATATCATTTATCACAAAGATCGCAAATATTGTGTAGCCTAAAAAAATCAAAACATCATTGATAAAGGAGATAAGAAATAGTGGGATGACAGCTTTGCATTGCCTGCACTCTGTAGATGTATGGAATATTTTGGAGACCTCAGAGAACTCTTGCTTCATCTCACGATGGGCAGCCTCCCGCACTCGACAAGCAAACCGCGAGCGAGGTATTGGAGTAGGATCACCAAAAAATTCAGAATGAATGCCGCAACTCGAACATGCATTTATTTTTTGTCTTTCTTTAAAGAAAAATCAGATATCGTGAAACGATAGACAATACAACGGTAGAATTATCGGACATTGCTCGGAAATGTACAAAACGAAATGACTTATTTTTGGTAACTTATTAATAGACTACGATTAATAGTTTAATTGGGATAAAATAAATAAAGCTATGCGTGAAATATTAGAAACGTTTTAAAAAGCTTATTTTTTAAGTGAGAGAACTTGGTTTTGTATGCAAGTCACATTTTTCTTTCTCAAGCTAACTGCGATTTTAGGTTTTCATTTCTGAATGCTAGAAAAAAATTTCCCTAAACGGCGAAAATTTCCATTCCAACCTAAGGAAAAAATTGTGAGATGAAGAAAGCACAAAATATTTGAAGTGATTGGCTCCGTTACTTTCAGTAGAGTATTACGTCTCCCCTGACTCTCAGGGCAAGCAGTCCGATCTGTCAGCATTCAACTCATCTATCTTCGCTGCTTACATCTTAGACGCAACCCATTTCGCAGCAAGGGGAAATCGGAAGCTCTTCATTTACACTTATGCCTATGTATGTACATATATGAGTATGATTGGAGGAAATATCACATGCGGCGAATGGCGAGGTACGTACTATGAATAGGCAGACCCAAAGAAAGAGCAAGAGTTAAATAAAATATAGAAATTACTCTGAAATGGATGTTGACGAGAATGAAGGAAGCAATCGGTAAAGTTTAAAATTGGATTAATCAAATTATACATGATTTTCTTTCGGACAAAACATTACACTCATGTTTTATACTAATAAAATGGTAGTACCGCTGCCAGCGAGCTTCGTTTCCTGCGGAAGTACAAATTTGACTGGGAACTTGCTCCGGCGGCGGGAAAATAACGGAAGATGACAAAGCAATAGCTGAATTTCTCTCCAAGGCCTGGATTGCAGCCGAATCAAATTTGTATCGTTGTTGAAATCATTCTCCAGATTGGCCGGCCGTGTCCAGCCCCAAGCAATTGGAGTTCTACAGTATCATGGCCCTTCTGCAACGAGTGGAAACGAGGTATTTGGAGAATGCACATGTTTTCTACAATTCGATTAGGAAAGAAAAGAAAAAAAACCGAGCATCATTCTTCTTTTTTTCCTTCCCAGGTCTTCGAGTTGTTGCTGGGCGAATTTCCTCCTCAAAACAATGGACGGGCAGCTCAGAGGTGGCTGGAAGAGCATTACATCCCAAGGGTTGGAGCCGAATACGAGAAATCGCTGCGATGGCGAGGAGCCCACACTGGAAACTACCGTAACGACTTCGGGATCGCGGCCCGCTAAGGTAGTTTTCGGCTTTCATAAGGAAGTTGCATTCGGAATCAGTGCAATAGGTTGCAATATCCTGCATTTCAGATAAGTATAAACGCAATTAAAAGATGCCTGTTATTAACAATTTTCAGACAACGTCGCTTATCGAATCAACATCAATCACAACTAAACCAATAGAGCGATTCTGCTCAACATAGGCTGCCCTTGTCTTCATTGTGATTTTCATTGCTATCGAGAATTAACAGGCACATTGCTTTACAGAAATATCTGGCACAGTTCCATATCAGTTGTGCTGGGGTCATTTAGACTGTTTTCCATTGATAAGAAATGAGATTCATAACAATCTTGATATGTTTTTCAGCTAAAACCAATAATATTTGTTTCTCCATTGCTATTGGTCAATTCGATAATAAGTGTATTCTAACTGATCTGAAAATGCAATAAATACGTACATACATAGCTGTAAAAAGAAATTTAGAAAAACAAACTATCTCTGGTTTCCCCTAATGTCTTGTACCCTTCCCTTGATAAGTGATAACAGACGTCTACTGAAAATGTGGACAGAGTTCTGCCTAGTTTCTATGTCTGTTGAGTTTCAACGCACAGAGCATGTAAGGCAGTCAGCCTTCGTTTTCAGTGAGCTCTCAATTGTTGTCTTTCTTGAATGCCATTTAATTCGTCATTTCCTAACTAATCCCTTTTCTTCTCACAATCAGTTAATGGAGTCAAAATCCTGCCTGCTGCTTATGCTCTCACTTTTAGCGGAGCCATTCGCTTACGGGCTACAGGTAATTTTTGTCCAAAAACCTTCAGAACAGTAAGCAGGGAAACAATACTGTATTAAATTGCACTGCCTCAGGTGACGGTGCAGACGTCGCTGGGTGCCGTACACGGCTTCCATGTTGACTATGGCGATGACGTCACGCAACTCTACTCGGGGGCCGCCGATGTCTTCCTGGGAATACCCTATGCCATTCCGCCTGTCGGCGAGCTGCGTTTTAGGGTTGGCGCCTATCAAAAATTTGTTATATTTGACAGTAATTACTTTAGTTTTGTCTATGATGTGCTTAATTGATGAAACACAATTTGAGCTTCCTCGCCGTATTTGCAATTACGGCGCTGATGGGATTAACGCGACAGCTTATGGGTGAGCTTCGTGCTATCATTGTAATTTTTTTCTTCCTTTGTTCATATATTACATATATTCTTACTGACGATTTCGTCACTCGCTTCTACACAATATTTCTGTTTCTTACAGGCCGAGCTGCCCACAAGAATTCGGTTTCGAGCCTCCATATGCAAGAAGTAATCCACGGGATGAGGACTGTCTCCAGCTGAGTGTAATGTCGCCTACGGTTGGTGGAGTATTCAACCAAGTACTGCAGTGGAATATCTTATTTGAAAAGGTGTATGTACATATGCCAGGTGACCAGCGGAGAGAAGTACCCGGTAATGGTTTGGATTCACGGCGGCGCATACAAAACGGGCAGCGCTTTTAGTTACGATTATAAGGTTTGTAGAATTTTGTTTAAAAAATTAATAAAGCTATCAGAGAAAGACAAGTGCGTGTTTGAACAAGTTAGTTCTTTTTCTCAGGGAGGAATTAGCAATTTTGTCTCGAAAGGAGTGGTTCTGGTCACTATTCAGTACCGTCTTGATGTCCTAGGTTGGAACGTTTTAATCCGCACTAAATAATATGTAAAATATCAAAATGAACGTTAAATGATCTTATTAATTTTTCTCACCCAGGCTTCTTCACGACGGTCTCGGAGGAATTTCCCGCAAATCGTGGGATTTTTGATCAGGTAATATTTTTGAGAATTTCCTTTGTTACTCTTCAATTACATATCGCTCCAGCTCCTGGCCCTACGCTGGGTGCAAGAGGAGATCGGTTCCTTTGGCGGAGACCCCTCTCAAGTGACAATCTTCGGAGAGAGCGCCGGAGGCTGCGCAGTCTCCGCCCTTTCGTTGTCGCCCTTGGCAAGGGGTCATAATCCTATAGGGATTGGAAGCTTGGCCCTTTTTTTGCGTGCTAGAGAACGGAGTGAATTGACTTGGACGCCGCTAGCGCGTGATTTGCTTTTTCGGCAAGAGTCAGGCAACAGAAGCGCAATGTTCTGATAGCAAGTAGCCAGAAAAGAAAAGAATACGAGTAAATAGTTTTTATCGGTTCTAGTGAGTCAGAGATGGTGAGAAATATTGTATAAAATTGAAAGATTAGAAATATAGAATTTAGGGAAGGAAGTGTGAAGATAAGAAAGTCACCGCCCAAATTGTAAGTTTAAAAAAAGCACAATTCGTGAATAATTCACGGATGAAAAGAGTCTGATTAATTGACAAATATATTACAAATTCATAAGTAGTGTGTATATATGAACGATCGCATCCCCCATTCCTCCTTTTCTTTCCTCAAGGTCTCTTCCAACGGGTGATCCAGCAGTCTGGTGGCGAGCTCATGATGCATCTCACGATGGACAGTCCAATGCCAACGCATGACAAACACATTGCAAGAGAGGTCCTCTTCAGAATGAGGGCATCTTGAACGATTCATTCTTTCTAGTTGTGCCATTTCACCGAAGAAGACTGGGCGAAACGTGACTTTTCTTCCCTTTCGACTTGCATGAAGGACATGGACTGGCGCACTTTCATAAACGTGACTCAGGTGATTCGAGTCGAAGATCCATGCCAGTTGGATGTCAAAATGCTTTTATTTCCTAATCGAAACAGGAAATTGATATTTATATTTTTTGAGAAATTTTTTTTGCGCTTTAAAAGTCATTCTCAGTTGACAACTAACAGGTAAATGCTGTCAAACGAGGCAATTAATCGTTTAGCGAAGTGTTATGCATGGCTTCGCTGTCTACGCCGACGGTTTCCTCTTCCCGGATACTGTGACCGAACTTGCCAAGCAACGGCCGAACTATCCAACGCTGCTCGGAAATGTCCATGACGAGATGACCGGCTTCAGTTAGTTTTATTCTCCCTTTCAGAATATTGTTATGAATTCGGTTTGGGAATCCAACTAAATGAACTAACTGCTTCAGTTATCGAACCTTCGCTGTGTTTTAGCTAAGAGAAATAGAAAAGATCAAGAGAGCAATAGAAGCAGTGAAAATGTGGGAAAGTGAAATATGTATGTCTTGGTTGTGGACATTAAGCATACGTATGTATGAAAAAATTGAAACTGGAGCACTCTCACTTCCAGTTTACGCAGACGTACTCAAAGATTCCCCGGAAGCCATGTCTGATCTGTCTTCATTCAATTCATCAATTTTCGCAATCTATATCGCAGACAACTACCCATATCTGGCAGGCAAATAATAGTTTTGAGAATGTTATTTGTTAAAAAGTTAAGTTAGTGTATATACAAGAAGGGTAAGCGCCGAAAACTGAACAGCGTTCACACTAATCAGTCTACTCAGATAAGGTCAAACAGCTCGCCGATATCGTTGGCCGTGTCTACACGCGTGGCCGTGAGATCCCTGACAGCGACCACCTAGAATGGTTCAAGGTCGCAGTTGAGGTTGCTGTTGCTCTTGCATACACATTATATATATATATATATATATATATATATATGTATATATATATATATATATATATATATATATATATGTATATGAGCTACCAAATTCCTTTCGTCTAAGATATAGTTGCTTAATTAGTGCTGTTTAGTACAGCTTGTCTAGTTCGTTTAACAGAAACTGAAGAACGATTATAATTTAGTTTGAAAACATTCTAGGCCATCGGAGACATGACCTTCACGGGCGCTCTTCGCTTTGACGCAACCCATTACGCGGCAAATGGCAACCGAAATCTCTTCCTGTACACTTATGACTACATGAGTGTCTTCGGAGGGAACTACTCGTACGACGGATGGCGAGGCACGGTTTCTGAAATGAGAACATGAAAAGAGATTCTGAGAAAGAAATGAAGTTAGATGATGCATTGATTGCAAACGATGAGTTTGTACAATACGAAAAGCTCAGCACTTGAAAATTTCATTTTAAAATACATACAAATTCCAAAAGGGAATGCAAATTCAGCGATACCGTTCGAATTATCCTGAAATTTTCATTTTTTCGTTATCTTTTTCTCTAGTTTCTTTCTAGCTGTGCCGCATGGAACTGAGCTCCGTTTCTTGTGGAAGTACAAATTTGACTGGGAGCCGGCAGCGGAGGCAGGAACAATCACGGAAGATGACAAAGCAATCGCCGACTTCCTCTCGGATGCCTGGACTTCTTTCGCGATTAAAGGGTGAGGAATGAGCAGCAAAGTTTTCGAACATGTTTGAATAGTCTTTCTACTCTTCTTTAACATGAATTTGGTGTATCGCAGACAGCCCACTCCCGATTGGCCGGCCGTTTCCAGCCCCGAGCAAATGGAGTTCTTCCATATCATGAGGCCACGTGGACATATTGAGACGCAGTACATGGAGAATGCTCATGTTGTCTTCCATTCGGTTAGAGGCAGAGGGGAGAACAAAAAGATAGGAATATTACTTGCTTATATTAGTGTGCATGTAGACGCATTGTAGATTTTATGCATCAAAAGAACGAAGTGTTGATATTGAAAAAAATATATTGAAATAGTTGATTATCTTCAGGTCTTCGGATCATTAGCGGGTGAATTTCCCATCGAGACCACTAGCCCGGCAGCTCAGAAATGGCTGGAAGAGAACTACCTCGTGAAGATTCGTGCCGAGTACGAGAGGTCGCTGAAGTGTGATGGTCACGAGCCCATCGATGGGAGTACCGTAAGCCTATATCTACCTTTCTGTGCATGACTCATTTCTTTATCTACATTTCAGACAAGATTACAAAGCGAAGCGACAACAAACACATCACCATCCATAAAGCGATTCTGCTTAGCTTTGACTTTCTTTGTTTCCTTTGTGCTGTTTGTCTTTGTTCAATATCCTGCCTGATAGTATTGAAAGCCCAATAGAGTCTATAACAATGAATTAAGATATAGAATTCTTTCAGATTCTTCTTACATTTCAAAAATTTTTGAGACTTACAAGACAGGACATCCGCAGCAGACTTGAGATATTTTCTTCTTAGCATTAGTTTATCCTTGTTTACCTTGATCAGCCATTTGTTTTGATACTGTGGTGAGGGCGCAAAAATATTTACACTGAAGATGTAGAAAAGTAAACGTTGGATGAAAACAGATAAGTTGAAGTCAGTCTCTTTCCTTACCGCGCCCTTTCCTTTGATAACAGAGACACTTTCCGAGAGTGTTGACAGAGTTTAGTTTTTGATGGCAGACAAGAAAGAAAGTGTGTACAGAAGATCAACCAGCGAACGCCTTTTTTCATTGACTTTCATTCCTTGTCTGAGTTGAAACCCTAGACATTTCACTGTTGCCTGACTAATCTCTTTTGAGCACATAATGGAATTACAATCTTTCGTGCCACTGCTACTCTTGCTTTTTGTTGCTCATTCCTCTAATGGAACGCAGGTCAGTTTATTCATAAACATATTCATATAAATATCAAAGTCTTTCAATAACAATTCTACATATACTTACTTCAGGTGTCAGTGCAAACGTCTCTCGGCGCCGTGCACGGCTTCCATGTTGACTACGGCGATGACGGCACGCAACTCTACTCGGGGGCGGCCGATGTCTTCCTGGGAATACCGTATGCAACTCCGCCTGTCGGCGAGCTGCGATTCAGGGTTAGAGACTAATTTAGATACACATACATATGTATATATTTACATAAGTACATATCCCACAATCTATGTATCTTAGTGTTTCTTTTCTATATTTGAGCTCCCTCGCCGTGTTTGCACTTATGGTCCAGCTGGCATCAACGCAACGGCGTATGGGTCAGCTCCATTTTATGTGCTAAGTAGTTCCTTTAGTCTTTGCTGATTGTGATATTTCAAACTTCTCGTTTCTACCTTATTCCGTAAGCAGCGGAATTGTATGACATGAATGTTGCAATGGTGAATGAAGATATTAGGTGGCTATTCAAAATTTTGCAAATTATATCGGAGGTAGTCGTCTAATAAAGCTTTGTAATCTAATACTTGAGTGCAAGAGCTTGCTTTTTTTGCATGCAGGCCGAGCTGCCCGCAAGACTATGGTTTCGAGCCAAGATATTCGAGAGACAGCAAATGTGACGAGGACTGCCTCCAACTGAATGTGATGTCGCCATCGGTTGGTGGAATCGGACAAGATCTGTTGTCAAGAAGAACAATTGCAGGTGACGAGTGGTAGAAAGTATCCAGTGATGGTTTGGATCCACGGCGGCGGCTACACTTCAGGAAGCGCGTACACTTACGACTATAAGGTTTATTAATGAATTAAACAGAAGTGAGCCATAGCAAAAAAAAAAGACGAAAATACCATAGTAAGAGAACGTTAGCTTAAAGTTATTTCTTCTCTCAAGGGAGGAGTACGCAACTTTGTCTCGAAAGGAGTGGTTCTCGTCACCATCCAATACCGACTGGGTGCTCTTGGTTAGACCATTATGATCTACATATACACCACAAAAATGTGATTTAAGATTGCTATCTGTATTTTATATATGCACGTTGTCCAGGTTTCTTCACTACGCTGTCAGAGGAATTTCCGGCGAACCGTGGAACATTCGACCAGGTTAAGAAAATCTGCAAAGCGATTTGCACATTTGCATGTTTTTTTTAACTGGTACAATCTCTGCAGCTCCTGGCCCTCCGCTGGGTGCAAGAGGAGATCAGCTCCTTTGGAGGAGACCCTTCTCAAGTGACAATCTTCGGAGAAAGCGCCGGCGGCTGCGCAGTCTCCGCCCTTTCGCTCACGCCGTTGGCAAGGGGTGAATATTGATGGGTCCCCCACTAATTTTATCAGAGATTTAGTATTCATAGTGCAATTATTGTTAATTTGACGCAGAAAGATGTCAACGAAACAATTCAAGGTCTCTTCCATCGAATCATCCAGCAATCTGGCGGAGAACTCTTACTTCATCGCACAGCGGACAGCCCGTTGCCCTCACATGACAAACACGTTGCCCAAGAGGTGTAATACCAAGATGAGAACTTCGACCACACCATTCTCTTTTCCGTTCTTTAGCTGTGCCACTTCAATGAAGATGCCTGGGTGACTCGTGACTTTGCTTCTCTTTCTTCGTGTATGAGAGGCATTGACTGGCGCACTCTGATCAATGTGACACAGGTCAGATTCACACAGAAATATTCTATTCTCGATTTAATTTTTAGAATAGAATGCAGATTCTTGCGATAATACAATATATATTTATCTATAGTATATAGATAATTATTTATTTTTATAAAGCAAGTGTATTGAAACGATCGAAATTAGCCGAATGAACTGCACGGATTCGCGGTGTACGCGGACGGCTTCCTCTTCCCGGACACAGTGACGCGGCTGGCCAAGCAGCGGCCGAACATCCCCGTCTTGCTCGGCAACGTCCGCGACGAGATGACGGGATTCAGTCAGGATCCAAGAGCTTTTTTTCTTGATCATGGCTTTCCTTTTGTGAATAAATGCAAATTCTATTTTCATTGCATGTCGTGACAAAAAGAAATCAGAAATAGATAGAGACGACCCGAAAATGGTGAGCTACTCAGATTTTCTTTTATATTATTATAGCTACTTATTGCAGTAAACCCAGATGTGGGCCAGGATGCCCCAAATGCGCAGTCCGATCTCTCCGTCTTCAACTCATCGATCTTCTCGATATTCCTCAACATTAATTTTCCTTACCTGTCAGGCGAGTATATTGCTAGTGTAATTTTTCTGAGATTTCCCTTACAAATGAGTTTAGATACATATGAGTATGAATTGGGCAAGAATTGCACTGCTTCATCTATAATTCAGTTATTTTAAACGGTTCAGGCAAAAGTCGTCTGCTCGCGGATATAATCCGCAGAGTCTACATGCGAGCCCGTGAAATCCCAGAAGACGATAATCTCGAGTGGTTCAAGATCGCCGTCGAGGTTTCTGTTTTTTTTTTCATAGTTTAATAGTGACACTTTCTAAAAGCGAATGATACAAACAATCGCCCCGTTGTGAAATATTCCTGTTTTAAAGACACAAATACAGTATCGCTAAAGTATTGCCATCCTAACCTTATTATGTATGAATTATTATTTTTTACTTTGTATTAATTGAAGGCGCTCGGAGATATGATCTTTGCTGGTGCTCTTCGCTTTGACGCGACGCATTACGCTGCGAACGGAAATCGGAATCTGTTCCTGTACACTTACGACTACATGAGCGTCTTTGGAGGGAACGTCTCGTTCGGCGGATGGCGAGGCTCGTTTATCGCCCACTTCCTGATATATGTACATTCCTTGCTTATTCTGCTTTCAGCCGTGCCCCATGCAAGCGAGCTCCGTTTCTTGTGGAAGTACAAATTTGACTGGGAGCCGGCATCGGAAGCAGGAACAATCACGGAAGATGACAAAGCAATCGCCGACTTTCTCTCCGATGCCTGGACTTCTTTCGCAATCAAGGGGTTTAACAATGAATTATCAGTAAACATCACTACTTAATTTTGGCTCCTTAGGAAGCCGTCGCCTGATTGGCCATCAGTTTCAAGCCCTGAACAAATGGAGTTCTACCGTATCATGACTCCAAAGGGACGTGTTGAGACTCAGTACCTGGAGAACGCTCACGCTGTCTACAATTCGGTTAGCGACAGCGATCAGAGGACAACGAGAAAGAACTTTTAGCATGGATTAAATTGCATAGAAAATGGCAGAATATAGGAAGAGAATGTGCTTTAGTGAGGAAAAGGTAAAAGAGAACGACCACAAAAATCTGCTTGTTCTCTTGCTTTTTTTGACTGGCCGCCCACGCCCATTCCCTCCCGACCACTCGCACGGGCGACAGGCTTTTTGCTATTTCCATTTCTTCTTTCTAAGCATCTTGCAGAATGTCCTCTTGTGTGAACATTTTGTGTTGATGGGATTATGCTCCAGCTGGACTCTCATTCTGATAGAGAAAGCGAGGAGTGATAATGAGAGTATGTTTACAGATGGTACCGAAGAATGAGAAGAGATTAGATATATATATATATATATATATATATATATATATATATTATATGTATATATATATATATATTTGTTTATATATACACTCAAAATTCACTACTATTAGGTCTTTCCATCGTTGCTTGGCGAATTTCCCGTGGAAACCACCGGGCCAGACTCTCAAAAGTGGCTGGAAGAACACTACATACCGAAGATTCGCGCCGAATACGAAAGATCACTGAAGTGCGATGCCGTCTAATTGTATGGGCGCCATTCATATGTATATGTATGTATGTAGAAACATGCAAGTGCACATTCATTTCATAGACTGCTTGTTTTTTTCCATCTTTCTACTTGTATTGAAGAACTCATTTCTTGACTAGACAGAAAGTACAAAAGACCAGAATCATCACTCTACTATTGCTAGATACCATCCAGAGCAAATATGCAAATACATTATGCAGAGACACGCAAGCAAACATTGTCAATGGATGTAGTATGCAGATACTCTCTCCCTACTCTTCGTAGCCATTACTCTCTCGCTCTTGCTCTTTCTCCATCTCTCTGCTTCTCTCTCTCTCTCTCTACTCGTTCACGCTTCTCCCGGAACCATTGCTTACCCACGCGGTCTCACGCACTCAGACGCGTCTGGAGGGGAGGAAGAAGTGAAGAATATTGACACGAGTGACAAGGAAAAGATGGGGAGGAGCAAGAACGAACGAAAGAAAGGGGGCAAACGGTGGGGAGAGGAAAAAATTCCTGGGAGAGAAAGCTGGCGAGAGAACAAGCACAAGGAATGGCAGGATAGGGATAAAGACCGGAAAAGAGAGCTTAGCAGGAGTGAAGGATTCGGGAGAAGGGGATGGAGAGAGTGAGAGAGAACGAAGAAGTTGGAGAGAGGGAGAGAGAGACCAGCCGGGGACCAGAGGGATAGGCGCTAAGTGGTGGAGAATAGTCAAGGCGCAGTGAGAGGAGTGCGAGAGTACACCAACAAGTCTTTAAAGATGACTTGAGGGAACAGATAGTGAGATGGTAGAGAGAAAGAGGAGAAGAGTTGTGGTTTGCATGCACTTTCAGTCAGAATACTGATAGAGAGAAGGGGTGGAACATTGAACGAGAGAGAGAGAGAGAGAGAGTGCGTGAGAGAGGGGGGGGGAGAGAAACAGAAGAAGTAAAAGAGCAGACGATAGTAAGGCAAGAAAAGTGTGATCAAAAGTGTGCGCACACACGCAGGGCGTGATGCAACACGAAAGCGGCGCTCTTCTGGAGACTTGTGCTTTGTGCCCGAAGCGAAGCAGGGGTTCCGGCAGAAGAGGACGAAGAGGGAAGAGAGAAAGAGAGAAAGAGAAAAACTGAGCAGGCACCAGAGTGCAGACAGATGAGAGAAGCGATGCTGATCAACGAGTTGCACAGGAAGTGCGCAGAAAGGAGGCAGGGAGAAAAAGGAGAAAGAAGAAGAAAATGAGAAAGCAGAGATGAAACAGAGAGATTCCAGCAGAGAGTGAGAGAGAGCGGAAGGAGAATTCGCGTAGAAAAGAGAGAGAGAAGCGGTGCCGAGGAGTGATCGTGCCCAAGGATGACTCTCGGAAGCCCCCCGCCCACGCAGACTGCCTGGGGCATAAAAGAGATGGCAGGGAAGAAGCAGAGAGAAGCTCCTCCACCCTCTCCTCTCCTGGCCATGTCTCACTTCGCGATCGTCCTTGCTCTGCTCTGCGCTCTCAGCGCATGCACAGTGAATATTCATGTTTCCTTTTTTTAGTTCCGTACTTGGCTACAGTATGTAATAGACCACCAATGCAACGAAAAAGAGATTTCAAAAGATCATTTTTGAACAGTTTTTTTCTCAACTCTCAATGGTGATTCAAAATGTCGCCAGGCTTCGCCGCTTCCGCAGCAAGCGGCAGCTGCGGCTTCCCCGTCTGACGCGGCACTCACTCGTGCGAAGCGCTTCTGTGGCTGCGGCGGAGGCTGCGGAGGATGCGGCCAGAAGGTTTCGTCTTCTAAGCGCTCTTCTTAAAGAGAACCATTCACTCTCTATTGGATGGACTTGAGTTGACAAGTAAATTAAAAGAATATCAATTGAGGTCATTCTGACACCGATCAATAACTGCGGTTGTGGCTGTGGCGGCGGTTGCGGAGGCTGTGGGGGAGGGTGTGGAGGTGGCTGTGGAGGAGGCTGCGGAGGTGGCTGTGGAGGCGGCTGCGGAGGTGGCTGTGGATGCAACAACAACCGAGCAGTAAGGATGCTTTGTGTTTTTTTCATCGTTATTGTACAAACTACCATAGGCGCAACAAACCAAAGCAAATTTTGTGTGTGCAGAAATCCGCTCGGTGATATTTGTCTTCATCAATCTACAAAATTGCACGAACCTATGTTCAGCACAAGGAGAGCCGTTGCAACTTGAGTCTGCATTTATTTTAATTCGGTGGTTTCTCTTCTTAATCTCTGTTCATCAATATCAACAAAAGAAGACTGAACTGATGAGTATGTACCTTGCAGATCCTATTGACTCCGGTGAGCGGCGGCTGCGGTTGCGGAGGTGGTTGCGGGGGCGGCTGCGGCTGCGGCGGTGGCTGTGGAGGCGGCTGCGGATGTGGTGGATACGGTGGATACGGAGGATACGGTGGGGGATGCGGCTGCGGATGCAACAATGGAGGAGTGGTTAGTTGGAGAAAACTCCTTTCGGCCGTTTGGCAAATGAATGGACATGTTCTTCTTTTTGGTTTTAAAACTCAATCAAAGTAGATTACAAACGAAGGAATAATAAAGAGCAAGAATGGAAAACTCCAGGCTATCCTGCCGATCTCCACTGGCGGCTGCTGCTGCAATCCCTGCGGCGGTGGCTTCTACGGACGAAAGAAGAGAGACGCGCTCGCCACTCTCATCGCCAGACGCCGAAGGGTCCGTCTGCACTTCCCGTTTGTACCTATACAGTACCTCAATTGTCATTCAATTTTGTTAAGCAAGCGACCGGAGAAGCCTCGCCGATGTCTCCCGAGTGCAAGGCCTTCTGCGACGCTCAGGCTGCCGCGTGTGCAGCAGCTGCTGCTGCCGCTCCCCAGTCGCCAGCTGCCGCACCCTACGCGGAAGCCATCGCCGCCGCTTCTGCTGCAGCGCAGGCCACTGCCGCCGCCGCTGTTCGCGCTTGAAGCGGAAGAGAATGCTTCCTACCACCAATTTGTCTGTACATTTGTGAACCTTGCGACCGATGAAACTGTCTATCTAAACTAATAAATATTGTTCCTGAACCTCATTTGCCTTTAGAGTAGGAAATCGCTCGATGTATCAAAAGAACATATTGAAAGGCACTTGCAAGAATAATAGAACACAAGAAGATGTCAGGGGAATCAAGTAAGCAGACGGTCGTTAAGCTATGTGTTGCTATCTATGATAGAAATCGAGCTTTAAAAACTTGCAGGATAAAAATAACTCCAACATCTTAAGACAAAATTGGTAATGATGTGTACTGATTTCATTCCTCTCCATTGCCCTCAACACTAAGAGTAACCTCGATAACAGAAATTGTCATTCACGATGCTGAAAAAGATGCAGGTAATTTAATAAACATGATATCAATAACCTTGTTTCTTCTCATGCAATTTATCAGCAAATTAAGTGCGAAGATAAAGAGCCTGATTGGCTACGATTGGCATTAGATGGAATGCTACCAAATACCAATTTCAAAATGGAAACTGTCAAACGACATGCACAGTGTCTTTATAATTCTCTTGAGGCCATAAGTACGAAATTGCACATTACGCCTTCAATATTGCAAATGAAATGTGGAGGTACTATTCATTACTATATTAAGAAATAGTACGATATATCGATGACATTTAGTGATTGTATATATACAATCACTAAATGTCATCACTGGCGACACTTCCATCGAAGTATGAATGAGCGGATCCAAATATGTTTTGACCAAAAAATTGGGCATCAATAACTGACAAGTTCCGTTGTTGTTCAAACTGTGGACAATCGCTTGGAAAAAACGGTATATTCGTATAATCCATTCGAGTTTAGAGTATACCTGGCATTGTCAAGAAAGCTTAAAGTGGTCAGAAATTTAACAAGGAAAAAACAGAGTTCGAGACATAAAAAATTAATAATGCAGAAAGAAAGAAAGAGAGAGGAAGGGAGAAGGAGAGAATGAGCGAGAGTCAATGGAATATCATGAGAGAGCACTTTGGTGATGCTGAATTCGACTTGAATAGAGGAAGAGAGCCAAAGACCGTTCGTGAAAGTGAGAGGAAAAGAAAAAAAAGAGAAAAGGAATCAAAGAGAGGATGAAGGAAAGACGAGGAAAGGCAAAGGGATGATATGCAATCAAAATGTATTCCGCATCTTGTGCTCTGTGCACTAGAAGTGGTTCAAGAAGTGCTCCAGATAATCACGACAGAGAATGGGAGAGAGAGCATGCTGATTACGGAGAGGGCGCGCTGAATCCACGGGAATTCCCTCTCCAAGACTCTGAGCAGGCGCGGCCAATGAGAGATGGCGAGAGATGGAAGAGAGAGAGAGATCAAATGAGAGTAGAGAGAGAGAGAGAGAGTCAGAACAAACGAGAGAGAAGAGAGATGCCGACCAGGAAGAATCTCTGGCAATGATCGAGAAGAACCGCTTCACAGATTGCCTGGGGCATATAAGAGGAGGAGTTCTTCGAAGAGCAGCAGAAGCCGCCGCCTTCTTCTCTTTTCTCCTCTCCGCAATGCACTCCGCTACAGTTGCTTTGCTCTGTGTTTTCGTCGCTGTACAAGTAATTCTTTTTTTTTTTACATTATTTAATTTTTGTATCTTGCCTTTTTTTTCGCTGCCTTATTTCGCAGTCAGTTATTAACTAATGTACAATGTAACAGGCCTCTCCGCTTTTGCCATTCGCGCCCGTTCCCTCGAGGACAGCCGACCCGGCCGTTGCCGCTGCGGCTACTCCGCTTTCCGGTTCTGATGCAGAACAAGCGCGCATGAAGCGTTGCTGTGGTGGAGGCTGCGGAGGGGGCTGCGGTGGAGAATGCGGTGGCAGCTACGGAGGGGGCTGCGGATGTGGATGCAACAACAATAACAACCGCGTGGTATCTATGATGTTTTCTGAACAGATTCGTCGAAAGACCGAGTCACATTTCCGGATTTCCTCTTCTACTGTCCATCTTTAACCTTTATCTTGCAAGATTCTCCTGTCACCAATCAATAACAACAACGGCTGTGGATGCAACTCTGGCTGCGGAGGAGGATACGGTGGATACAACTTCTTCGGCGGCGGTTGCGGTTGCAATTCTGGCTGTAACTCGGGATGCAACTCTGGCTGCAACTCGGGATGCAACTCTGGCTGCAACATCGGCTACAGCTCTGGCTGCGGATGCGGATGCAACAGTGGATGCGGAGGTGGCTGCAACAGTGGCTGCAATAGCGGATGCAACAACAGAATCGTATGTTTATAAATCAATAAAAAAATAAGCAACACAGCTATTGCTAGAGCATTCTCATTTATTTTTTTTAGCTAAGAAAAAATAATAATATTAATGTGCAGAATATCGTGCCGTTGTTCTCGTCCGGAGGCTGCGGCGGCGGCTACAACTCGTGCGGAGGAGGTTGCAACTCGTGCGGAGGTGGATGCAACTCCTACGTAGGAGGCTGCTTCGGTCGCAAGAAGAGAGACGCTCTCGCTACTCTCATCGCGAGGCGCCGCAGGGTTAGGCTCACTTTAAACTCTCTTCTCCCTTCACTCACTTCACAAGAGTGAAACTACTGACATGTATCTTACATATGTTAAAGTGCTTGCCTTAAATGTCCCCTTGTCCTTCAGCAAGCCATCGCCCCGATGAGCGCGGAAGCGTGGTGCAAGGCGTACTGCGAGGCGCAGGCCGCCGCCTGTGCCTCTGCCGCCTCTCAAGCGTCTCCTGCTACGGCTGGCCGCGCATGAAGAGAAAGTCGTTTTGGCTCTGTAAATTTATTCTGTTTGTACATTTGAGACATGGTGTACTACTTTATAACTAGTAAACTATTTTCCTCGTCTATTTGCATATGTACATAATATAAATTTCAAACACAGAAAAACATACAGTCCCGCCCAGGATCTTGGTACCAAGGACGCTTCGGACGATTCGGACGCTTCCAAATGCATCCTCGCTAATAACTTTTGTTCTAGGAAAAACTAAAATATTCCAAATGGTACATTAGTTTGCTTACAGAGTACGGATGCTACTGTTAAGAAATCGATAACTTTTTATCATTTGATAAGAAGTTATCAGTTTTTGCTAATAAAAAATTTCATTTCAAATGTTTTTAAACGAAATTTCTCCTGTACCATTATTTTATCTCTACACACACCCCCAAATAATAAAATTAGAGATTGTATCATTGATAACGGAAATCGATAAATCAGACCTTATCAGACATGTTCATTAGCTGAGAAGAATCGCCTAACGATTCTGAATCTAATTATGTAATCAGTTTCACAATAAAGTGCCGGTTAACAATATATTTTTGACTGTGTATACTTTTCATGACTTTTTTTCAGAAAGAACATGGCAGGGAGGCCTCGCAGGCCGAGGGGGCGGGGCCTAACCCTTTTTTTCTCTGCCTGTGCTATTTCGCTACCTCAAACTTGGGTAATTAAACCGAAGACGAAAAGGGAGCGCGCCACTTTTCTGAGTATCAATGCTGGCGCAGCAACCTAGATTTGGACGCATCATACCGGGCCAAAATTTCGACAAAGACCAAGACAATGAGGAATCCTGAAGAAAGACTTGCAAAGAACACACAATCAAAAATGTTGTTAACCGGCACTTTCTGTTGAAAACTGATCACATAATTAGATTCAGAATCGTAAGGCGAATCCTTACATCATATGAACATGCGTGATAAGGTTTTTATTTATCGATTTCCGTTATCAATGATACAATCTTTTATTTTACTATTTGGGGATGTTTGTAGAGATAAAATAATGGTACAGGAGAAATTTCGTTTAAAAACATTTGAAATGAAATTTTTTATTAGCAAAAACTGATAACTTCTTATCAAATGATAAAAAGTTATCGATTTCTTAACAGTAGCATCCGTACTCTGTAAGCAAACTAATGTACCATTTGGAATATTTTAGTTTTTCCTAGAACAAAAGTTATTAGCGAGGATGCATTTGGAAGCGTCCGAATCGTCCGAAGCGTCCTTGGTACCAAGATCCTGGACGAGACTGTACATAAACGAGTTATGTATGTAAGTGGAAAAACAGACTGCCCTAATAAGCATGTTTTGAATAGAAAATCATATGAGTTGCCAAGTGGTTATGAATCAACGCTGTTTGCATGAACTTTCCAAGCATTTCTCACATCATAAATTATTGCATTATCAAAAATATTCTCTGCGACGTTCCTCATTGCTCCGCACTTGCATAGAAGTGGCAGGTTGAGCTGTCGGTGGTGAGGAGAGTAAACCCAATTCACTCCTCTCGGCCACTTTCTTTCCGCTGCTTCCGTCTCTTGCTGTCGTGTATTCTGCAATTCTTTGTCCTTATCTCTCTCGTTTGCTGGATCTCTCCCTTTCATTCTCTCTTTCTCCACTCTCTCCATCCCTTACTCTCCCTTGATTGGCATCTGCCTGGATGTTGATGTTCTCTTCCAAATCGTCCTCCCTCTCGAATACTCTTTTGCCTACGGCATCCACTACTTTTCTCCTTTGCATGCATGCAATATTTTTTTTAACATAGAATGCAAAATTGTCCTGTTTTTGCTACCCATGTTCATACTTCCACTGTACACTTACATTTTATTTGTTAATTCGGGTTTTCTTTTTCTATGTTCTCGAATTCGAAAAAAATACCTCTTTTACTATACGTAAATATGTGTAGATAAAAAAAATTGCCTTATTTATATAATTATTTCCGTCTTCATCATACGTATGTATATCCTAAACTGTTTCTTGCGGTGGTCTTCCATCCTCAAATACTCGGAGCACACTTGGGCTGCTTTCCACATTTTTTGGTGATGGCTTTTATAGGTTTTATGGACTTAAGATCTATGAATGCTTGATGATGGAACGAAAATTTTTTCTGGCATTCTATTGGCTAACCATAAAGTAAATTCAAGCTTTGTATGCATGTGAGTAGAAGAAAAACTGAGGGAAATGAAGGTAGAGAAATCGTGAAAATAGAGCAGAAAGTTATGGGCCTGGCTACGAGAAATGAATTGCAAATGAAATGAAACGGAAGTAAAATGCGCATAAATGAGTGCAGCCGTCTGTGTTGAAGACATGCATTGAGTGCATGCAAGGAAGTGGTCTGGAAGAAGAAGATGGGGGACGGAAGAGGCTAGGAGAGAGAGAGAGAGAGAGAGAGAGAGAGAGAGAGAGAGATAGAGGGAGAGAAAGTGAGAAAGTAGAGAGCGAGGAAGAAGCTGAGAATGAGAGAACGAGAGAGACGATAGAGAGATGGAGAGAAATGGAAGGAGACAAAGAGGAAAAGATGGCAAAAAGAAGGGGATCCAGCGAAAGCATCCTGCAAATGCTTGCATTTCACAGAAAATGCCGTTTCGTAAGCCCGATGACGAAAATTATACTAATTAGAAATACCAATTGATCGGATATGCATGCATTGATGTTGCTTTTAAAACAGTTTTTACCCTCACCGTTGCTTTTTTTAAATGCCATTCGACCATCTTTAAATAATAGTAGTTGCCCAAGAACATATCTCAGTCCCCGAAAACTTTCATCGCAAAGAGTAGCTTTGTTCTTGCTTCTCTCTTTCATTCATCGTTTCGTAAAAACTTCACTCACTGTTAATCCGCCTATCCCTATGATTAATAGATCATTTCAGCCTTCGAAATCAATAAGAGAAGCAAAAATTTATGTAAAAATTGCTGAATTAAGAAGTAGACGGACTTAGCGGTGAGCGGAGAAGGGCGAAAAAAAGATTAGGAGGTCGAGAGAACAACGGGAAAGAGGGAGTAGAAAGATTGAAAGAGCAAAGAGTAGCTTTGTTCTTGCTTCTCTCTTTCATTCATCGTTTCGTAAAAACTTCACTCACTGTTAATCCGCCTATCCCTATGATTAATAGATCATTTCAGCCTTCGAAATCAATAAGAGAAGCAAAAATTTATGTAAAAATTTCTGAATTAAGAAGTAGACGGACTTAGCGGTGAGCGGAGAAGTGCGAAAAAAAGATTAAGAGGTCGAGAGAACAACGGGAAAGAGGGATAGGAGTGAGAGGGAAGGAGAGGAGGAAGAAGTGGCAGAGAGTGGCAGAGAAGCCATAGATGCTCTCCTTCGCCCAGAGGCGCCTTCTCCGTCGAATCATCCGCGTCGTTTGCGGGAAGCGACTGCCGCAGACGTGGAACACGGTTTGAACTTTTCTTATTATATTCTAGCAATTTGTAATCATTAAATAGATATTCAAAGCTAAAGATATACAAACATACAAATGTATATAGCCTGTACAAGTATGTATCTGCTGCTCAGAAGAAAGAGTGAGAGAGAAAAGAGAGACTTGTAGATAAAAGAGAGACAGAGAGAAGTAGAGAGACAGAATAGAGAAACAGAGATAAAAGAGAGAGAGAAAGGCGAGAGAGGGAATAGAAAGAGAAAATTGTATAAATATGTAGTGTGGAATAGAAAGAGAGGAAGCCTCAGTGAGAGAGATCTGACCTGTATGTCGAGATCATCTCTTGTTGTGGACAGCACATACTCACTCAATTCTATTCGTGTTGCGAACACTTTCACATCATTTCAAGAGCTATGTATTTAGGGAGATAGAAGGAGAGAGAGCGCACGCAAGAGCGAGAGCGAGAGAAGAGAGAGAGAGAGAGAGAGAGAGAGAGAGAGAGAGAGAAGGGATAACAAGAAGAGAGTGGTTTCATGTTACGAGATTCGAATGTTCTTGAAGAATGGAGAGATGTCAATGAAAAGGAGAAAAAAGTGTGGAAAGGAAAGCTGACCGGTCACTCAGATCAAAGAAGATACAACTTTATGTTTGTGAAACGTAGTATGTAATTGACAATGAGCAATAACTATTCACTCATCATTATTCCAGTAGTAACTAAGAAGCAGCAAGAAGAATCTTATTTGTTATTCGTTCGATTGTGAATTGAGGTGCTTGTCCTACTGTCTGTCCACATGTACCTGACAGTACCCATCATCATGGCCATGGATATTCGATCACAGCTCACTGGACTTCTTAGGCCGTACAGGTCAACCTTCTTATTATATCACAAATTTTGTGGTCGAATTATTTATCTTTTTATAATAAGAAGAATTTCAGAGAAATTCAGTCACGAGGCATTTTGGTCGGCGAGATCGACGAGGATCTTCTGGATATGTTCTACGAGTGAAGGCTCAGCTACATTTGCGTATCCTTATTATGCTTTGAACTGCTTCCATAACTGCAAGGAAGGACTGCCCTCTGTGCTCTGTTCGCGTGACGTCATTTATGACTGATCGAGCAGCCTGTTTACAGTCTACCCTTCTATGCGCTCTCTAGCATGTGTGTTGCCACTATCTCCTTTTCATTCTTTCTCTCTCGCTCTCTCTCTCTCTCCCTCCCTCTTTCTTTCTCTATTTCTCTGGCTCTCGCTCCTGATTGGCAAGGTTGCGGTGTGTTCATAATGACCTATGAATCGTCTGTGTCATAAGCAATTTATGCAGACGACGAGGGCAGGCAAAAGAGAGGGGAAAATGAGAGAGTGTTAGAGATATAGAGTACAGAGAGATAGCAGAGCTTCTTCGCTTCCGCCCTCTGGCTTATCATCCCTCTCCGTCTGTGATAAACTGATCAGTACCTATTTTCACAAGTTTCCTTGACATTATCACAAGACACTCACTTTGTGTCAAGTCACGTGGAACCAAAGCCGATCTGTAAAGTTGGAATTTGCTGATAAAATGTGCGCTTCTCTGCCTGCCACGTTCGCTACAGAATAAACTTTTAACACTCAAGTCACAAGACGATTAACACACTTTTTCGTTTATGAAAAATAATATTAATTAAAAGTCTATGAGAAGAAGGACAAGATACGAATGATATGTGTTATGCATTCATACTATTCACAAACCGGTCCACTACTCGGAATACAAGCCGTAAATCCTTCGCATGTTGCGTGCTATTCAAATAGAAACTACGATGCATGATTCCTCTGATTAAACGAGTAGTGAAATGACTTTCCTGCCATTGCTTCCCTTTGCCTTCTCCAATCACACTCCAATCAGCACTTCCTCACTCTTTACAATGTTGCTACTGTTGCAGAAAGAAGGCATGTATGTACATATGTATGTACGTACGTTATGTCATATTTATGTATGTACGAATGATGTACATATGTATTGCCAGATCTTGTTTGAGTTTTGAAATGGAGCATTGGCCGACATGACAAAAAAATCAAAGTGAGATACACTCTTTTGAAATTCCCAAGACCTGGATCATGTGAGTAATAAAGTTGTTTTTGCCGGTGTCATTCCAAAAAGAAACAGAGAACGAGATTTAATAGAGAAACTTCGGAGTGTTCCGCGAGTGTTTTTGAGGCGGTGCTTGGTGTATACTTTTTCTCTCCGTTCACTGCCTCTTTCTTTCTTTTCAATTTTCCTTCACCATATCTCCAAAATTTTAGCACTATTTGCCACAATTTTATCAGCTACTTCCACATCGAACTTTGTCCTTACGTTAACTAGAAAAAAAGGCATTCCATAGGCATCATTTGCTACGATGGACCCACATATTATTTCCTCTATTTCTCTCTACCTTTCCCGATTTCTTTCACTCTCTCTCTCTCCTTCTCTCTCTTTCTCGCGATTTATCTATGCTATTCCGTCATTCGCTCTTTATCTGTTTCTCTCTTTACTCTCTATCTCTAGCTCTCTCACACCGCTTTGTCATCCTAACTTTCCAGAAGAAACAGAGCGTTCTCGACCCTTGTCTTCTGTCGCCCCTCCTATTTTCACACGCACTTTTGCTCCCCCTTCCATTTTCTGAACTCACCTTTTGCTGCACGCTCTCCCTCCTTCGCGTTGTATATAAAAGAGTGCTTTCTCACTGGCCCACCCAGCAGAGCCGAAGCTTCTCCCTCTTTGTCCGGTTCATTCTCTCATTCTTCTACAAACAAGATGACCGGTGAGTTCTTATTTTCTCTCCCGTATTCCTCTTTAAAACTCTTTAAAAAAAGTTATATCACGGTGAGAGAGTAGTAATGTCATTTATAAGTGGTTCAGAAATGACATCATTTTTCACAGACGGCAAGTGCACGTGCCCCAAAGACTGCGACAAGGGTTGCGAGTGCTGCACCAAGAAGAACACCTGCTGCGATGGTCAGGAATTATTTATCTGAAAACAACTATGCACTCTTAAAACAAATGAAAAAAATTATCGAATAAACAAGTTAAAATATAAAAAAAATTTCCAAGCCGCGACAACATAATTGGAAATAGTCGCGTTACAGTACCCACAAAAGGGAGGCGTCTAGGGACCCTTTTCTATACAGAGATAAGAAGGGGTGGGTCTATGCACTAGTTGGTTCTACTGTTGGGGTGAGAGAAACTGATAAGTAAACCTCTTTTATGACATCGCTCCAATTTACTGACAGTGAGCGATTCCCTGCGTTTAGAAAAAAGAATTTGCTTTCGTTTAGTATAAAATAAGAGAACTACTTATCATCATTTATTTATTATGACGATCTGTAGGAAGGTAAATGTAAGTAAAAGATGACGCGATGATTGCTTCAGAAAAGTGTGCGGCAGACTGCAAGTGCTCGTGCTCGAAGACGGAGTGCACGAAGTCGGAGCAGTGCTGCAAGAGGAACGCCTGAGGATCTTCCCTCCTGAATCACAGATTCGTAGTCGGAATCAACAAACAACCGACACTCTTATAAGACTCCTACTGGTTTCACAAGAAATATATACCGAATCAGAGTTAATTTCGTGCTGCTTATTACACGCTCAAAATCATTCATTCCCTTTGCTACCATTTATAAATGTAAAAAGAGTCTTCTTTGATTGTATCCGTAGCAGGACTGCTGTGATTCATTGCATTTTTACTACAATCCGATAAAACAATAATACATAACAAACGACAGATTTCCAAGGAAAACTCGAAACATCGTTGCGTCCAGACAATAATAACATAGTTTTACAATTACAATATTTTCTCAATTGTAGCCCGGGTGCTATTTTTCAATACCCAAGCAAGGGAGGGGACTATAAGAGGGAGGGGTTCGATGTACAAGAGATGTGGAACACTGAAAGCTTGATAACTACATTTTATTCTCAAAACTAAAGAATAATAATAGCTCTTATCTACTACTTCAATGGAATCCGTTTAGGCGCAGCATTCAAAAGCTGCGCCAACGTGTTTCGTAATAACGATGGCTATATCGAAACAACACAAGTCCAATTCCCAATGCCATTGAGCATATTGTTATGCAAATTTGCATATTTTCACACTTAATACTGAGTGTTTCATGACTTTTGAAATTATTAATAAAAGCAGGGAAAACATCAAATAGACGGCATTTATATTAAACTTCTGCTTTCTGTTCTCTTCTGGAACTATTCCTCTCTAAAATTTTTTTGTTTTTATTAACTTGGCCTTCACTTGCAATTTTTGTTTTCATTTCACTATCTTCAGCAGAGAAATGTTCATACACGTTTGTACTGCATAAAGCTTCATCAACTAAGGGTTAATGAAGCTTTATGCAGCTGGCGCAACTTTTACAAGAAGAGAAAACCCGCGAAACATATTTTTCCATCTCACTTTGCGTTCTCCTCTTATACGTACATATACATACGTTTGTATGTATGAATGTACCTGCTAATCTCTATTCTTTCTTGAATTAGTCGTTCAAATCAATCGAGCACGTCCACTTGCAGAGTTCTAAACATCTGCTCGGGAGACCCTCTTGGCCACCTCTTCTTGGTGCGGTGCAACTAAAATAACAAAACAACTAAAATAATGCCCAATCTTAGATGGAATACGGCGATTGGCGGAGGGACAAACCGCAGGGCGAGTACAAATGGAACTCGTCTCCCAGGAATATGTAGGCAGATGGGAAATGGACTGTGGAGGAGATGAAAGAGGTCAACTGTTATTTCAAGGGAACCAGGAAGAAATGTGGAGTAGGAGCACATGTAATCTGACATAATTCATCTGTTCACTTTTATGAATACCGACACCACGAAAGCAAGCAGCTCCTTTTGCATATATCTTACATTCATACTATATACAATAAATCCCATGAAAATTGGGGAAATCCGTTTCTGTAACGCGGGAAAGAAGGTACTTTGTCAGTGTGCGCAGTTTTAATGCCTTGAATACATCTTCATGTCATATCTTCCACTTAACATGCCAGAACGCGTTTATTCAAAAAAAAATTCGACATAATCCGCTGGCGAAGAATCAGCAGATGGGGCTGAAACGAATGTGGCTCAGACTTCAACAACAACAACTACAATGTTCAATAAGATGACTGCGTCGTTGTTTGATGCCAGAACAGACTACGGAGCACACATACCGCAGGTGCTAATTGATTAGAGAGAAGTCTGCTTGGCACATACACAAACTGCTTTCCATTGATGTGGATTCGGCATCCGACGAGGCCGGGCCCGTCTGCGTTGATCGATAGATGCACTGCAGCAGAGTCGCCACGCGTCGACAACTTCACCTGGGATCATCGGGCATCCTTCCGCTTCTCTTTCCCCTCTTCAACCACTCACTTTTCTACCAAGCAGTCTGCGTATGCACATAACATACATATATATATCTATACATCCGACCATTTTCTTTTTAAAACGCCAACAAGTCGTAGTCTGACATCCGTAGTGATTCCAGTGACGACGTTCTCGCAGCGGCTGCTCAGCTCGCTTTCGTTCGCCTTTTCCGGCTTCTCATTTTCCTTCTCACTCTTTCTCTGCTCCTTCTTCTGCTCTCTCTTCTCCTTCTTCTTCTTCTTCTTCTCTTCCTCGCTCTTCTCAGCCTTGCTGCAAGGACTGAAATTCTTTGACCGACTCATTGTCAGGTGTGAACTTTCGTTTATCGATTTTCCTATGATGATAATGAAGGATTTTTCAGAAATAGAAGTCCTCACCCTGGTTCCCCTTCGACGCGGAAGGAAAGACGCTCCTTCGACTTCTTCACTTTCTTAGAAGAGCGACGACGATCTTAAAATGTATAGCAAATTATTAAGATCGATGAAGTTACAAAACCGTTCAAAACCGTTGCTCTAACCGATTGGATCCTTGAAGCTGAGACGCGTTCCCGAACAACGGCTGCGATCCCTCTTCTTCTTTGGCTTGTCACAGTCGGAGTGAACTGAACATGCTTCCATTTTCTACCCACGATTTCTCAATCTTATGCATCAAATAATTAGTCGATCGATAGAGATGTGGAGGAGTAATGATTGATAGAATGCAGACGGCCTGGCCTGTCTGCCAGTGGTCGACGGCTTCTCGCTGGCTCGCCGTCATCTCCCGCTCTGCCAGCTCCTTCTCCAAGGCGGCCAGCCGAGTGAAGGCAGAGCATTCAATCTGAAGAAATTGACAACTGCAGCGATCGACGGAGCATAACTTTTTCTTCAAAATATCCATGGCAGGACTTGGACACGACATGAGAAATGCGCCTTTAGATGGCCAGAAACTGACCCTGCGACACTTCTCAGCCACCACTCTGAACATAGCAACCGAGGAGCACTTCTGCAAAGCAGATATCACAATAAACTTTTTCGTCCAAATCAATGATAATTTAAACATACGGGCGGCTCAGTCTTCGTTGCCATTCTGGGACTTTCTGAAAATTTCAGTGTCTTATTTAAGAGAGCATGTCCGTAAGCTTCGAGCGCAGCCTGCCCGGGAAAATTGTTTTCGAATTCATTAACGGAAAACATTTTGCTTATACAACTCGACCCGCTCTTTTTAATGAGACTAATTTCATCATCATCCGATTTTTTCCCTTCGGGATACACTACCGTAACCCTGAAAATTCATTGAGCCATAAATCCATTCAAAATCTGTTTTGAGAAACGATGTACATATCATTCAATAGCATTTCGAAAGCTCTTCAAATTTCATCTAGGAACATGTTTTACTAAAATTTTATTTTGGCCGAGAAAATTGGCGTTAAGTTATTTGAAGGGTCTACACACCACTTTCTGCTCATTTCTACACTCTGGAACCTAGATAGAAAGAAAGAGCGTGAAATTTACTATCTAATAATCACCATTCAAGAAAAATCTGAGCGTACCAATTTTTGCTATGACGCGAGCAATGCGCGCGAATCGGTCAAAATGGCACATTTTCGGCCGCCGAGGCACCGTGCAAGCGCATTCATCGATCCATAACTACGCTCAATGTTAATATTACAAAATCGTTAGCAGATCATCTAAGTGCTCTCACAGAGATCTTCAAATGCTTCATACATACTTTTATTGAAATATTTATATTTCTATGGAAAATTTCGTTCTGTACTATTAGAACGCTTAAAAAACTACTTTACAAACATTTCAGCATTTCAAAACATGCATCATTAGAAAGAGCGTGAAATTTGCTTCAAGATGAACCCATTTCTATAAAGTTTTAAGTTTATAATTTTTTCTTATAAGTCATAAGAGTAGGCAAAGTTGCGTTTCGCCCAAGAATTTTGCTGTTTAGGTTATTCGAATTGGAATATTCCAATATTTTTTTCCGGTAAATAATTGTGCTAAGCTGATGCCCAATTCTTATCACTTATAACCGAACAATATAGACTTGAAGGTTTATTGAAAAGGGTTCACCTTGTAGAAAATTTCACGCTCTTTCTTACGATGTATGTTTTGAAATGGGGAAATGTTTGTAAAATAGTTTTTTGAGCGTTCTAATAGTACAGAACGAAATTTTCCATAGAAATATAAATATTTCAATAAAAGTGTGTATGTAGCATTTGAAGATCTCTGTGAGAGCTCTTAGATGATATGCTAACGATTTTGTAATATTAACATTGAGCGTAGTAATGGATCGATGAATGCGCTTGCACGGTACCTCGGCGGCCGAAAATGTGCCATTTTGACCGATTCGCGCGCATTGCTCGCGTCATAGCAAAAATTGGTACGCTCGGATTTTTCTTGAATGGTGATTATTTGATAGAAAATTTCACGCTTTTTCTTTCTATCTAGGTTACAGAGTGAGTGTAGAAATGAGCAGAAAGTGGTGTGTCGACCCTTCAAATAATTTAACGCCAATTTTCTCGGCCAAAATAAAATTTTCGTAAAACATGTTCCTAGATGAAATTTGAAGAGATTTCGAAATGCTATTGAATGATATGTAGATGGTTTCTCAAAACAGACTTTGGACGGATTTATGGCTCAATGAATTTTCAGGGTTACGGTAGTGTATCCCGAAGGGAAAAAATCGGATGATGATGAAATTAGTCTCATTAAATAGAGCGGGTCGAGTTGTATAAGCAAAATGTTTTCCGTTAATGAATTCGAAACAATTTTCCCGGGGCAGGCTGCCTTAAGCGCATGCTCGACTCTTACAGAGAAGCTCTCTTAAAAAAAAACATGGTAAAAATTAATGAGGATGGTGAGACAAACCAACCGAGTGTGAAGGCGTCGATTGAAGGGAGTGAACACAATTTGGCCCCGATTTCCACGCAATTGAATATACTTAACAGTACAACTACTATTCTTTAAAAGTACAACTATTACTATTCAATGCAAGGCTGCTAGTGTGAGTATGATCTCTCTCGCTCTCTCTCTCTCTCTCTCTCTCTCTATCTCTCACTCTCTCTATCTCTCTCTCTATCCCACTGCCAGAGTTTAAAGATTCTTAAAGGAGCTTGAAAGTCGTTAACTACTACCACGAAATGCCTGTTCTATCAGGACCGTAGTTGTGAGCAGCGCTCTTGAAACAAGGATCTTGGAAAACATATTCGGAATCATCGTTATAGCGAAAAAAATGAGTTTTCGCCTCCTTTAAGATTTCTGTTTCCGACCGCCTAGAAATCGTTTACTAGACTCTGGCTGCGCGATCTCTTGGCCAAATGCACCTACATAACTTGTCAAACCACTTCATCCTTTTTTCTGCATAAATGGCGTCAAACCATGAGATTCTTCTTGCGACTGCGATATGCGGTTCTACTCACACAATTCCACTATAAATACCACGTCACTCTATACATTCCTGCACAACCTTTTCTTCGTCAGCTCTTGTACTTCTTGACTTTCGTCTTCGATTTCCCTGTCTCTCTATTAATGAAATCTCCTTGCTCAACGTAGTATGTGAGTCAACCTCGGTTGAATGGCTACTTTTCCAGTTGCCCATGTTGCTATATCATCATCTCTTTCAGGTTTTCAATTAAAAAAATCTGGCTACGTTATTTAAAATTATATTGTTTTGGCTTCTAATTGACCCTACTTTTTTGTCACTTTAATGCCAACTCACAAACGAAGAATTCATTATTATCTTCACTTAATCCCTTCAAATATTTCAAAATTGTGTTCTTTTTAGATGGAAGCTCCTTTCTTTTCTACGCTCGCGCTCATCTCCTCAACAGGACTTTTCCTATTCCACTACTACTCTACATACACGCACTATTTATCGAGGGATGAAACCTTCAAAGATGGATCAGTGGTTGTTGTTCCTATCTTGTACTATCTATTTCACACTTAAAATCAATCATATTTCCTGAAATTTCACCCATCGCTTTGTATCACTGATTACTATTCGCAATGATTCGTAATAAATATTTTACTTCAACAGTTTCATTGTCTTGTAAAATATATAATCCTTTTGCTCTCCCTAAAATTGCATGTCTAATTAGCTTTTTGCTCGTCGTAGTGTCTGTCAACCACATGCCATAAAACACACTCACTACCTGAGCAGAGAGTTCTTCTCGTAAATGTCTCATAAAATGAAGCTTCACCCTATATAATTTTTGTGATTTGCCCTGCTCAATGCTATTTTTATTCCTCAATCATCACCTTTTCCATATTTATCTCCCTCGCTATCCTTCTCTCCCCCCTCCTTGTTGTCTTTCCTATCTCTCTCGTTCTATGTTTCAGTCTCTCTATCTATTTCCTCTCTCGCCCTCTCTCTCTCTCTCTCTCTCTCTCTCTCTCTCTCTCTCCCTCGCCCGCTGTCCTCGCGTTCCAAATTCCTCTCGATGCTTCACACACCCTTCATTCTTCACTTTGGATGCTATGTCCTTGCTTCGGATCTCTTATCAGTGAAAAATAACACAAGCTATTTATGGCGCTCCTAAATATGTTAGAAGAGTCGAAAGGTGTCTGAGTGAAGCAGACACATGGACTGTTGTAAGTGGCAAGTATGTATACCTATCTACATAGATCCATACACTTATTGCAACCTCATTGGCAAATTTGTAGTGCAGCGAATTAAGAAATAAATATCCATATATCTATGCAAAATGATACAATAAAAATCTGAAATCACAGATCATTGCTCTGTGCTCCTCAGAGAACCGATTTCGTTTTGGCAGTCGTGCAGAAATGAGAAGAGTTCAGTCTGAACAACTGCGAGGGAGAACAGAAACACGGGAGAGTCAAAAGAAGAAAAGAACCATGTCACTTCTTTTTAATGATGTCATTATTGTCATAACGAGGACTATATCGGTGCTTTACAACATGGATGATGGCGCATGGGCACTCTCTTCTATTAATCCAACTTTATCTCGTGTAGGAGTATCGAGATTTCCTGTTACATTTCATCAGTCTCTTTTTTATTTTGTTTGAGATTTACAGAACAAAACGAGTTTTGCTAGATGTATAAACTTATGGAAGCTGAAAAAAGTGCCAAGAGTCGTAGATCACTCTGAGATTAAAGTAGAGATCGTAGATCGCACCGTTTTCACCACGCCTGACGAATTGTAATTGCCGTGGTTTATAGCGCAATATTAATGGTCAGCAAATCAATCCACCTTGTACAGTACCTGGAAGACATAAATATCTTATCTGACTTGTACCGTAGCCCCTTATATACATACATACATACATAAATCGGGGAAAAGGCCAGTGCGAAATGTGCTCTTCCAGAGATACAGCCTTTGTAATACTACCACTATCTGAGAAATACTGCCTTTGTAATATTTCTGCGCGATTTCTTTTTTTGCTCTCACATACATATGTATATGTATCTGTAGACTCTGTTTTTCTCCCCCAAAAGTCTCATTATCTCCTCTCTCCCTATCGTCGTCTCTTTCTCGAAACACACCATATTATATTAGATACTCTTATAAAGATCAGCAGGTGAATAAGCCCCCTTGCCATGGGAGCTCGCTGATCTCTGTTTGCTGTACTTCGACACCATCAAATGGAATCCATCCTGCTTATGGAAAAATCGCCATTAGCTTGTTTGGGACCAAGACCTGGCAAGAATCTCTGCTTCCGGTTTTTCTTCTCGAAACATCATCTCGCGCTTCCAGCAATCAATTTCCGTTTTCCAATTAATGTTTCTTTTTACTAAGGAGGGAGTGGATATGATCTCCGTCGTTAGCCTTTGGAGACATCGGAAAGGCCTTCCATCCCAGGTACCCAGGCACTTAAGAGAGAGAGAGAAAAAGAGAGAGAGAGAAAAAGAGAGAGAGAGAGAGGGAGAGAGAGAATGTAAGAAATAAAGAGAGCGAGGGAGAGCGGTCAAGATTTTGAGGGTGAGGAAGAGCGAGGGAGGAAGACAAAAAGGATGGAAAAGACTCGAAAGTGATACAGTCAGGCCACGAGAAAGCAGAAAGATGTTATATAGCACGGAATCTGGTAAACAAGTACAAATGGAAGAAGGGATGTCGCGTGAAATGGTAAAAGTCTGAAAAGGATACCGGAATGCTGTGTGAAGTCTGTTTTTTTTTTATTATCGTCCTTCGAGCTTCTGATCTGATATTCAACTTTGACTCGACGCCCCCTCCTTGGCTTTATGGTTTCATTTTTGCTCTTTGAATTAGATGGCTTATCAGTAACGGGAAACAAAGGAGACTAGACGTATTAAATAGTACGTTCACTAGTGTAGCGAGAACGGGGAAAAGGGGGAAGCTTCAGCTCTCATAGGGGAAAAATTATCGTTTCTTGCTATCTCTCTCAATCTCTTTTTTCCCTTCTCTCTGGCTTGCTCTCTCTCACTCTTTCGCTCTCTAATCTCTCTCTCTCTTTTTCGCTTTCTCTCTCTCTCTCTTTTTCTCTATCTCTTTATCTTTCTTTCTCTCTCTTTCTCTTTCTCTCTTTCTCTGTTGCTCGCAGCTGCTCTTGGAAGAAAATGCATTGATGTCCCCTTTCCAATTCGATCAACGGTTCGCCACATTCCTCTCATGTTCTCACCACTATCTTTTCAAATTCGCTGCCTCCCGAGACATGGAAATGAGTGATATTCATACCAGCACTAAATATAGCATCCGCTCAAGACGCGTCCTATAAAAAGGGAAGGAACATAAATGAGGCGTATGAACTGATAAGATTGTCACGTCTTACTGTAGTGTACATTTGTATGTTTTAGCGCATTCTTTCTTCAAGCTACATACATGCTCTATTTCTCTCTCTTCTTCATCCAACACTCTGACTATTTAATTTATCTATCGGATTTGATATTTCCAAACTTCTACACATCTTCTTTAATCGAATACTAAACGCTATCGTCCAGGTCGGCAACTGCCCAAATGGCGCTTGTTTACTTTCCCTCTCTACATCTCTCTCTATATATCTCTCCTTCCCTCTCCCTATCCCCTAATCTTCCTCTTCCTTTCTTTTTGCACCTCTCTCTTTCTACCTTCATTTATCTTTTTTTTTCTGTATCATTCCCGTGCTGGCTTTCTCTTTGTTCTTCTCTCACTGCCGTTCATCCGGGCAGCGAAGTTGAACGCGAAAAGTTGAAATGCATTCAAATTCCGGTAATAAAAATAATTAGTATCTCACACTACAATATGGGCACGTCAGTCAGAAAATCCAGAACGTTCTCTACTTACAATTAAATGCACTCTATTTTTCAGGTACTTTGTTCAATGTTTTCGTCCCTTTCTCTCTCTCTCTCTTCCTTTCTCTATATCTCGCTCTCTCTCTCTATCTCTCTCTCCCTCTCTCTATATCTCGCTCTCTCTCTCTCTCTCTCTCTCTCTCTCTCTCTCTCTCCTTCACTCTCACCCATGTTGCAACAGCACATCCACCATAAATGCATGTTACATGCATTCTCTCTTGCCCACTGTTTCCGGTGCATCTCTTTTGATCTGTATCCTCGCAGCATTTCTCCGATTATTTTCCTCTTCTCCCTCTTCTGGATCTCTGCTATTTGGTGTGCTAATCAGTGATTATCCTGGCTGTGACCTCCCTCTCTAATTTTCTCGTTCCCGCTCCCTTTTCTCTCTTTTATAATTTATCTCTCTCTCTCCCTTTTCTTCCTGTCTCTATCTCTCTCACTGTCTCTCTCTCTCTGTCTTCATTTTTCTCTCTTTCTTTCTAAGCTCTCGTCAACTCCTTCAGATCCATCATGTTCATATGCATCGATGTGCCTTCGGTATCCCAGAGTGCTTCGTACATATCCATATTGAATTTCTAAATCCTTGCTTACTTGCAATGTGCGGTGTTTCTTCACGCAGTTGTATTCTAATAATGAGCATTTCAGAGATTTCATTTGTTCATTCTTCCCTTCACGAATATTTGTAGTATTTATGAAAGTGCACATTCGGGTTGTGAATTTAAACATTGCATGCTCTGACTCTCGTGATATAATGGTATTCTGCCTCTCTTCATTCTTTCTTTAGCCTCACAGTGGGTGTCCTTCTGTGTTGACGTGGGAAGACGGAGGGAGAGAGGGTGGCTTTCTTCTTGTCACCTTTGACACGTCAATGTCCAGGGATAGCACAAGATAGACCTAGAAATACATAAATCGTGGACAAGAGCGTGCAAAAGTCTTTTGCAAGTCCCGAATTCCTCCTCTGGCATCTCGCCATCCGTCTGTGTTCATCACATGACTCCTGCAGTAATCTCTCTCCAGAATCTACCGTATCCTACGATACTCGGACCCCATCACGAGATGCTCTACCGTATGAGCAGCGGCGGTGCGCAGACGAAGAAGCGGGTGACCATCTTCGGAACCCGCGCTCGCTTCTTCCTCCTTGTACTCGTTCTCATCTGCCTCACTAGCATTTGGTGCGAATTCACTCTTTTACTTCTTCCGGCATGTTCATATGGAATATTTCTATGGGAAATTATCATTTTAATTAACTGACGGAAAGAATTGAATGAAATGACAGGTCGAACATCCTCGTCGTCCAGATCGCCGTTGTATGCATGGCACCAATCGAGAATGGAACGGAAGAAGAGAACTATGATCATTATGACATTAACAACTGTTGGTTATCAGCTCAATCTTCTTTTGATTCCAATGAATGTCCCTCACCCTCGTTCTTTATCTCTCTCTTACCTCTCTCTCTCTTACCCCCTCCCTCTCTCTCTTTCTCTCTCTCTCTCTCTCTCAGCCTACCTTTCCTTCTGCAGCACAAGTGTCCCTGAGCATCTCGGTGGCAGCCGCAGCTGCGCTGCTATTCAATGTGCCAGTGGTGGGAGCAGTGAATCGACTTGGTATCCGGACGGTGTTCGCGACTCTCGGACTGATCTCCGGCATCGCCACACTGTTCATGCCGGCCGCCATCAAGGTCAGTCAGTGGCTGCATCCAGTCAACAATTCATTTATTATTAGACATGCTGCAAGAAATTCTGTATCTTAAAAATCGTTGAACTACACGGCGAAACTTGCAGCTCGGCTTCTACTGGCTGCTCGTCTGTCGCTTCTTCCAAGGAGTCGGCTTCGCAGCTAACTTTCCTGTCATTGGCGCCTTCTGCGCAAAGTGGACCTACTACAAACAGGTGAGGACAAAACGGCGCAAAAGACTAGCAGCGAGTGGTTTCGATCCACCGACCTCTGGGTTATGGGCCCAGCACGCTTCCACTGCGCCACGCTGCTTACGAACTTCTTCCTGGTCCATAGCCTAGAAAGAAGCCATCCACAGAATGTTTTCTTCTCATGGTCTTCCCGCTTTCTCTCTCTCTCTCTCTCTCTCTTCACCACACATGCTTATCATGCCTTTTTTTCTTTTATTGATAATTGGAAAAATTCCACAAAAAATTAAAGTGAATAAAATTCCTAACCACTTTAAGAAATATGTGGCAGTCTCTCACTGTATGTTCTACCATGTGTTCGCCATTCTCTGTAGCTCGTTCTCTCTCTTCCATAGACTGGAATGTTCGTCTCCTTCCTGGTGGCCTACGTGCAGCTGGCTCCGGCAGTGACCGACCTCGTGTCTGGACCTCTCTGCTCCATCTCCTGGGAGGCCATCTTCTATGCCCATGGCAGTCTATCGGTATGACGACTATTCTCGTGCATTAATGGACCTTTTTTATTTAATTTTTTATTCAGTTTAATTGAAACGCGTTTGTCTAAAACAGTTACTTGACATGGGGGACAGAATAGGTAGAGCAGTACGGAAAAGTAAAACCTCGTGCACATATCAGATCGGCCTTTTCCTCTCGTACCTCGCCATGTACCGCAACAGCCCCGCCCGACATCCATTTGTTGGCGATGTTGAGCTCAGCAAGATTTCTAGGAATAAGGCCGCATTGGAGTCAGTTCGCGAGAAGGCCGAATGTATGTATATAGAGCGAGAGAGGGGAAAGAGAATTATAGAGAAGGGGAATTAACGAAAGAAATAGAGAGAGAGGCAGAGAGATTTTCAAAACTGTAGATGCAACCAAGTTGTTATTTAGCAAAAAGGGAACCCGAATCCCTTACGGTGCCATCCTGCTGACTCCTGCAGTGTGGGCAGTGTGGAGCGGTGCTATTGGCAACTTCTTCGCCGTCAATCTCCTTTTCCTCTATTCACCAGCCTACTTCTCTAAGAGTGAGAGGGAGAGAGAGAGAGAGAGAGAGAGAGAGAGAGATAAGAGAGTGAGCAGACGCACAAAAACGAATGATGGATATAATTTTGCAGCTCTTCATATGGACACCAAACACTCGGCCCTCAATTCAGCGATGCCTGCACTGCTCGAGTTCTTCATTAAGCTCGCATGCGGTACTTATAATAAATGTTAAAGAAATTCTTGCTAATTTCTTTGAAAATGTACATAAACGAAATGTTATGAATTTCAAAATAATTCAGGAGCAATCTCGGACCGAATCCGCTGTGTCTCGGAAGTGAACAAGTTCCGCGTCTTCAACTCGGTCGCTTTCTTCGGCGGCGCCATTTGCTTCGTTGCGCTCGCCTTCACTGGCGCCGAGGATACGGTGAGTGTGCTAGAGTAATTTAATATTTCAATCTAACATTTCCCTCTCTAGACCCTCAACGTGGTGCTGCTCACTGCGGCCGCAGCCATTCTCGGCGTGACTACTGGCGGATTCTTCAAAGCAGCACCCGTTCTTTCCAAGCAGTACAGGTAAGACACTACAGTAGTCCTTGTACCGTTGCATCTTTTCTCACTTCGTTCCCTGATCCCTCCCCAATCTCTGATAAATTCTGCGAACATCCCCTACTACTGCCTTCTCCAGCCACTTCGTGACTGGCAACATCTCTCTTCTGCTAACGCTGACCATGCTGATCGTGCCCATCGTGGTCAGCAACCTCGTCCGCCACGACACCCTTGAAGAGTGGCGCGTTGTCTTTCTCATCACTGCTGCTGTCCTGGTATGTCAGCTTGGCAAGCGTAATAATCGAGGTCGTTGATAAGCAGTAGCCACGCGGCCTCTAATCTCCAGTTCAGTCTCTTTATTTCGATGTGCTTTCTCTTGAGATATGCACGAATATCGTCTTCGTGTACTTTGTCCGAGGCGAAGCGTGTTCGTGGACAGCGGAACCACCAGTTCGCGGCCACTCAGTGGCCCCTGCCACCATCGCCCTCCCTCCTACAGTATCATCCGCACCAACTCCCATTCCGTTCTCACTCACCTCCGTATACAACAACGAAAATTTATCACAAACGCCTTCCGCCCAGTCGATGTGCTAGTCTCGTTGAACAGATTTTACGATATACTTTACGGGCCATTGCATTTTGACAAGTCTGAATGTGCGCGAACTATAAGAATCTCTAGACTTATTAAGACGTAGTATAAGCTAACAAATCTAGAGAAGTCAATGAAAACTATGAATAGTTAAGAAGAGACTTACGCCCACGCACGCTTTGATACTCGTTGGAGCTATTTTGCAGTTTTTTTTTTAAATATACAACCGCTTTCGCAGTATTAAAGCGATATCAAGTGATATGTTCGAGTGATTTTCATGCCTTATTGCTACCGGTGACTATATAGACCATAATTTCTAAGATTGAGAGTCTCATTTCCATGTTCTAGCGTAGACATGCGATATTGTTGCTTAATTTTTATTACGATAAAATCACACCTCTCGAGGGAGAAAAATAAACTCGTTTATATATATGACATAATTGACTTCAAAATATCTATGAACAACAATTTCCTCTGTCTACTACGAACGATAAGGATATACTGAGATATAGTATTACAAAAAACCCCACTTACGATAAAGCTTACCAGATAAGCAAACATTTCTTGTTGATTTTAAGCTCAACCCGTGACAAAAAACGAGGACTTATCATTATGATTAGCTCGAGCAATAGTTAAAAAATAACTAAACAACTACATAGCATATATACTCGCTTTCTTAGTCTATTGATATAAGAACTTTACTGAGTCTATATGTGTATATTTCAAGAACAATATATGGTACACTGTATGTTAACTGTCATAACTTAACTGTTAACTGTTTTTGCACTTCTCGGTCCTCGTCTCCCCGGCCATGAGAGTAGTGCCGGCGATTATGAGAGAGATGCCCAGCCACCACAGAACGCCGTGCCGCTCGCCGAAGAGGAGCATTCCTGCTATGCCCTGAATATAAAGAGAAAGAAAGAGAAAGGAAGAGAGAGAAAGAGAGAGAGAGAGAGAGAGAGAGAGAGAGAGAGAGAGAGAGAGAAGTAAATGTAAATCAAAGCAATGCATAATAATAACTAACCGTTGCGAGAAAGTTTACTCCAGTATTTACAACCAGTGGCTGAAAAGGAAGTGAAATCTGAGTCAATCATAGAAAAGTCTAAAAGTGATCTAGAAATAACTACCCGTGCAATGAGTACTGGGAATGAATTCGTCATTCTTGGTCAGGGAACAATGGTGCTTTACGAATGACTTGCTTCTAACGGATCGAAAATAACGGAATACTAACAACAAAATACTAAAAGTGGAGAATAAAAAGATGTATTCATACCATAATCGTTGATTCCGACATGGCAAGGGCGCGGGTATGACTCCACCACATCAGGACGTATGAAGAGCCAAAGAGGGCCAGGCAAAGCAAGAACAGCTGCAATATACAACACTCAAGTTTTTTTGCCAAAACATAGAGATTCCCTCATCTTGGAAGAAACAAATAGGGCAGCTGATTCGGTAAAGATTCGTAATCAAGTAGGAGTCAAGACTTCCTTGAGTGAATTAAACTTGCAAAGATGGAAATACGCGGTCGGAAACGAATATGGGGCTGGAAAAATAAGAAAACCTACAGATAGACAAGGCAAGATCTGATAATATCAAAGAAATTATGGGTGAGGTATATCCTCCTAGATCCGGTCGTTAAACGTTTAGTTCCGGGTTAGGCTTTCTCACATTCGCTATCACGGCCCATTAAGTGATTTCGTGCAAACGAAGTTACTAACCGGGAAGTTGGTGGAAGCGAGATCGCTGGAGAAGGCGAGCTTGCTGCTCACGGAGCTAGCCGCCGCCGATAGTCCAGCACACGTAGCAAACACGAGAGATATCATCGGGCTGGAAGAGGGAGAGAGAAGGATACAACGACAAGGAAATAAGGTTCAGACAGATTAAAAAGGATCTCTTTCTTCAACAACATGAGAAAACCGAGAGTATTATGAACAGCAGCATTGTTTGAAAGTTGGCAACGAGCCATAACATTCAAACATCGAAATGTCTCGAAAGGAAAACAATTAAAGAGCGGGAAAACTTCCCGCAATTATAACATTTGAAAGGCTCAATCAGATGTTAGCGCTCTCCATTCAAATTTGCATGTTTTGCTTTTTCGTTAAAGCTTGCATAGTAAAAATATACATTTACTCGTTACTACTCCTCTTTATGCATATCGTGTCGATGGCCATTCTAATCATTCACGTATGAAATGCACTTGCCCTTCGAAACGCTTTTTTTCCTCGGTCATTTGCTCTTAATAACGTGTTGTCATAGCATTAAAACAGACGTTCGTTTACTTATAGGGTAGTTGTTGTATGGCTGATATGGTGGAGACCAACGAGAACGAGGCTCCCACCGTGCTAATCGCATCCGAAGCACCGTTTACAGCGTCAGCCAACGAGGAGGAAGGGCCGGCCAAGCCAGACAAGACTGTTCCGGAAGAAGGAAAAGCGGAGCAGAGCGCGGAAACGGAGGAGAACAAGGCCGAAGAGGAGGGAGAAATGGCCGAGGCCAAGCCTACGCCCGAGGAGTGAGTTTAACATTCTATTGCGTCTGAGCAATGGGCATTGTTCCAAGAACTGATTATTGCATCATTTCATTACTTCAGGAACGCGGTTTTGTCAGATTTATAATGTTGCGAAAGAGTTGGATAGCATGCAGACAATACTTTTTTTTTCATTTCGTGAAATTGCAAAGACTTGGACCATTTACTGGCTTTGAGGATCAGTGAGAAGATCTCGTCTCTTGTGGCAGAAGGCAAGCGAGATCTCTTTTCCCTCGAGTACGAGAATGCGTCTGTCAAGCTGGGAGAGGCGGCTGAACTCTCGTTAGTTTCATTCATTCTGGTTGTGGCTGCATCACTGATACGCTGTTTATTTACAGGGCTGAGACGTACGGGCAATACGCTCCAGAGGGGTATGAGGCCCATTTCTATTACGGAAAGGCCAAGTACGAAGCTTCCAGACTCGAAGGGGAAGTCATTCAGAAAACTCTCGCGGTTGGTAATTTTTTATGTTATTGTCATACAATTGGTCGATTATTGAGACATAACAATTGAGTACTATTTGGTTACTCCGCAAAGCCCTGAAGAAACACGAATACGATATCCATTTTTAGTCTCGAGGATATGTACCGCGTTGCTCTAAATAAGTCCCAACAATTGAATTTGCTCAAATGATATTTCTGTTCCGTTTGTCTTTGCCAGTATTACGAATTAATTATATTTCAGGGTGTAAATGAAGAGGATGAGGATGCCGACGGCGAAAATTCTGCTGAAGACTCTGTCGTCACTGGTTAGCGCTTTGCTTTTTGTCTCCTTTAAAGAATCATAAATCGCGGCAGCTTTAAAGGAATATTGCTCTTGAAAAAGGACTTAATATTGCAGAGCAAGAAATGGCGAAAATACGAGAGGACGTTGTAGATGCGATGAGTGAGGAGAGCAGGGAAGACGGTGACAAGACAAAGGAAGGAGAGGTAGGGAAGAAGGAAGAACTGGTGGAGAAGCCACAGGACGGAGAGAAGAAGGAAGCTGAAGGGAACGACAAGGAAGAGGGAGCAGAGAAACAGGAGAAGGAAGAAGAAACTGAGAAGGACAGTGTAGGCTGCGATGACGAGGAAAATGAAGACGAAGAGGAGGATGAGCTGTCGAATTTGCAAGTTGCCTGGGAAGTGTTTGAGGTATTCAATATTTTACATTTATATCAAATTTTGTTTCCTATGAGGAATCTTTTTAAATCTTGAAATATTTTAGGTAGCAAAGAAGATTTGCGAAGGCCAACCGCAGGAGGAGCTGTGGCTGCTTCGACTGGCCGATGTCCACATTCAACTCGCTCTCTGTGGAATGGAAGATGAGAATTTGTCAAGTGTCAGTTTGGTGACATTGTCAAACAGGCAGTAATTCCTGCTGTTCCAATGATCTTCTCTTTTCTCAGGCTGCGGAGGATCTTAAATTCGCTGAGACTACCCTGCAGAAGATTGATGATAACAAGACCACACGCCTTCAGATTGAGGTTTTCGATGTTATAAGACTCTTTTTCTTGGATTATGTTTGCTGTAAAATAAAACCAAACCTGTTCGTTCTGAATTGTAGATCTGCTACCACTTTGCGAAGCTGCGCAGTCTGAGTAATGACTATGTTGGATGTGCTGATTACTTCAAGAAGGCCAAGGATCTCATTAATCGCAAGCTTGGTTCGTTAGTTTTCCGTGAATTTAAAATTAATTTCTCCAGTGCGCGATGAGTTGTATGTAAAATAAAGAATATTTGAGTTTCATTTTTCGACAATCTTGACGGAGGAGTGCTTGTTTAGCCGAGTTCGATGCGAAGGGAGACCAGCTGACGAAAGAAGATTCGGTCATGAAGGAAGACCTCAAGGGTTCTCTGCCAGATGTTGAGAGTTACATCGAAGAAGCCATCGAGAACGAGAAGTCCTTCCAGAAAGTCAAAGCTGAGGTATCTTTGATAAGTTACTTGCAATATATTAGTCCTTTATGGCAATTTCGTGGTCAGACAATTGGGCACTAGACTATTCCTGTTTCAAGTCCAACGTGAAAAATTTCGTCATTTGAAGAGCGGCATTTGTAGTTGAAGAGCGAGGTGTTCGGAACTCTGACTGGCCTGCTGGACCCGAACGAAGGGAAGGAAGCGAATGATATCTCTGGACTGGTCAGAAAGAAGCGACCTGCTGAGGAGCTTAACCCCGAAGGCAAGGAGGAGGCAGACGGAGAGCCTCAGGTGAAGAGGGGCAAAAGCGAGGAGGGCGACAAGGAGACCGCGAAGGTTGAGCCCATCGAGAAGGAGCCCAAGAAGGCAGAGGAGTCCAAGGAAGCTGAGGCAATGGAGGAGGGAAAGAAGGAGGAGTAGGGTACGCCCTCTCAGCATTAACTATTTCATGCATAATTTGATTACTGTATTTTCTTTGTAGCTGAACTCTTCCTTGTGTTTGTTATTTTCTTATTAGTTCTCCTGTTAAGCTTACACAACGGCTCTTGTGAGTGCTCTTTTTGCTGTTTATTGTCCATGTTCTATTTGCTGAGCTTCGCGACGCGTGACGGAAGGATATGATCTTCAGACTAATGCTTAGGCGTTAGGATTCCAAATGTACATCTTTCACTTTGAATGCTTACCTTTTATTTATTTTTAATCGACGGTTTTTATGAGTCTCACTACAGATCGGTTCACTATCTGTGCCGGTATCTGCGCAAGCGTTCCATTCTCATCCCTATGTTGATTCAGTTTTAATCGACGATCTGAGTTTTGTCACCTCTCTGTGTATGCTTTGTATGTATCTAAAAGATAAAAAGCGCTCTTTGTCCGTTTATTTGCTTCCCAACGCAATGAACGAATAGAAATCTGCAAAAAAAAAACATTATTATTCTTCAAGAAAATAGCTTTTCGAGCAGTTAAGCCGAAAAAGTTTTTTCTTTATTATAATCAAAATTATTTTATTTATAATCATTCATCCCATGGCAAAACGACACGTAAAAGCAGTTTGTGTTAGTATATATATATATAACTAAACATAAAGCAGCAGTTGTTGAGAGTACGAACAAACGGCAAAAAGTGAAATCAACAGAAAGTGTAACAACTGAATCGAAATTCGCAAATAAAAATGTATATATCTATTACTCATAAGATAAATAATGAGTTCATCTCGTGTATAATGGATCAGCTCCATTAAAGAAGGAGGCATACTTGAAGTGCAGAGCGGCTTCGCGATTCTCGCTGAGAATCAGAGCGCGCTCGTGTTCGCTCACGCAATTCTGGCAAGTATTCGAGAAAATATTTCTTTTTTGTCTGCTAAACATTACACTATTTTTTACTTATGAAACAAAGGGCGCCAACGATTAAAGAATATGCGAGACGTCAGCTGGAAGGCACCCTTTCTCTTCCTACTGATTCTTCTCTTTATCTTCAACTGTACCCTATCAGAGGGAAATGCTTGCCGAGGCACCAGCTTCTCCGGACAATCTCCGTTCGCCATGATAAAAACACGACCCGCGCGGCGTGCCTCCATCACGCTTAATTCACTTATTACAATACATTTCTCATCCTCTTCTCTCTATCTCTCTCACTCTCTTCTCTCCCTCATCTCTCTCTCTCTCATCCTCTTCTCTCTCTCATCCTCGTCTATCCCTCATCTCTCTCTCTCCCTCTCTCCCCCCCCCCTCTCTCTCTTTCACTCTCTCTCTCTCTGCTGACCGAGAAGGTGGTACACAGACGTAGTCATATGGGTCAATGGCACGCCAGACGCGTCCCTCTACGCATTCGTTCTGACCGTATGTTCTTCTAAAGAATTGAATAATTGTAAAAGCACTAGAAACTTCGAAGTGAGCACTGCACCTATTTCGGAAGAAGTCTTGGCGCGCGCGTTGCCTTCGCAGATGGGTGTAGGAGTAGGAGAGGGAGGAAAGGGGGGAAGTGCCGTTGGAAGTCGAATTCTCTTCTCTCTCCACACACACGAAGCGAAGCGGAGAGAAGCCAAGTGAACTAGAAACACTCCTTTCTTACTCATTCTCTTCCTCTCCTTCTCATCCTTGCTAGTTTCCGCCCTCTTCCTTCCAATTTCATTCTCACTCTCCCAACCGATTCCATGCTGCGGGCATGCGAGCGACCTCGTCGATGAGTCTCTGCTCTTCACTCTCCTCCTCGTCTGCAAGAACGTCTTTCACACTGTCCACAGTGCGTAGCGGCACGCGTTCCTCGTCCTCCCGGCAGGATTTCTACCGTAATCCGTCCATATCATATACCGTGACACGGAGGGTACGGGTCATACAAATTCTTCCGGTTTGAGAGCACACCAAATCCGCGTTGCGCCCGTTTCATGCGTCGCGGCTAGGCACAGCATATAGCTCTCCTCTAAATCACTTCGATCCCTCTAAATCACTTCGATAAATTTTCAAATTAATGACCACATATTACGGTAACTTTTGGAGGGAGTTTAAATCACTTCGATCGATGCATTTGAACTCCCTCCAAAAGTTACCGTAATATGTGGTCATTAATTTGAAAATTTAGGCAACTCCCTCCAAAAGTTACCGTAATATGTGGTCATTAATTTGAAAATTTAGGCAACTCCCTCCAAAAGTTACCGTAATATGTGGTCATTAATTTGAAAATTCTGGCAACTGGCAATTTGCCAGCAATTTCACCTTCGCTAAGGATTTTGAAGTTCCGTTACGTTTGTGTCACACAATACGATTGTGGAAAACTTAAGAAATTTACAGTTCGACGCACCAAAATTCTCTCAAACCGGAAGGGGGTACCCTCCGTGCCGTGACAATAATTTATAAACATGAAAATATGAACAAAATGGATTAGTCAGCTTGTAATGGATGAGACGGAACGATAACTGTGGATATCGTCTGAAATGACTTGACTGACGGGATCGAATGTGGAAGAGACCGAGAGAAGCGCGTCGTGCCAGCCGACCAGGCGGTTCACTCGCACTCGAATCACTGATGAGTTGTCGATGAATCGCACCCATTCTGTGCCCTCGGAAAAATAGAAACATCTAGCAACGAATATATAGCCATTCAATTATTATAAATTAAAGTGAAACATAAATAAATGTATTCTTAGCAAGTTATAACGTATAAAGTAGCCTCTAACCAGTTAACTCGTCATAGCCACCGGCGTGTTGTACGAGGAAGGAGTAGAAGGCGTGGCCGATGCGGCGCACTTGGTGGATCACCACGGCAGACTGCGAAGGATGTGGTCAATTCTTGCAAAATGATTTTACTAGGATTTCAGCACTTTATCTCTTTTTCGAATTTTGGTATCACGGCCTAGTCTCTCTTTCTCTGCTGCTACTGTTTGTTCTTGCCTGTTGGATGCCTGCGTCGTTGCCTACGGGAGTCCGCAACTCAACGGTGTAGACGTTGCCTGGTTCGTCACGGTCGTACGGAAGAAGGACAAGGAGATGGCCAGTGGTCACAGCGTGGGGCAGCGAGAGAGAGGACAGACGCACTTCACGAGACGGCGACGGATTGTTTCTCAAGAGAGGGAGAGAGATTGGCATTATCACTCATTAGGAAATTTAGAAAAAAAAATGTCGGTTTGTACCTGCCAAAGTAAAGCATGCGATTGGCGGGCAGCCAGCCGAGATAGTCGAGATGAGGGCCGACCAAGCCGGGGCCGGCCCATCCGAACCGAGACGGCCGCATCCACGCGTTCGCCGTCGACATCAGATCGTAGCGGTCGCCGTACTCGCCTGGGGCAGCGTGCGGGAAGATCTGATTGGGAGTGGTGAAAGTCACATGAAGGTTAGAATGAAGCATTGTCTTATACCTTTGTCCTCCTCTCCGAGTACGAGTGCCCAATGTTTAGAGAGTGCACCATCTCATGCGCAAGAACACTCGAGAAGGCCAGGCGGGGCGAGATGAGAATGCCGTTGTCTGCAAGGGCGGTAGCATTATTATTAACATACATAAATCGGCTCTCTATTTACTAGCAGCGCCCTGTTCTCTTCCCTAATTTCCTACTGCCCTGCTTACTCCTTCCAAAGATGGCGGTGCGTTCGCTGTTGAGAAGAGTGACCTGCTTGGAATTGACGGGGACGCCTCGATGCTTGGCCCACGCAGAGCACAACTCCTTTGTCTTGTCGAATAACTAAGAATAAGAGTTAAAACTAGCAAAAAAAATACTGACTACGATCAGTGATTATAATTATAATTCACTAATAATAAATTATCTTGAATAAAAAATCAGAATACAATGACATCAGGCGAGAAAAGAATTGTAATCATGCAATCGATCTAACCGCGAATGGCCGGTCCTTGCCCGCCTGCAGATGCTTGTCCATGTTGGCCATGTCGAGCACTTGCTCACGATTGAAGGGAATCTCCAGCCACTCGGTTACGGTAGAGCCCCCGATTGAGTACATTTGTCACGGTGACCCCTCCCACCTCATTCCTTTCTTCCCATTCCACGTAAGTGCACTCTAGTTGTAGTGCCAGTGTTTGTGCATTCTAAGAATGCCTAGTGTTTATTAAGCGGTGTATTTTCTTATGACACGTCAGCTTATTCTCAATTCGTGACTTTTATGATTATATAATTTAGTTTGCCTTGGAAGGCGCTCAGAGAGCGGTGGCTCTTCAAGTCTGCCTGGTTTAGCTCTTATAGAGCGGTTGCTTTTCCCTTGCCTTGCCCAGTTATTAGTTGTTGCCGAAAGGCCAAGTTGTTGATAAAAGGAGTCGTTGTGTCCTTTCCCTCGCCTTCTCCACATCCACACGACAGCGTAGAAGCGAGACAGCTTCATTACATGGGGGCCGAACCGACCGAATCCGCCGAGATTTCTTGCTGAAGAAGCGACGACTCATCTCAAAGCGACTCCGGGCTGCGACTTCTCACCGACTGCAGCTCCAGTTGTTAAAACTCCAAGTTTACGGGGGCCCTGCTCTTTTTGAAGAGTTTGGGAACAACAGCAAAAGAGGGGCCGAACCGTGCGAATCGACGAGGATCTTCCAGTGACGCAGCTTGCGAGGGACGAGTTAGTTTCGCCTTGCAGGAAAGAGGAGAGGGGGGTCTCCTGAGCTGTGTGCTGGGCGAGAAGGTGGTGTGCAGAGGGGGGTCTGCTGGAAGAAGCTGGTGTCCGTGGCTGGTGTTCGACAACTGGTGATCGTAAAAGAAGTGAGGGGACTTCTGGAAAGTGCTGTGAGAGCAAGAGCACCTGTCGAGAGAAAGGGAGGGGGACTGAATCGAAAGAGACTGAATCGAAAGAGGGGGGTCTTTCAGGTGCGAAGTGTGAGCGTGTGCGTGGTGTGGTGTGGAGAAGAGGGCGGTGTGATTCGCGAGGTGTGAGTGGCTGTGTGCGAGGTGTGAATTGAGAGACGCCGAGTGATTTTAAGCCGCGTGTGTCGCGTTTATCACGGCGAATTGAAGGTGTTGCGCGTGTTATTGGTGATTGAATTGACGCGTGATTGTTGTTGTGAAGCGCGTATCGTGTGCGGAGCGTGTTTTGTTTTCGTTGCGCATAATTTCTGACGTGTGATTCGTTCAGGAGAGATGACGAACGAATTCGATCAAGAAGATGACGAAATGGAGAAGAGGCGGCGAGAAGACGAAGAGAAGCGCAAGGCAGACGCGCAGATAGAAGAAGCCGAGAAGTGGCAGCGAGTGAGCGAGAAGAAGAGAAAGGAGCTACGCGGCTTGCTCCACGAGGAAGAGAAGAACAGAAGAGCAGTGGAAGAGAAGAGGAGGGAGCTCGAAGTGCTCCTCCAGAATGTGCAGGTGAGCCAAACTATGCAGAGATATTTCGAGCGAGCAAGGAGCCAAGGGTCCAAGCCGACCAAGGCTCAGATTTGTGATACTGCTATTTTGATGATGAGCCAGGCAACCGAAGATAGCAAGAAGTATTTCCATGCCATGATTAGCATTTGCCAGAACGTTGAGAAGGTGCTAAACGATTCGTTGCAGGTGAAGCAGGAGTGGCTGGAGGAGGAGAGAAGAGACGAAGGCGTCATCAAGGATCCGCCGGAAGGTGAGAAGAATGATGAAATTGTCTCTTTACAAGGTAGTTCTGCCAGTAAGCATGCGTTAATGATTGAAGTGACCGAAATGAAAGCAAAAATGAATGAAATGTTGAGGAAAATCGAGTTGCAAGACAGCAATCAATTTTCATTCCAGGAGCATCCAGGCGAGAGCGCCTTCAGCGGCAGTGAGAAGAGAAGAAGAAGAGCAGGAGAGAAGGAGACGAGAAGAAGGAACGAGTCGAATTCTTCTGAATGTCAGTCCGATTCGTTGTTCATTCCAGGTGGGGTGAGAAAGAGCAAAGGAGTAGGTGGTGGACGTATAGAAGGGGTGCCGCATGGACTGGAGAAAGCGTATAGCAGTCAAAGTGAGAGAGCGGGGAGTAGTCAAAGTGAGAGCATGTTGGGTTCTGCCGCGGGATTACTAGTTGAGAAGCAAGCGAGTGCAATGTTGTCAATGGCTATGCCGCCTGTAGGAATGTTTGATGGGAAAGGGGGCTTGAAGAAGTTCGACGCATTCTTGAGCAGATTGGAGATGAAGTATAGGCCAATTGCTTCGGATCAGCAGATGACTCAGTTGTTGAAGAACCATTTGGAGAGAGAGGCAGAGACGATTTTCAACTCTTTTGCGCGGAAACGGGTAGCAACCTATGAAGAGATGAAGGTAAAAATGCGAGAGAGGTTGAAAGGAGACCAGACCATGCAAGAGTACGAAGCGATGCGAGATTGGGAGGAGATGTCGAAGAGAAGTAGCGAGAGTGTTAGTTCATTCTGCATGCGAGTTGAAGAGATGGCGGATAGGGCATTCCCTGAGATGCCTGAGAAGCATCTTGCACCGATAATGGCGAAGAAGCTGCTGAAGCAGCTGGGAGAGTGGACTCACTACCGCGAACTGATTGAAGTGATGGAGAGAGCAGACAAGCGAGAGAAGTACGAGAAAGTGAAAGAGCACGCGAGTAGAATGGAGATAGTAGAGCAGAGAGGCGCGAAGTTGGCAGCAGGGGCGAGCAGTAGAAATCCGTATACTGTGAATGTGAGAGAGGGACACAGAGAGCCAGAGAAGAGTAGGGGACCGAGACTGTTTGGGCCACGCTTTGGCCACAAGCAGCAGACGAGCCATCAAGGGCAGAGCGGACAGAGGACGGGAGGAGAGTTCAACCCCGGAGCGCGTCCTTTTGTGCCGAGTGCGAGTGAGAGTCGGCCGCAACCGACACAAGATGTGAGGAATATCACGAGTATTCCGAGAGAGAACGGGAACGCGCTCGGAAGCACGAGACCTCCTGTGAAGTGTTATAGCTGCGGAGGACGTGGCCACATGGCCTGGCAGTGCACAACGAACCCGTCGAGAACGACAAGCAATGTCATGCGCGAAGTAGAAGATGTGCCTAGGAAAGAGAGTGCGAGAGAGAACGAGCAGGTGAGAGAAGTGGACGAGGAAGAAGGAGTCTTCTGGAGGCCACTGAAGAAGACGGAAGTGACGATAAACGGTGTCGTCATTCCGGATGCTGTTCTTGACACGGGAGCGGAGATCACCACGATTCCGCAGGGGGTCATGAAGCGAGTAGAAGAAGCAGGCACGCAGATAGAGTGGCGAGAGACAAAGGAGGAGCTCTTGGACGCGGCGGCGAGCAAATTGCGCGTAGTGGGGAAAGCATTAGTCCAGTTGAAAATGAACGGGAACGAGAAGAAGGTTGGCGTGTATGTTGTCGAGAACGGGTGGCAAGTTCTCCTGGGACAGAACACGATTGAGCTGTGGGATGGGTGCTGGACAGAGAGAGAGGAAAAGGGAGAGCCAGCAGTAGTGGTCGAACGAGTGTACATCGGACCACTGGCTCAGAAGGATGTCATGCTGGAGGCACCAACAGATGGAACGCGCAGTTTTCTTTCTAGCGAGTTGCATGGACTGAGTGGAGGAGTAATGCAGAGAACAGCGGGTAGAAGGAGGGTGCAAGTGATGAACTTGCAGCAGACTCCGCTGATACTGAACAAGGGCGAGAAAGTCGGCGAGTGGAGAAAAGCCGATTTTGTGCTAATTGAGAGCGAAGTAGAGACCGAGAAGAAACAGCAGCGAGAGAAAGTGTCGAGCGAGAGAGCAGAAGTAGTCTTGCAGCTTGTGGAGAAGCAGGGCGCGATAGAGAACGAAGAGTGTAGGCGAGTAGTAAAGCAGAACGCGGAAGTGTTTGCTGTGACAGAAGAAGAAATGGGGAGAACGAGCATGGTCAAGCACGTGATTGACACTGGTGAAGCTCGCCCCATTAAGCAGAAAGGAAGGCCAGTGCCATTGGGAGTGCAGACGAAAGTGCGGGAGATGCTTTCTGATATGAAGAGGAGGGGGGTAATCAGAGACAGCAACTCCCCTTGGGCCTCTCCTTTGGTGATAGCGCAGAAGAAGGACGGAACATTGAGATTGTGCGTAGACTATAGGAAACTGAACTCGGTGGTGAGAGAGGACGCGTATCCTCTGCCGCGAATTGATTTGACAATTCAGAAGCTGAGCGGAAAGAAGTGGTTCACCACTCTGGATTTGATGGCGGGGTATTGGCAAGTAGAAATGGAGGAGGGGTCTAAGGAGAAGACTGCCTTTTGCACGATGGGTGGACTGTACGAGTTCAATGTACTGCCTTTTGGTTTGAGTACTTCACCAGCCACATTCCAGCGGTTAATGGAGCGAATTTTGGCCGATTTGCTTGGAGATCAGGTGGCCGTCTACATTGACGACATTCTGATTGCCACGGAGACGCAGGAAGAGCACGCGCAGATGCTTGAGAAGGTTTTGGAAGCCTTCAGAAAACATGGTTTGAAGTTGAAGGCTCAGAAGTCCAGGCAGCAGCAAGCAGAACCTCTCTCCACTCATCAGCAGTCAGCGACACTCAAGCGTGGCGGTCGAGGACGCCCGCATCGATAGGAGGGGGATGTCACGGTGACCCCTCCCACCTCATTCCTTTCTTCCCATTCCACGTAAGTGCACTCTAGTTGTAGTGCCAGTGTTTGTGCATTCTAAGAATGCCTAGTGTTTATTAAGCGGTGTATTTTCTTATGACACGTCAGCTTATTCTCAATTCGTGACTTTTATGATTATATAATTTAGTTTGCCTTGGAAGGCGCTCAGAGAGCGGTGGCTCTTCAAGTCTGCCTGGTTTAGCTCTTATAGAGCGGTTGCTTTTCCCTTGCCTTGCCCAGTTATTAGTTGTTGCCGAAAGGCCAAGTTGTTGATAAAAGGAGTCGTTGTGTCCTTTCCCTCGCCTTCTCCACATCCACACGACAGCGTAGAAGCGAGACAGCTTCATTACACATTCCATTTGAGACCGTCCAGAAGAAGCGAGAAAGCGAATCTCAAATCGTCTATTTATTGGATATGCCAAAGCAAATTGTATTTGCATATGTATGGACAGAAATACTAACAAAAAAAAACCAAAAAATTGGCTTCAAACACTAAGGCAACAGAGATGTAAATTACAGATTAGAGAAAGGAGAATATAAATAATAGAAATGATAGATCACCGTAGTTGTCTCCGTCGATCCATTGACGCGCCCAAGTCGCCGGGTATGGCTCGTCGTCCACCCCGCGCATCTTGCAGAGCACGACTGTCCAGGGGTCATGGGCACGCATGGGAAGAGCGTCGGAGAGGGACGATGACGTCATGAGGAGAAGAGAGAGGTGGAGGAGAAGGAGCATGCGGAGAGAGGAGAGACAAGGCAGATAGAGATAAAGAGGGGTGATCACGAGCAGTGGGAGCGAGAGCTGCACGGGCAGCGCGTACAGCAGGAGGGCAGCCGCCGCCGCAAGCCACCCCGTGGCTGCCGCCTGGCGGAAAGCCAGCGACATCCAGGGCAGGGAGGGAGATGAAGAGAGATGAAGAGAGAAGGAGAAAAGGAGAGGGCGAGAGGAAGAGAGAAACGAGAAGGAAAGAGAAAGAAAAAAGAGAGACGGAGAGAAACAGAACAAAAAAGGATAATAAACAGAGTTTAGAATTTATGTGAGGAGAAAAAGAGGAAAATAGACGAGAAATGATTAGGAAAGAGAGGAATAACGAGGAGGAGGTGGCTCACAACATCGTCAGTTCAGTTGCTGTCTATAAGGGAGAAATGTTTCATAAGCATCTGACATGCGCCAAATGTGAATAATATGTATTTTCCGTTGATACGTAGAAGAGTACAAAAAACATCAATGTAAAGGCTGAAAATGCTTCTACTAAATGTGTGGCAATTTTGTAAGGAACGCGGAAGGTGGAGGACAAATACTTCTGGTGGTTACATGAGATGAGATTAGTCTTAAGATAAGTCTTGTTTCCGTGCACTGAAAAGAAGAGACATTCTTGGCCCGGATTTTTTTTTCGCAAACAACCGCATGCCATGTGCAGATATCTGCCTAGATAAGCTTGATGTTTTACCGCATGCAAAAGCGAGAGGAAGAGAGTCTCATTTCCTCTCCCTATCTCCTACTCTCGATCCCCCCCGCGACAGTCCCCTCCGCGTAGACTGCGGTAGTCTTCCTGGTTGAAGGTGCAAGGTTTCTATTTCTCTGGCGAACACTATTTCGATGTTTTCTCACTGCCTGTGAAAAGCTGAAACATGCTGAGGCTAGGTGGAAGATGGAACAGACGAAGTTTTTTTCTTCATATTTTTAATTTCTTATAACTTTCTCCTCCTATACTTCTCTCTCTTTCTTTCTCTCTTTCCTTCTTTCCCTCTCGCTCTCTTTTCCTGCTCGGAGATTAGAATCAGTTTCACTTTCGCGCCTTGCTGGATGGAAGTGCAACAAGCTTGGTGGAGGTATGTATGTAGATAAGAATCCTTGGAAAGGCGAGAAAAAAGTCCAAGCCAGGTGGTTTTGCTGTAGCATTTGCAGAGACGCCGACTGACCACTCGCATTAGCAAAGATGCGCCTCAGATTGATGAGAAACTCTCACTCTCACTCTCTATCTCACCCTATCTCTCTCTCTCTCTCTCTCTCTCTCTCTTTCATTTGAATTCACACTTCAACGACAATTTATATAGGGCAAATATTTGATATGGCGATTATCATCAACTTAAAAATTAGAAAAGACTGCATGAGATAGGAAAATGCATATCTTATATGAAGAACGCCGCGCAAACAGTAAACTTTTTATTTAGAGGAAATTATTGCAGAGCAAATTAAATATGATAAAACTTTCGCTATATATTTTTTTATTAATGGAACACTTGAACAATATGAGATAATGAATACGATAAGGCAATTGTTTATAACAAACGATCCTAAGCTAAGTCATACATTTCATTCTATGGGAATAAATTAACGCGAGAAAAATGAGTATAATAGCCCGAGGCTGTCGTTTTCTCTCTAGGCGGAAACAGAACAGCGGTGATAAGGGGCAGTGAGGACACGTTGCGAGGCATAAGGAGCGGAGTCCTCCCTCGCCTATTCTTCCAGCGGACTGATAATCAACGCACCCAAAAACCAACATTGCTTCCGGCGCCAATCCGGCGCCTTTCTCATTCCCTCGTCTAGTCGATGGTGAGAGTTCACGCCCTTTTCTTCTTCTCTTTTGTTCGGATAATATCGCGCTGCTTCTTCATTCTCTTCCTCATTTTATTCACATTCGTTGGTGCTAATTTACGACTTGGAAAATTGAAGAGCTAGCATAGAAAGTCAAAGAGAAATGGAAGGGTAGAGAGGGGAGAGAGAGATTGAGAGAGGAAAGAGAGATAGAGAGAGGGGGAGAGAGACAGAGAGAAAGAGAGAGAGAGAGACAGAGAGAGAGAGAGAGAGAGAGGCGAGCAGTTATTGCAAGGATTAGTCGTTGTCTCAACAAAGCACACGGGGGGGGGGCGTTAAACAGATATTAGACGAGAGAACGACTGATTGTGAAGTTCAAGGAAATGGGGATGAGCAGCTATCATTGAGGATGCAGGAACATGGAAAGAACATATAGTGAAGCAGAATGGACTCCGCATTGGGAGATTCAACCATTGAAGCGATGCATTCCGCAATAGTCAGCCTTCAACACAGGGAAGAACAGGACGAAAGAGCTACATTCATAGAAAGAGAGAGAGAGAGAGAGAGAGAAACAGAGATAGAGCGAGAAAAGAGAATGAGAGAGAGAGACACAGAGAGAGAGAGAGAAAGAGAGAGAGAGAGAGAGAGAGAAGGATTGTGGGAGAAAGCGAGAGATTGGATGAAGAGATTAAGACAGCTCCATCTACGTCAATGTCGTCATGATTTTCGGTTCCGACGGAAAATAGTTGTAAGTGAGCTCGAAGCTGGTCAGTTCATCCTTGAAACTGGTTCGTTTCGTCGATTGCATGACCCCCAAACGAACCAAATCCCTTCTTCTGTGTTCCTCACTTTCTCCTTCTCTTCTTTCCTACAAGTAAAAATGCTACAGCAAATACATACATTTGCCTAGTCATACAAAAATATATTTATAATGTCAGAATATATCATGAACAATTAGGAAGAACAGTCTTGAAAGGAAAGGTATGAAGAAAATGGCTCTATTCCAGAAATTAACGTTAGTACATAGAAGGATAGTAAACTGAACGAAGGAACAAAGAGGATTGTGCAACCGTAGTAGTTTATACTTTGCTCCCCACCATACCTGTCATTAATTGTTGATCTGCTGTCAACAAGTCCATTTGTACATACATACAGTATCTTGTTTGTTGTTTTGTTATGCTGCCGCAATCTCTGACTTCAAATTCGCCGCCAACTACTCTGGCGATGGCCATAGAATTGACTTTGAAGAATCTACTTGCGAATGTGATCTAGAAAAGCCTGGAATGCAGAAAAAGAGAAAAAAACCTAAGGCAGTTGTTGGTGGAGTGAAGAGTTCCAGCTGATACAGAAATAAGAATTCCAACGGAATGAAATCCGACTCCGAAATGACTTGGGTAAGCATATAAATTAATATTATATTCAGAAAATATACTCTTCTTACGATTCGTACTGGCAAAACAAATTTGTTTAATTCCTTTTTCTTCTTCCAAATTTGCACTTTTCTTGCCGAGGATCTAGAAGAAGCGATCGAAATCTTAAAGGAAGCCACATTTTAACGTTCCAGTCGACTGCGCGATCGAGACGGGGCTCAGTGGCTTTTCACTTTCTTTCTCACAATCTCTCTCTCTCTCTCTCTCTCTCTCTTTCTCTCTCTCGCTCCTGATTTATCCCTTTGTAATCCACGTTCTCTCCTTATCAAACTCTCCGCCAATTTGTCTATCACCATCTCCATCACATCCTCTCTCTCTCTCTCTCTCTCTCTCTCTCTCTCCCTCTCTCTCTCTCTCTCTCTCTCTTTAAGCACAACTCTCTCTTTCACTTCCTCTCTAGCTCGCGCGTTAATGGGGCAGGTTCGAGTCTCGATCGAGCAGTCCCTTTTTTGCTTGCCGCAGGCCAAATACCGGCCGATCATGGTTTCCCTTCTTCTCTAGCTGCCTGACTCTCTTGATCCACTGCACTTTCTCGTCTGCCGCTTTCTCAGCCCATTGGAATGGCTATCGTCGATGTTCCATTCAGCAGCACATTGACTCAACGTCAAAGTCGAAAGCTTGCTAACTGTTTCCTCCCTATCTCCGAATCTATCTCTCGATCTCGCTCCCTCTCTCTCTCCTCCCCTCTCTCTCTCCTCCCCTCTCTCTCTCCTCCCCTCTCTCTCTCCTTCCCCCTCTCTCTCCCGATTTTCATACATAGTCCGAGACGAGAGCCAAGTGAAAGCCCTTATTTCCATGCCGCGTTTGCCATGCCACAGCAGTTCAGCGGCTGCCAAATTCTTTCTTTTGTGATATAGTCTATTAATCTATTATGTTTTGGTCAAAATGCTTAAAAATGCGTAAATTAAGCAGCTCCATATATGCAACTCAGAAAATATAGCAGGATTGATGGTGACAACGGTTTTTTCGGGTGTTCGAATTATTGATTGTATTGTTTATGGTGGTTCTTTCCATTCTTTTTTTCAAGATCTCGGAACAGAAGCTTTTCTTCAGCCAAGTCGGCGGCTCTGCCCCAACCCTCATGGCGACCGCCTTGCTCAGTGTGGCAAAGGTACAAACATCAACTTCTCATCCCAATGATTTCAACTTTCTTACAATTAATTAATTTAACTTCAACGTTATCAGTTCGCGGCTGCACTTTCGCTTTCTTCTCTGTTACTCGCGATCGTTGGCGTTGTCTTGCTGTTCGTCGACATTGACTACTTCTACAGTGCATCGCTGCAGGACTTAAAAGAATTCAAGGTAACGAAATATTTGAATTTTCGAATTTCCTCCAATTTTGCATGCCATTCCCATTCGCAGTCCACATCCAACGAAGCATGGGCGGCGATGTTTGGCGAAGAGCTGCCGGCTGTGCCTGTCACTGGCAAGGCTCGCATTCGCGAGCAGCGCGCTTCTGACGCTTGCGGTGCGTGTGCCGCGGCGTCCGCGACTCTCTGCGCGCGCGGCCCGCCAGGTCCTCGTGGCCGACCCGGTCCGGCCGGCCCTTCGGCCCCGCCTGGCATTCCCGGCCCGGACGCGTTGTCAGCCAGCGAGTGGATGTCGCGAGGACGAGCTTGCACAGTCTGCCCAGCCGGACCACCGGGATTGCCAGGAGCGGATGGACTGCCAGGTGAGAGAGAGAGAGAGAGAGAGAGAGAGAGAGAGGAGGAGGAGGAGGAGGAGGAGGTAAATACATATTTACATATTTAGTTACCCCAAATGCGGGGTTATATGTATGCTTGTGTGTATGTAGTTGTAGAGAGACAGAGAAAAGGTTAGCTATGAAAACACCTGAGGTGGGCCTGGCGTGGATGGTCGCCGAGGCTGGCCAGGCCGACCCGGACGGAACGCCAACATCGGGCGAATCGGCGCCCCTGGTGATCAAGGGTCGGATGGGGCAGATGGAGATCGTGGGGAACAGGGACATCCTGGGAGGCCAGGCAGCGGCGGCAAGGGAGCCCCGGGTGCGCCCGGAGCAGCAGGCACACCCGGACGACGCGGAAAGTCTGGATCGCGTGGTTGGTACTTATTTACTTATTGCATCAACATATAAGCCTACACTGAGGATAGCACTATAATATCGTTGAGGTCCACCTGGATACAACGGTAGATCCGGGCCACGCGGAAAGCCGGGTGTGCCAGGCTGGCCCGGGCCTGAGGGGCCACCAGGTCGAGAGGGTCTTCAAGGCTCTGATGGCCCGCCAGGAACCGACTCGGGCTACTGCCCTTGCCCTGACGTCATGTCCCTTATAAAACAAGCCGAGGTATCTTTATTTTCGTCAATTAGCTGTCTTATTGTTAGAATGTCGAGAAAAGAGGTTCTTCAGGCGCCTCCGTACAGCGATTTGGAAATGAAAGGAGCTTCAGTGTTAGGCATGCCGCCGCCTCCTCAAGTTAGATTTCGTTTCACTGCCGAGCAGATTCGTTCATAATCCAAGTCGCTGAATATCTTCATCTCAAGATATCCTCTCTCTCCACTTTTCTTTGTCTTCTTTTGCAGGCACTGACCAATCTGCCAGGGTATGGAGGAGCGAGTAGCATCAGCAGTAGTCATTACAATGTTCCGGTGCCTCGCGCCCCCGAGGACATTACAATGCGGCGCCCTCCCCCGCCACGCGCACCTCCGCGTGCTGGAGAACGACCGGCTCACTTGCCGCCAGATGATGCCGTCGTGCAAGCCACTAATCGACCGCACTCCACGACGAGAACGCCGTCCCATTCGAGCAGCAGCCCTTCTGCGGGCTACGAACAACCTTTTCCATCCCAAGCCACACACGCTCAGCCAGGATATGATATCCCAGCTGTAATTTCGTTATCGAGGCCGTTGAATAGAGAAGTGCCGGCGCCGCAGTCGGGCTACGATGTGGCTCCTTCTCTTTCTGCTCTTCCTCCATCAACGCCGAGCACAGCAGATCCATACACCTTCACAACTCCTGGATACAATCATGTAATCACTGCCGCTAAGGCTGCTTATGAAGCAACGGCCACGCCGGGCTCTTCTTCTTCTTCCTCTCATGCGCCATCTCCCGTTAGCTCATACGATGGCTCTGAACCTCCAACCTCAAGCAGTCACGCGTCCTCCGGCACTTCCAGAGGCTCATACGATGCCCCTTCGGCCCTCTCCTCCTCAATACATGCCCCCTCCGCCGGCGTCTCTTATGATGCCTCATCACCCCACGCCTCATCCAGCCGCACGTTCTCCAGCACCCTTGCTGGCTCATACGATGCCCCTGTGCCTTATTCTACCGCTGCCTCCAGAGTTGCAGCTTCAGGTTCGACGACTCATACGAATGCACCTCATCATCAGGCTGTGGATTCTTCAGCCAATAATGGCGGAGAAAGAAGGGAAAGTGCAACACCAGAATATGAAGCAGCTTTAGGCTATGAACAGCTGGGCAGCAGCTCAGAACGAAATGTGCCCAACGCGCAACCTGTTATGTTTACTTCTTCGAAGATACTATCAATTTCACCGCCATCAAGCAGATCTCCGATCTCAGGAACTGCTGCGTACGACGCGCCAGAGAGTGCCGCTTATGAAGCGCCGATCGTAGCAACTCAGACCGCCGATGAAACAGAAGCGCCTTCTGCTGGTTACTACGACCTCACACTACCATCTTCAACGGTCCCTCACACCCAAAAGAGTCATCCCATCACTCATGCGACATCGATTGCACCAGCCGGAGGCGGCTATGAATCTGCTCCGCCCTCAGCCGGAACAGAGGCTAGTGCATACGGCGATGCCCCAGCAAGCTACGATAATGTCGCTAGCAGCTCTCTTTCAAAGGCAACGACCACTGCCGCACCAATCGTCAGCACAACTCTGCAAAAGCTGCAGAGAGTGCGCTACAACATGCGCGTTGGCGCCAAGGGAGATTGGCATCAAGAAGAGGCCAAGCCCGTCCCTGACGGCGGCTATGGCACAGAAGAAACAACTCAGCAACATCCTGACGGCGATTCTCAGCCACTCAAGCAGTCTCTGCGAATCCGGCCGCTTCAGAAGCAACCATCCAGTCGCGCGCATCTGGCCGACCATGGCTATGATGTACAGGCCACTCCGAGCTATGCAAGTGACGCATCTGCTACAGCGGCGAATGGAAATGCAGGAGGTGGTTATGACGTAGCGGAAGCGACCACAAGGTCCCAGCCCGAGCTGGCTTCCGGGTACGGTCAAGATGGAGCAGAGCAAGCAGGCGCTGCACAGCAGTCAATGCCAGCTCTCGGCTATGATGTGGACGACGGCAACGAGGAATGGTTGAGAGAGAATGGCGCCGGCGAGCAGGAAAATGGCCGCCAGAAAGAGAAGAGCGCCTACGGCAGAAGCGAGAACAATCAACTTCTTGCTAATTACGAAATCGCTAACAATAAGAAGCTCTTCAATCAGCATGCGGATCTCGGTGGCGCGGAATCTCTCTCGTACGGCGCGGAAGGGTTCCCGATGCCGCACGCGATGCCATCGCCGGACGCGGCGGCGATGCGGCTGGCGACGCGCCACTCGGAGCGGCTGGCACGGGCGCCCGTGCTGCTGTCGTCGTTCGGCTATAATGACAAGGATGATAGAGAAGCATCTCCTCCGTCTTCCCTCTCGCGCTCTCTGCAGCTTCTGCAAGTCTCGCCGCCTCGTCTCCTCACGTCTTCCCGCCCTGAGCAGACCAATCTCCTGCTCGAGCCCTTCCCCTCTGCGCAGCCTCAAAGAATTCAATTTTCTAACTACGACCCGGCCACCGCTATCGAGCTCGCGAAACTCGAGATCGAACGACTTAAGGTGCCTAAAATTATTCTACTGCTTTTATCTTACATAAAGTTTAAGCATAAAAAAAAAGAAATGTGGGCAACGCCGAACTGGGCATTTGCATAAACGTTGGCTAGATGTTTTTTTCCCTTCATTAGCAAACTCGATTCGTTGCGGATGCAAACGCGAGCGCCGACGTTGGCGGATTCCCGATGCCGAATGAGATGAATACGCGCGGTTAGTGTTCTCTCATTCGCCTCCAGTTTTGCCTGTTCAGGGTGCGGAAAACGTTGTATGTACATCACACATAGAAATCCTGTTGCTATTAACTTAACTTTCTTTGTACTATGTATTTGTGTAAAAGTAATATACACAGACTCATCGCGCGAGGACAAGACTGCCTTCGTGGTGTTGGACAACTCGCATGGCCCACTCTCCGTGCACTCCTCAGCTTCTGTCTCGATCAGCCAGAATGGTCAGACGGGCGAACGAGAGGTCGCCAAGCACGCCGACTACCGCGTCGTGCCTCTCCAACGCATCTTTCATAGGGGCCGCGCCGCGTGATCACTCTTCTTCGCGCTTTTCACTATCACTTCACTTCAGATTCTTGCACATTTAGTATAGGGCATTCAAGGATTGTAACAGTTCATGTCATAATCTCCTTTTCCGTTCTTTGCGATGCCAGCAGCATAGTCTTAATTTCACCAAGAGCATGCAAGCGGCTGTTCTACTTCTGATCATTAGCACGTGCAATTCATTCTGCCCACTTGTTAATTTGGTGTAGTAGCTAATAACGCCCAACGACAAAACGTATCAGGAAGCTGTAGCGCTCATTCAGGAATCGATAATAAGCGACGTCAGGCCGGCAGCTTTAACGCGGTCTTCAGACACTGAATTTGCGCAATAATTATTCATAAATAATCAAATAATTAAAGAAAGATTCTTTTTTTGAACATATAGCATAATAATATGGCTTTCTTGTATTATACATACTTGTTGAGATTAATTGGTACAAACCGGTTTGGAACTTGCTGCTTCAGGTTAACATTCGAAAACAGATACGCATAAAGTGTTAATGAGTAGTAAGTATTATATAAAACATATGGAATGCATGATAACAGAAGAACGCGAGGGAACGATTTGGACACGGCACATGTGTTTAAAAGAAGTAGCGATGCTTGCCACAGTTGCCCTCTCTGGATGGAGGTTCTCCAAGGTCGACGCGGAACCGGTCCTTCATGATTACCATTCGTAAGTGATATTAAACGCTCTCTTTCTCACTCCCTCCCTCCCTCTGGATATCTCGCTTCGTCTAGGTCTCTACACACATTCAACTGATCTTGTGCAATCTCTCTCATCTTTTCTTTTTCTTCTTGTCTCGCTCTCTCTCTCTCGCTCTCTCTATCTCTCTCACTCTCTCTCTCTCACTCTCTCGCCTGCCAGTCACCTCCCAAACATGTCCATGTTGGATTGTCGTTATCCCTGAGGATGAGTGGCATGTTGTCGTAAATGTCTCAAAGGGAAAATCAAAGTGCACATAATAAGAATGAGGTCTCTGCCAAAACGACTTGGTCCGCAAGGTATCGTTTATCTAGCTGAACTTTTCGGAATGAAATTCGAACATTGCACAAGCAGTATGGCATTTCAGAATGAACATAATTAGGCTGGAGTCGAATCTAATCGAGAGGAGCGGTGGAATTTTCCAAATTTTTGGGTATACAGAAATTTTTTTTACTGACATCGTCTTATGTGGCATCGACATGCATACAGTACCGCTCAGCGGCCAGGGGTCTCGGCTATAGCGGCTATTGCGGCCGCGTGCCAAAGAGGCCAAGCGAAATTAAGCCCTGTAACATTTTTATTTTCAGAATTCATTGTTATTTTTGGCTTCAGGGTAATGTTCTGCATCCATTAAGCTCAAAAACTTTAAAAAATAATGTATATTCACCATAATGGATACACCATAGCGGCCGCTATAGCCGCTATAGCCGAGACCCCTGGCCGCTGAGCGGTACTGTATGTATGTATTTGGCATCTTTTCATCAAAATTTGCTCATTGTGGAAAAAAGCCAGAGTGAATGATTGTTTTCTATACATATGTACATATGTACATACATATTTTACCAGTTTCTCTCTTTGTATATGACATCTGTTTCTCTCGTCCTTCATCTGTACATCATCGCTGTCTCTGTACATCTCTCCCCCTGCATATCTCCGCTACAATTAGTCTGTCTCCCTCTTTCTTTTTCTACATAATATGTACGTATCTTTTAATTCAATTAATCTCTTCTTGCTTGATGCAACCAAAATACTCCGGAAATTCCTCTCGGACGTATCGTTTTCCGCCCAGGCACGACCTCCCGACGTAGGGCGCGGCAGTTGTATACACAAATGAAACAGGCTGAAATTAACTTGGACAGAGATGGAGAACGAGAGTGGAAACATTTGATGTTTCGCCTTTCATCTGTCGCTTCTTTCGTGTAATAGAAGGAAGACTGTGGGAACACGAATGGAACATCACCTATGATATTTATTAATTATTTAAAACAATCAAGACAAATAATACGATTTTATAGGTTTTACTTAATTTATTAACTCAAATGATCCGAATGCAAAGGAAATTCAAATGTGTAAATTCTTATTCATTAGATATTTTTATTTTTAAATCTGCCGTTCTCTTGTGATGGCCTGCATAGTTTCTATGCATTGCATTGTTTATTCTGCTGCCTGGCGTACTTTGGGCACAGAGATGAACCGAGTCACAACTTTTCCATAAAGATTCAACAAATTGAAACGTTTCATGATTAACTTTTGGGTACTAATTCTAAACGAGCTAAAAGTATGTGTAAATCCGTTCATCGAGTGTAGATGTCATAAGCTAATAAATTGATGCACATATCAAAACAATTATTCTAAATATGCAATTCATGAATTTCGATAAATCAAGAAATTTTTGGCAAAAGGTATTTATGTATACATTATGCACCAAACAGATTCATCGGAGTTTACTGGCTGACGAAGTCCCATTCATAGAGCACTCATTTATAATGGGCAGTTTAGCGAATGAGGTCGGAGAGACAACAAGAAGTAGAGAGAAAGAGAGAGAAAAGGCAAATAACAGAAGATGACGCCCGATTAGTCATTCACTCGCCTCGAGCCGTCCACGTCGCAAACTTGCACTTTGGATCAGCCTCGACCTCTCCGCCCTTTACCCCTCCCCCTCCCCTCATCCCACGCATTTTTTTTATTATTTCTGTCATCAACTATTCAACTCTCATTCTCTTCCCAATCCTTTTTCTCTCTATGTACATATCTTTCAAATTCATATCTTTCCTCATTCTGATCTAAGTGATGAATTTTTCGAGCACAAAATGGCCGAGGGATGACGCTATCATATTGAGATACAATGGGAGGAAAGAAAGAGAGAAACAAATTCAGCAGGCAAGAAATGCACCGTTCGATTGGCAGCTCCGAACTGCCAACGTCCACGAAAGAGTCTATTCTGGCCTGTATGAACAGCTCGGAAGGCCAGACTGAATCTGCACCGCCCTCGTCATGGCCGGGGCAGACCATTGCATAAAAGGCGGCCTCTGCCATCATCCAAGTCACATCACTCTCCCTCGTCTCGTCCAACCCGCCCTTCGGTACGCGTCCACTTCTCTCTTCGCCACGTTTATTTCAATAGCCATCTTCCCTTTATAAATATATTGTGAAATATATATGCATGTATATACTAGTTCTCTTTTATTTTTTTGCAACATATTTTTCTTAAAGTTGTTTCAAAGACTTCATCAACTTCATAGACTACTTACTTTGAGTATTTAAAATAACATGCAAGAAATCTTAACCTAGGCGTGTATCTCTACAAGTCTGAAAGATTTGAAAATCATCAATACTTCAATTATTATTAATTTAGAAGAACCCTAGAAATGAGCAATGCTTTCCAGAACATGCGCACTCTTCTCCTCCTCGCCATCGTCATCGCCGCAGTCGTTGCCTACGAGCACTCGGACCGCAATCGCCCGGATGAAGGTCGCTTCGGATGGGGACGCAAGGTTCCTTCTACTCGACTAATCATTTATCTTCTTCTCTCTCTCTTCCCATTCTTCCATCCTCTCTCTCTCTCTCTCTCTCGCTCGCTCTCTTTTTCTTTCCCTTTCTCTATCTTTCGATTGGTTCGTTAAAACACACCGTTGCAGAACAAGGAGAACAAGCACGGCAAGCACGATGACAGCGACGAGAAACACGGAAAGCACGGCAAGCACGGAAAGCATGGAAAGCACGGAAAGCACGGAAAGCACTCGGGATCTTCCTCCTCTTCGTCCTCCTCTGACTCCTCGTCTTCCGAGGAGGTTCTGACCACCGCAAAGCCATTCACTGACTTCCCCACCGACGAGCCCCAGACTGACGGACCTTTCTCGGACTTCCCCACCGACGAGCCCCAAACTGACGGACCTTTCTCTGACTCCCCGACTGGAGAGCCCCAGACTGAAGGACCCTTCTCTGACTTCCCCACTGACGAGCCCCAGACTGACGGACCTTTCTCGGACTTCCCCACCGACGAGCCCCAAACTGACGGACCTTTCTCTGACTCACCCACTGATGAGCCCCAGACTGACGGACCCTTCTCTGACTTCCCCACTGACGAGCCCCAGACTGACGGACCTTTCTCGGACTTCCCCACCGACGAGCCCCAAACTGACGGACCTTTCTCTGACTCCCCGACTGGAGAGCCCCAGACTGAAGGACCCTTCTCTGACTTCCCCACTGACGAGCCCCAGACTGACGGACCTTTCTCGGACTTCCCCACCGACGAGCCCCAAACTGACGGACCTTTCTCTGACTCCCCGACTGGAGAGCCCCAGACTGATGGACCTTTCTCTGACTCCCCGACTGGAGAGCCCCAGACTGATGGACCTTTCTCTGACTCCCCGACTGGAGAGCCCCAGACTGATGGACCTTTCTCTGACTTCCCATCCGACGAGCCCCAGACCGATGGTCCCTTCACGACTCCTTTCTAAGTGATCGTGCTTATCAATATCATGCTCAATGTTATTAATTAAAACATGAGACTTTATGAAATTGAAAAGTTCGAAATCACAAATGTTATGACAATCTGATTGTGAGTTGATAGTAATTTGAAAACACCGTTGCAATCATGCTGAATGCCATTGCACTGATTACCGTAATAAATATATACTATTGTGCCTCATCGTATTATTAGTCGCATATTGCGTAAATGACTTGCAAAGAGTTGAAAAGAGAATGAAGATTGAATAGAGAATGAACTACTTGCCCTCCCAGTCACAGGAGGAGCTCCATTCCGGGTCGAATCTCGGCCGTGGCCCGAGACCCTCCTTCTGGCACTCGATTATGCTGCGCATGTGTTGCAGGCAACTCTGAACGAGGGTTGTCATGCTTTCTCTGCTTAGCAGACATCCTTCGTGCTCACTTGATATGCAAAGATGGACTGCATGTCGCACGTCGGAACCTTGCCCTGGCAGAAAGAGCGGCATTCTCCGGGAACCCCTTAATAAAACAGTGACCAATTGATCTATTATTACTTTATGTTAACTTCTCTTAATAGAAAATATTATAAGTAAATTATTTTCCTTAAGCTATTTGACTCGTACTGTTATACATATGTATTTCCGCACGTACCCTTGGCCTCGCAGCAGGGCGAGTTGTCGAATGCGTCGGCGGCGCAGTAGGCCCACGTGGTCAGCTGAGAGATGCACTTGATGCCGAGAGTCGAAGCAAGCTCAAGCATCATCCATCATCTTTGTAAGAGGGTTCGAAGAGAGACTAGCGATGGAACAACTTGAAACCAGACGTATACATCCTCAGTAGTTGTGTTGTAGCCGCAGAGAGGAAGACAAAACTTCATGTCCTTTTCACCGACAGAACGGCAGCAGCCCTGTATATAGAGATAATTTATAAAGAATTTTTTTTTTTCGTTTGAGAGAGAAGTCTGTTGTTTTATGACAGAGCAATAAATTCAGTTAGTTTTTTGCATATAATTTGCATATAAATAATAAATATTATAGATAAGGGACATAGATGGTAGAGATGAACAAAGACAGAAGCGATAACCTGAATACGCGTATGGTGGACAGCTGCGCAGGAGCAGGCGCACTGTCGCTGCAGGACGAGGGCGCGAAGGGAAGAGCCGAAGCAGTCGCCCTGCCAAGAACATGAGAGGGATGCGGGAGATCCAATTACAGCTTAAACCCCTTTAACGCAACTAAAAAGTCATGTAAATGTTCAGAGGAGCTGAATTTTAGGGACCGTGTCAAAACAGCAACGACATTTGCGCTAAAAGTGTCGTAACTTTCTTCATTGTTATCGCAGACGGATAAAATTAGCACCAATCAATTTCTCTTTACAAGATCTATCCAACGATAGCACTTTTGTGACTGAAGCTTAAACATTTCAAATTTTCAACTTTTTTGCCTGCTGCCCAAGAACTGCGAAACCTATATGGTTCAATTCATCTCAATGAGAGCAATCACGCGGAATATTGGTTGAACCGGTACGATCACCCTGAACAAAGTTATGCGATCTTTGCGCAAACGGCGTTGCTGTTTTGACACGGTCCCGAATTTTATGCCAAATTTCAGCAGAATACTATTAAAAATTTTGGATATAGGCGTGCCTTCGCTGCTTTTCGATGGCAGAGTTGCCGTTCGGTCGGGCATCGCTTAATGAGTTCAGCCTCGTCGAGATAGAGAATGATATGTGAAGGGACGGTTCTGGCTGACTGTGAGAGGGCGGCCACCAAAAGCAGTGAGTAGAGCAACATACTCAGCAAAACAACTAAAATTAGTTTGGCATTGAGTGAGAACTTACGTTTGATTCATAAATGGACAAAGAGAATCAATCCAATCTTGCAACCCGGAAGGAAAATGAAGTCAATTGGACTTGAATTCAAGAAAGCAAGTCAGACTCACTCACCATCACTGGGCTGCTTTGTTATTGACGGCTGAGAAAAGTGGCGACCCACTTTGCTGCTCGCGACAAAAGCGAACAAACTTTCACTTTTTTGGGCTGTTAGAAGAATGCGAATAATCCTCATCAACTACTGTATAGTAATTCTCCTTCTTTCACTGTAGCTTTTATTCTCACTGCAACATACATATCATAATGTAAAAAAAAAACATGTACAGGAATGGCAACGAAAGACAAAACAGCCGTTACTGCGCCGCCCTCTCTTCTCAATCTCTCTCTCTTACTCTCTCTCTCTCTCTCTCTCTCTCTCTCTCTCTTTCTCTCTCCCTACAGCAAAATGTGCATCTGCAGTTTCTCCTGTGCCTTCCGATGGCGCGCCTCGAGATTGCGCAGCGATGTCTTCATCCGCCTCAGCAACTCTCGGTAGTGCTCCTTTGTCTGGAACGATGGATGAATCCAATCTCAGCCTCTCATTCTCTCTCTCTGTTTTCCCTCTGCCTAGTTCTAGCTAGGAGTGACCTTGCTGAGCGCGTCCTCCGAGTCGCGTAGCTGCTCTCGCAGTCGCCGCACTTCCGCCGCCGTCTCCGGATTCGTCTCCAGACGCTTTCTGTTTTGCAAAAGAAAGTCATTACATCGTTGTTGATTCATACTCACCATCAGATCAACTATGGGAATTTGAGGGAAGAAATTAATTTTAAAAAAATGATGTAGCCTTACTTCAGCTCGGCCAGCGTGAACTCGAGTCGGTTTCTCTCCCTCTTCAGTGCCTCCTTCTCCGCGTCGTGGGCAGCGCGTTCCCTTCGCTGGCGCTCTTTATCGTCTTTTTGTCTAAGGGAAGAAGGGATACAGAATCGATTCATTCATGCATAATTCATACTAGTATAGCACCGAAAATAATTCTGAAAAAAGCCAACCTCTCTTCGCCGAGCAGCCGCTCTGCCTCAAACCGCTTTAGTTGCTCGTCGCTGCTCTGGAGGGACTCGCGTAGAGCATTCAGATTGGAGAGGGATGTCGTCAGCTCTGGAAAAGACCTTTCCTTATCAACATTTATTGTCGGGCGGATAACAGAACTCTTGTCAATCGCTGACCTCTGTTCTGCTCGTTTTGTCGTGCGAGCCTCGCCTCGAGTGCCGCGAGTCGTCTCTCGTGCTCGGCAGCCGCCGCGTCGCGTGCGGCAGCCGCTGCTCGCTCACGCGCTGCCGCTTCCGCTTCGAGAGCGGCGCGAGACGAGAGAAGTTCAGACGCGTGCCTACTCAGGTTTGTTTGAGAAATTGCTAACTATTCCTTATTCTCTATTACTACCTAGAACGATCACATAAAATACTAGCATTTTGAAGTGTTTAATTAAAGACTGAGAATTGGACCTCGCTAGCTCCGCTGCGCGCTCGTCCTTTTGCCTGAGGCGCTCCTTCATCTGTGACAATTCAGACAGTAGCCTGAAGAGCATCAACGTACTCTCTCACTCCTGCACATGTCTTCTCTCTCTCTCTCTCTCTCTCTCTCTCTCTCTCTCTCTTCTACAATTTCCTCTCTCTCTCTCCCTGCTTCTCATTCGCTCACTCTCTCTCTCTCCCTCCTCTCTGCCTTTCTCTCTCACTCCCTCTCTCTCTCTCTCTCTCTCTCTCTCTCTCTCTCTCTCTCTTTCTCTCTCTCCACAAACCTTGCCCTAGTAGCCTCTGCTTCCGCGCGAGCCGCACTCTCGTCCGCGATCTGCCGCTCCAGACGCTGTGTCCGCTCGCCGTTCTCCGCCGCAGCGCGCGACGCGTCACGAGAAGCCTGCAGAGATCGCTTATATATTATAGATATGTTTATCTAGGTACTTATCTAATTTAGTTTTTATTCGTTTAATACAACAAAGAATTATAAAGATGTCACAATGTAATAAGGAGAGAATAGCATATGCAACGACCAAAAAGGATCGTCAGAATGCAGGAATGCGAATGCTACACTGCATCATACCAAAAATGACCACTTCTCTCCCCCCATCGTTCCATTCAAGGCCCCCCCCCTCTATTCTTCTCCTCCACGCCCGCCCTCCATCCGAAGCACTCTCCGCCGTCCAAGTCATGGGAGAAATAATTGCTGCTCAAACCTCAGGCGCTCATTCCGGAAGGGCCAGCATTTCTTTGTTTGCAGCTGCTTCTTTTTTGGGCTCTTTCTTTCTTCTCATTCTTTACCCATACGTCAAAGATCACTGAAGCAGCAAAGACAACACGCCTAAGAATGTCTCTTTTGAATGATTTCAAAGAAATAGTCATTTTGTTTATCCAGACAAGTAAATAGGCATTTAGTTGTCTCCGACCGACCTGCATGAGTTTCTCCTCCAGATCGCCGCATCGCTCGCGAAGACGCTCCAAGGCACTCTGCAGGAAAGACTCGCGTTCCTTCCTGCATGGCGAGAATTAGTGATTGGAAAACGAAAGAAAGTTGTCTTGTCAGGACAAATTTAGAGAACTTCACATTCCGCTTTAGTTTAATCTTTGCCCTACTCTCTTTCCATCATAACTATATGTATCTCTCTCTATCTCCCTTGTTCTCACTCTCTCTCTCTCTCTCTCTCTCTCTCTCTCTTTCTCTCTCTCTTTCTCTCTCTCCCTAGACGTACCCAAAGGGTTCCCCTTGTCCGCTATCCACCAGCTGCTCAATTTGCCTGGTCAGCTTGTCTACCTCCATACGCCGGGTTCGCTCGTTCTCTCGCTCTGCCGCACGCATGTCGCGAATTTCTGAAGGAATTTTTTTTTACTTTTGAGTAAATTTTTTAATAACCATTCAGAAGCTTTAAAATCAGTAAATGTAACCATGAACTACACTTCATTTAAATGATTCAAAAATACCGGCGAGTAGATGATCATTCTCCTCAACGAGTTCATCCCTCAGCCTGCGCTCCCTCATAGTTTCCGCCTCTTGGTCCGCAATCTCCTGAAAACAAGCAGAATGTGAGTAACAATTATGCTGCAGACATCTCAGAAGATAAAATGACAAAAAATGAAAAGGAACAAAATGGGGAATTGAGAAGGAACCTTGCGAAAGACGCGCTGCAACTCTTCCACGGCATCAACATCCGAGTGTCGAGCCTTTTCAACACGTTGTCTGAAGAAGCACAATAATAAGTATGGGTTATCATTCCAAACGATAGCTTCTATCCTTCAACTATCCTGTCTCTTAAACTCATTTCCTTCTCTATCTCTCTGCACTCTTTCCCTTTTGTATCTCTCTCTCTCTCTCAGTCTATATAAATATCTTCCTATTACCGCGTGCACTGATCCAGCTCTCTGACGACTTGTCTGCTTCTCTCTGCAAGATGTTCATCAGCGCTGCGAGCTCTCCGAAGATCTTCGTTTTCGAGGAGAAGCTGACGAAAAAAAAATTCATATTATATTGAGATTTTCCTCTGTTACTTTTTTATCTTTTTTTAATGCGTCAGGAAAGCAACAGATTCACAGATTCGAGGGTTACTCGCTGATTGGCAGCGCGCAGCTCGCGGCACTCTTCCACGAGAGAGACACACTTCTCCTTCAGCACTCGATAGTTCTCTTGCGTACGCAGCACCAGACGACGCTCTACCTAGAAAAGAGAGGGACAGAAAGAGACAGGGGGAGAGAGATAAGGAAACACGAGAGAGTGAGAGAAAAAGAGACAGGTCGAGGGAGATGACCGACAGTAGGGGTCAGAAAAATAGAGAAAATGTTCAAGAAAGGAGGTGAAGATGAAATGGGAGACCTCAAGAATGCGGTTGAGTTCGTCAACTTCGCCTGCTGCTCGAGGCGAAGAATTAGCGGTGGACATTGCAGGAAAAGGGGAGAGCTGAGACGAGAGAACGGAGAGAAGCCGATCACATCTTTCTGCACTCAGTGGACATGGAAAAAAGGATTAAACTGAAAAAGAATGTATAAGTTAAGGTATCATTTATGAAAATTAACTATCGCCTTAGGTTGACGACGAAAATCACTCTGCGGAAAGGATTGTGGGCAGAAAGACATAGTGCATTCTCTCTTTCTCTCCCTCTCTCTCTTCCTCGTATGGTCTTACTCTCTGCCCCCTCTCTTTCTCTTCCTCCCTTCCACGATCCCTGTTGTTATAGGAACCACCTGGCAAGCCTCTCTCTCTCCTTCTCTGCTCATAATTAGGCAACCTGAATGAAGCACACACTGGGGACAGATTGTGTGTAGGCAGAAGGGCAGAGGGGGAGTGCGCACCCAATAAGGGAGTGCAGGAGAGGATTTGCATGAATTGAAGAGAAAGAGAGAGAGAGAGAGAGAGAGAAAATGAGAGATAGAGGAAAGAAAGGGAAGAAGAACTAGACACAGAGAGGCGATGAAGAAGGGAAGGTGTTGATGGATATTGTACAAAACAAAGCTAGCTGATGGTGAAAGGGGAGGGCTGTGAGAGAGACATGGACTACTCGTCCCGCTTCTCACTAACCATTCTATTATTGACATTGTACACAGGCAGGAAATTCATGAAGATAACTATGAAGAACAGAAGACAGGCTTTCATCGCCAACCTCGGCTGAAACTGTAGCAAGCAGAATAATCATTCTTATTTAATGACCGTTGCTCATTTCTTGTTCCTCATCATCTCAAGTGAAAATGGCCAACATAATTATTTTTTTTACTTTAAGATACACATATGTACATGTGTAAGCTTACCAACTATTTTCAGTAGCTTTGAAAATTTTTACTCCTATCATTTCTGGCAGCATCGAGTTCTTCTGACTTTGTATACCGCTGGTTGTATTGTTAGAAGGTAAATGGCATTTAAGGCTTTAGTGTGAATGGTGAGACCGCTGTCGTGTTTTCTGAGTACGCCTGAAGCGACGCTATCTATGGATAAAACCCAGGATTCTTCTTTCTGAAGCCTTTAAATAAGAAACAAGCATACTGTATAACTCAAATATTAATGAAGGTATTATAAAAGGTGCACCACGTTATGATAGATCCCCGGGCAGCGCGTTGCCCGATAAGCAAATAAATTGTATACATATCTATGGAAAAATATATAGTCATGCAGCAAAACAAGCTTACTGAAGCGTTGATGTAATAAAAACATTTAGGAATGCCTATGATCTTTTTCCTCTTTCCAGCGTCGCCATGGGCAAGAAACGGTGAATGAGGCGTGCGAATGGCTGAAGCGGCAACATCAAGCCATTACGGTGGCACGCAAGCTGGAGAATCTGGCTGACAAGCTCCCGAGAAGTGCCGAGGCTGCGAACGAAGGGCAGCAGGCAGTGGAAGTGATGCGTGATGGAGACCAGAGCAGCACGGTGTGTTCAGTACTTTTAAGTTTACTTTTATAACCAATTTTTTCAGTTATCTCAGATCTCTTCATCAGCGCAAGTCGAACAACTTGAAAAGCACAAGGAGGTTGGTAGCTGAAGGTGGTCGATGATTTGCTTGTAAGAAACCAAAAGCGCCTACTTTATTAATTTAGTTGTTTAGATTTTTTAGAACATCAAAATAGTTCTTGCATTAAAAAAATTAGATCGTCCCTATTTTCAGACTTCACTCGGCAAAGCAAAATGCGCCGAGCTCACGGAGCAGGCGATGAATGAAGAAGGAGAAGAGCAGGAGGTGGTGACAGAGAAGAAGAAGAAGAAGGGACCGCAGCCTCCCGCCAAGGTGGCACACACTCAGGGTAAGAAGTCCTTTACCGTTTAATGTTTAAACCTGAAGTATTTGTTGCCGTTAGCGTAATGGTAGATAAACTTTTTGGATTTTTTTTTAGAAATTGAGTTGTTGTTTGCAGACCGTGACCTCACTCCGACTCGAATGGGAGGCTCATCGAGCGAGGAAGAAGAGATTAGAAAGAAGAGAAGAGGGAGCGTGAAGAAGGAGATTAAGAGAGGAGCAGAGAACTCTCGCAGAAGACATTCCGAGATGGCAGAGGAGGAGGGAAGGAAAAGGACAAGGATCAACCCCAGAGCAGAAGAGGAAGGAAATGAAAGTCAGTCGTGGGAGAAGTTTAGAATATTTCACTATTGTTCTGTTCGTAACGAGTTCGCTGACAAAGAGACGGATGAGAGAGCTCGAAAGAGTGAGTTGTTTTCAGGTGATCAGTCCGAAGTACGTTGCCAGAGACGTGAGGGAAGCTGCGACACTGACAATTCGGACTCGCATCCTTGCCATCACTGCTCGCGCAAGTTTCCACCAAACTCGGGCGTCCTGCGTCATTCTAATTATCGACGGGACGATGAAGGAAAACGACACCAAGATCAAAGTATGTTTCTCTCTTTCTCTGTCCCTACCAACCTTCGTTTTAAATTTCTGTTTCATTTTGTTTACTCTTCGCATCTCTCTCTTTCTCTCTCTCTCTCTTTCTCTCTCTCTCTCTCTCTTTCTGTGTCTCTCTCTCTCACTTGCTCTCACTTCGCCTAATTTTTGTTGTTATTTCTTAACAAATCGCAGTGATTGCTGTTTTGATTCCATTTTGTCTTCTCTGTCCACTTCTTTCCTTACCTTAGTGATCCTAAATGAAGCTGATGCCCCAATGACTAATCTTTGCAGGTTGCGTTTCCCTTGAATAGCAAGGTTTTGGAACAGCCGGAACTGAAGAAGTACTTGACGAGAATCTACTTGGTAACTAAATAGCAGACAAACTGTTTCTGAGGATCCATTCGTCTGCTCTCTCTCTCTCTCTCTCTCTCTCTCTTTCTCTCTCTCTTTCTCTCTCTCTCTCTCTCTCTCTCTCTCTCTCTCTCTCTCCTCTCTGTACTCTCTACCGTGAATTCCATCTCTTTTTCTTCGCCAGCTTCTCTCACTCAACAATTCGCTTTACGAGGTTGCCTACTCCATCATCGACATGCAACCATCCAATTTAAATTTATTCTTTTTCAACGATCCCCAGAAAATAATTATTATGATTTTTGAATGATTTTTTACTTTAATGAACTTGTTTATTGAAGCTGTGTTGTTTATTTGTTGTTGTTTTTGCGTCGTTGGATTGCTCGCGAATCATTCCATTTTTATATTTTTTTTCTTGTCTCTACGCTAATTCTTTTTTTTGTTGCCTCTCGGCTGACTTTCCTTAGGTGACCGTTTTTTCGATTTGTCGAAGAAAATCAAACTAAGCTTAAAGCTAAATTTATGATGTAAGTTGTTATCGGTACTGCTCGTGCTGGTCGCTTTTTACCCTTTCTGGTGCATTCCCTTCCTTCGGCCAGTTCCTCGCAATAATGTGCTTGCTGTTCTCGTTGTTGACCACTGGCAAATTACAACCTATCACTGCTGCTAGATAGATTACAAATGCTTCTATTTTCCGAGTTCGTGTTGTTCCTCTCGATGCGAACAGATAGACGTGATAAAAGAGGAGTTGTTGACATGAGAAATTTAAGAAGAAAAGAAGAGGATTGGAGAGAGACTACCAGGGAGACAAGAGAGAGGGGCGAGTGAGAAAAAGAAAACAATAAAAAATTCGTGACGAAGAAAGCGAGGGATTCAAACATGGAAATGTGATAAAAAGAGAGGAGGATAGACAATGGAGATTGAGCTTGAAAAAAGAATGATCTACAATTTGACTAGAAGAAACTCATGCGCCCCGCTGAACTTACATTTTGCGCGTTCTGAGGATCATTCGTACAAAATATTTCTCGAGTGGTAATTTCAAAATGCTTTTTTTTTTATAAATAAAACCTTATTTCTTCGCTATCGTTTGCTTTTGTAATTGGTTAGTTACCTGTAGACTTTTGGATGCAAAGATATTTAGTTAATGTGCTGGTTTGAACACTTTAATCTGGTCTACCACTTTCAAGGTTAAAAATATTCTTCAGTTGAATTCATCATGGTCTTCCGAAAATACCGGCCAGTGAAGCAATGGGGAAAGATGGACACGCGTATCTTCAAGCAGATCCTCAACGCACGCAACCAGCGACCAATGACCCGCTTCGTTGTCCCCGATGCCATCAAGGTTGCTTAGTTTGAACAAGTGATGCTTGGGAAGCATTCCTCCTTGAAAGACTTGGAAGGTTAAAATATCGACAGATGGTTGTCTCAGTGATGGTTGTTCAGCGGTTCGTGAGTTTCTCAGATGCTGTAGTTATCAAGGACTGTTTTGTATCGATTGTGCTGAACGAGTCACCCTATCTTATCATTGTGGCACACCTTTGTTGCCCTTCTCGTTTATCAGAGGCTCATATACGTGAATTGCAATTTGCGAGCAATCAGAAGTATTCCATTCCACTACCATATGTGTGGGCAACTCAAGAATATCTACTGCCTGCCTACAACATGCATTCCTTCCAGGAACTAGGCGTGACGGTTCACGACCCAAATGCGAAGGGATTCTTCGAATCTGAGTCTGTACAAGCCGCACAGTCGACACATCAACAACGACAAAAAAAGACTGCGAATCTCGCAGCTATCAAGGTCTTTCAAGACATTTCATCTTTATTACTCTTCAAGAAATCCTGTTTGCTAGTGATGGTTGTTTTATGCGATAAGGAATGAAATTATTGTGTGCTTGATCACTAAGGATCATCCACTATTCAACGAAGTCGCTAGCCTTCTCTTCGATGGCTCTGATCCCATGAGCGACGGAATGGCTCAAGTTAATATTTGCTTTCTATGTTATTTCTGCTTTATTGTCCGATAATTATACTTGCTATTCTAGTTATTACGCTTTCTTTCAACGAATAATTGTCCTTGCTGCCAGCACAACAGTTTTTTTTAAGTTGTTTTTTTCACTTCACGGGATTTTTGATGTTTTTTTCGTGTTCCAGTGATAGAATGAAAACAGTCCATCTGTTCCTTCAACCTACTGTCAAGCATTTTTAGGCTTGCGTAATCTCGAAGGCGATCCTTCGCACCTCATTCCCTGAGCACATCCTCAAGAATGCTCTGGTAGACTTTGATGAGGATAAGGTATTTATTTTTCAAGTACTTTTAAAGGTGTATATGAAGTGCTGTTTCCGGTGTTAACGTTTGCATACTTTACCAATCTAGGTGCGTGATTCCATTCTGCATGGCGAACGCTACGATCCAACCCTGGAGAAGCTGCCTCGCCGCTTCGACCCCGTTCTCTTCTGGGTCACGCATCCGAGAGTTCATGGAACTCCCGTTGTTAAGAGAGGGTAAGCATCTTGACTAGTTCACCTGTTGAGTTTTATACTGCTTGGATGATTCTCCGACTCTGTTTTCAAGGAATATCATCCTGAACAATCTCTACCGTCACATCCTGCTCGCCGCTGCTGAGAGTGGGACCGTCAGCATGGAGCACTTCAGGTTGGGATTCTTTTCTAAAATGAATTGCATTATGTCGAAATTTTGTGGATAAGTGTGGTTTAGAGAGATCACTATTCCGAATGGTACGTTTGCTGATAACATGAATTTCTGAACAGAATAAGGTAATGGATGCAGAATACCGTGGAAATAATTTTTAACTGTATTAGGCATGCGTACAGCTGAATATCCAAGCTGGGCAACCTAATCATGCTGATGAGCTCCTCTGTTCTTTGATTAAATGAAATAATAGTTAATCGGTGTCGTAGTAACATTATTTGTATTTTCCAAGATGATCTCACGGATTTTTTTAAAAGGAAATTGAGGAAATGACAAAAGGAGTAATTGTGTTAATCAGAATAAAAAGTATATATGTAGACTGGATCGAGACGAGCCCTTCTCTGCGTGTCTCTCCACCCCGCCCCTATTCCAAGATCGGCCACTCGTTGTGCGTGGCCAGCCACATCTCACTGCGCAGACAACTCTTGAACGGAAGACAGCAACATGGGCGACCAAGGAGGAGGTCGAAGAGCTCAAGTTAGTCGCTGCTAGATGGAGATACCGAAATATCTTCTAATCACATTATGAACCCCGATGTAATTTTGATGAGCATCTAGTTTTAAATCGCATATTGTTTAGATCCACTCAACTTGAGTCAGTGTACCCGATCTCGCCAATAATCGACCTCGGTTCTGATCACATTTACAACAGGTGAATGATGGGTCTTTGGCCAGCTCACGCTTCAAATGTTTTGTTCTTTATCCCTTCGCTTTTCATTCTGACCATTTCGTTTGCTTTTACAAAAAAAAAAAGCTCCACCGTATTTGGTGAAATTTATGCCCTTTTGTGCAATACTGTGTCAAACATCTGAAGACTTTTTCAAATCACTTTTACCATGAAAAAGTTAAACGGAGTTCATTACCTTTATGTTGCATAACTTGAAATGTCTTCGAGAATAGTAATCTTAATTAATTTGAGAGATTCGATCCTAGCCCGTTCTCTGTATGCATCGTCACTTCGCGTCCATGCCATTCTGTGGGCCCGCGAGCAGAATCAGAAGTATCCTTGGACAACGTAAGTAGGCTATTTAGGAAAGAATCCTATAAAAAAAAAACTATGCAATCACCTGACTGTTCCTGTTGTTGTGAGAAATATTGGGTATTTACCATTTTCACAGTAAAGTCAGTTAAATTGGCTGATGGTGAGTTGGTTGTGATGATTTCAGGGAGCAGAATGCCGCAAATGCCATTCTTTATACATTCGGCGCTGCTGTTGCTGAGGCCATGAAACTGGGCAAGGATCGGTGAGCAAGTCTTTCCCGCGTTTCTATGCATAGATGTTGGATGATGGGAAATGATACGAATACATTTGCTTTCTGTATTCGTCGAAATGGTCTGAAAGTAGCGTTTATTCTTTGATAAGAAATAATATGTCTTAAAAAAAATGTTATTTGAGCCGGCTAATTCGAATGCGTTTACTGTCCTTCAGAGACCTCTCCTCCTCTCCGGTGGTCACTCGCGGTGTTCAACTCGTGGACGGCCGCCTTGATCTTGTCGCCTTCCAACTCAACACTCTCGACCTTAGCGACGCGAATCCAATCAAGAATGTTGTCTGGGTCGAGAGAGGTAAACAAATCTATACCTCTAAAGCTTTCATTTATTTGAAAATGTTGTGTAAGCAATGAGCAAATCTATTCCGTTATTGCTTCATTCTAATTGTTTCTATGAATATCTGCGACTTTTGTAGGGAAGCAGATTTAAACAATAAATCATAATTGAATTCGCCTTTTAGGCTGTCGCCTGTACAAGCCGAAGCCGTTCTACGAGCAGATGACTTCTGTGGAGGAGCTGAATATGACGGCGTTTGCCAAGCTCTCCGCTCTCATTCTTAGCTGATTCAGCATCAAAGGTGATCTCGGACAATTGAGGATCTTAGAATGTTAAAGTTCTTTCATATTAGTGTTTTGTTTGTTATGTTGTTTGTTATTGGATAAAGTCCTCTTGTCAATGTCTGAGCAGGGTTTGTTGTCTGATTCTGGTTTGATCCCGTATGTGTTCTTTTTATCTAAAGGTTTTTTTCTTTCTTTTAGGGTGGCACTTTTTATTTCTTGTTATTAACGCCGAGAAGGTTGAGAAAGGAAGTTTAGGCAAGACCCTCTTATGGGCGGCGACGGGGGCGAAGTAGCGGACTCGAAGTACGAACATCAGACAGTGGAGATCCCTCTCAGAGTACACAAGTCAGTGGAAGATCAATGGATATTCACTTTATCTGCGTTCTCTTCCTCTAATTGTCATGAGTCCGAGTGGAGGTGTATCCGCAATGGAATTCTCTTGCACACGTGATGTTCTTGCAGTCCGGGCCGTTTGGAGATCGAGAAGCACATCAAGTTCCTGACACGGCATCTTGGCGTGCTCCCAGACGCCTACACATCACTTGACAGCAATCGGTTGGTTCTACTGTAGTGACTCTCGTTCTCCCTCTCTTTCTCTCTCTTCTCACTTTCTCTCCTTCTCCCTCTCTCGCTCTCTCTCTCTTTCTCTTTCTCTTTCTCTTTCTCTCATATTAACTGTCTCTCTGCCTCCAGCGTGACTCTCCTGTTCTTCACGCTCTCTTCGCTTGACGTGATTGGCCAGCTGGACACAGTGGTGACGGAGTATCATCGCCGGGTGATCATCGACTGGCTCTACCAGCTACAGATTGGCAAGGAGGACGGTCAGTCAGCGCGAAATCAATCTGTTAAGCTTTAACATGTAAATTGTAGTGATAACTAGGAAGATGCATTGAGTTACTGTTACGACGTGTGGAATACAAGATATTCTGTAGTAGAATAGAGAACATTCAAACGGGTTGCTTCCTGGTTAGCCAATTACAGGACTTCCGGAGTGTTTTCTTGTACCTTTCAGGATTGAGTTCCTCTTTGTCATTAAATGTCTTGTTGTGTGGAAGTATCCTCCTTGCAACTCTACCAGTTATTTCCATTATGAATCAAGAGCTTCCGCATCCATTTCGGCAGGCTCAAAGCGTCAAGAATACGTCACGTATTTTCAGCCCTTTGCTGCGGCGACTTGGTCTGCTGAGGCGAAGCCCCGCCCACAATGACGTCACCATTCCTCAGCTTCTTCCCTCCGACCTCAAGCTGCACCGTCCCTTCCCTCCTCCCCTTCGCCGAGCCCCCTGCTCAAGACTTTGGCTATGCCGATGCTGCGACTCCATCCACTTTTGGCGGTCTCCACTTCTCGTCCTCGTCCGCGTCGTCGCCCTTTGTGCCGCAGTACAACGTAGCCGCGTGGTGGCGGCGGCTCGAGCTGGAAGGGGGCACCGAGAGTGGCGCGGCCTCTCCCGTCGCGCCCCTCCTGGCACCCCGCCTCCTCCCCGGCTGCCTCTCGCGCCCTCCCGGCGTCTTTCCACTCGAAACGTCCCGCCGAGAACTCAACCAACGGAATCTCCTCTCCGCCAGACTGAGAGAAGACGAGAAGAGACTGGATCTTTGGACAGTCTCTGAGCGATCAGACAGGAGAAGCCTTGAGAGATATGGTATCAGGATTGGAGAAGAGGACAAGTTGAAAAAGGCCAAGATACGCGGTGCGAGCAGAGTGCAAGAATCCCTACTGGAGCTGAGACCTGCCATTTTCAAGCCGAGAGCCATCTGGACGAGAGCTCAGAGAGTGCTCCAGCTGTGGGATCCAGAGGGAGTCATGGATGAGGATGAGGAGGGGGGCTGTGGGGAGAGCAGCTTCATCTTCCGAGGGGACAACAACGAGGAGGTCATGGACTATGACACCGGCACTATTCTTTCTTGGAGCGAGAGCAGCGACTTGCCTGGTCATAACTTATTATCACTGTGATAACTTTATTGAGTAAACATATTAGGTGAGCTCCTCCTACTGGAAGAAGGGAGGTTGCCGAAAGGAAGAAGAGTGGGACCGCGGGAGGACAGACAAAGTCGAATGTGGCATGGGAGTGCAGAGAGACTCATCAAGACTGAACCCAGTTTAGACCGCATGGAGGTTCCTCTTCAATTCATATCCAAGATACTGAATATCTGCCTTCCGCCGTTCTCTCCTCCCCATTATCTTTTTTTTCATTCTCTCTCTCTCTCTCTCTCTCTCTCTCTCTCTCTCTCTCTTCTCTCACTGTCACACACATTCTCTCTTTCTCTCTCCCTAGCTTGTCTGTCACTCTGCGCACCCTCGCGTGCCGTTGATTGCTTATGCGGACGGCAGTGCCCGCCTCCTCGATCTCCGCTGTCCACAGACTGAGCAGCCGTCTCCTCTTCTCTACAAAACAAGCCGTTTCCATGGACAGGCATGCCGCGCAAATCGTTTACTTCTAGAACTAAATATAATCTCGCTTAGCTGGAACTCGGAGAAGAGTTCAAGTATATCCCGGTTCATGCGAACGACCATCCAGCTCGTATTCGACACATGTTAAAGTTACAGTTCAGTTTTCAATGCGTACATCTTAATATCAGGCTTAACCTTGTCTTTTAGCAATGCAGACTTTTTCCCCGCTAATTACAATGCCAGTTGAACTGTTCGAATGATGTACTCTTATCTCCTGATCCCCTTCCCCAGGCAGTCATCCTTCCGCTTCCTCTTCGTGTCGCAGTACGCGGCGTGTGTTGTCGACCAACGGATGACTTCCTCTTCCCTGCCGCCCCTCCTGACTCAGAAGCTCGCGTTGCCCGAGGGCAGTGATGTCATCCTGGAGGCTCCTTCTCTGCGACTTGAATCAGGAGTCGGGACAGGCTCCCTCGTCCACTGTCTCCACTTCCTCTCGCATGCACCCGCCTGCGTGCACGAGTGGCGACTCGTAGAACACCCCAATGGCCTTCTCTCCACCGCCGCAGTTCCCAGGAAGCTGGAAGAGCCCCCCTCTCACCATGACGCATGGCCTACAGCCACTCGTGCCCTGGCCATGGTCCCAGGGCTCAGGGCTCCCAGTGGTGCTGGTACTTTCTGGCGCCTCAGGGCCATGGACTCTGGCGCGGTCTGGAGTGAGAGAGTGGCGGCTGAGAAGGGAGAGTGGACTGAGGAGCCATGCGGAGAAGACGGATGGTGGAACCAGCCTGAGCCATGGGAGGAAGAGATCGAAGAGGATCTTAGCATGGAGAGGGAACTCCATCCGACTGTGGTAAAGCAGCTGAAGAGGAGCGAGAAGGATGACATGGAGGAGGCGAGAAGGAGAGCTGAGGACATCTGGGAGAAAGTGGATGGAGAAGAGGACGAGGACATGGAGAAGGAAATGCCAGAGGCAGCCAGAGACGCAGTGGAGGAGGCGGAGGAAGCGAGAAGAAACATCCCGGAGAAGGCGGTGCTGTCACGGGTGCTCACTCAGGTCTTCGACAAGTACGCGGAGCGACAATGATGTGGTAACGTATTCTCATCTTTCCATCTCTCCGCCCCATCCAATAGATATGCATGGGTTGGGTTGGGGAATGAGAAATTACAACTGCTTGTAAAATTGGAGGAAACTGACACGAACAAGAAAAAAATACTCGTTGATTTGTCGACAAACATTGCGGCAGTTGCTTTCATGTGAATATGCTTTTAAAAAGGACTATGCTTGCAGGCTGTCCACAGGATGCTTGCGGGTTTCGGGGATCTTTTTCAAGTGCGCCGAAGACGGGTGGGAATGGTTAGTGTTTTTTTTAACGTGGACGTGTAGTATGCTTTTTTTGAGCTTATCTGTATCTTAGCCTTTTTTGCGAATAAGCTTTTGAAGAAGATGAATTATCTTTGAGCTGATAAAGAAATGTTGTAGGGGATCACAACGGGTACGACATGGCCAACATGGCGCAAACTTATTCGGCACTGATGTGCCTGGCGATTCTGGGGGACGACTTGAAACGTGTTCGACGGGAGGACATCTTGGAGTCCGTGAAGAGGTCGCAGCAGGAGGATGGCTGGTCAGTGGACGCCTTTGCTTTTCTATCGTTAGACTGTTTCACTTGCTTACCGTTTAAATTTGTGTCAAAATCCTGCGTTTGTTTATTTTGCAGTAATTTTTATTTTACTGGTATTCGCTTGCATCACTTTTTGACAAACGCTTCATTTTAGTTTTGTGAGTCAAGGAGCCGGTTCTGAGGCAGACATGAGATTTGTGTACTGCGCAGTCAGCATCTGCTATGTGTTGGGAGACGACTCTGCAATCAATTGGAGCAAACTTGTCAGGTACGGTAATGCATTCAGGCAAAGGATACTGTCATGGGTTTGCAGGGAACAATTTCCTCTTCATTTTATATCAGAAACTATTATCACCCCATCCCAGTACAGTTAAAAACGCCGCAGTAATAGTCGAAGGAGATTAGCATTTTCCTTCACCACATATATTTTTTTCTTGTTTCTTGTTTTTAACGATTTTAGAATTAATAAATTCGTTGTAGCTTTATTCGGTCGAGCATTGCGTATGATGGAGGAATTGGGCAGATGCCGCTGAACGAGAGTCATGGCAAGTGCTCATTTTTTTCGTTTTGCTTTTCCCTTTAATTTTCACTTCTCTCTTTTTCAAATGCTCATCCATCTTACCGTTTTATTCTCATTCTTTTGGTTTCAACTTTTCATTGCTTCTTTTCAATGCTGTTCCATAAATCGTGTTCTTTAATATTTATCATTGAATTTAGTTGAAACTCAATGAAATCGAGGTGGTTTCGTTTCAGAAGAAACATCTGTTTTCTTGATAGGTGGATCAACTTTCTGCGCAATCGCATCTCTTGCACTGGCTGGTCGACTTTGGGATGGATCTGCTCTGAACAGCAAGATGATTTCGCAGTTGGTACGCGAGTCTTTCCTTGCTCCTAGTTTATATTTACAGATTCCATATTTTTCTAGCTTATTGTAACGTTCACGAATATTGGCGACATTTTTCATTATTACCTGGTTATCAAACATCACAGAAAATAGATTTGTAAACTGCAGCTACTTAAGATAAATGCAGATGAGTAGCTTTCTCTCTTCTATATTCCCATTTTTTCTCTTCCTCTCTTTCATTTGCACTCCTCTCTCTCTCTCTCTCTCTCTCTCTCTCTTTTAATATCTTTTCTCTCGTGCCAGGTGAAATGGGCGCTGCAGAAGCAGGAGCGTGGCTTCCATGGCCGCGCCAACAAGCCAGACGATAGCTGCTATGCCTTCTGGATTGGAGCGACTCTCCAGGTTGGGAGTTGGGATTGTCTGATATTCCTTTGTTCTTATTCATTTCTTTCTGTTATACATCAAATCCTTTTTGCTTTTATAATTTTTTTTTATTTTCATTTTTTTAAATGAAATTAATGCTTCCTACCTTTGTTTATTGCTCCATATCTCTCAGCTCTCTTGCTGTCCTTCCTTACTCTACTTCCATAAGCCGACATGCTTTTCCTTTTAGCTGCTGGATTCCCTTTATCTCGCCGACGGCCAAGTGCTTCGTGACTTCCTGTTGACTTCTCAGCATCGTCTGCTGGGTGGATTCTGCAAATACCCCGAAGTTGGCGCTTCGCCAGGTAGTGTAATTTTGATTCTCGTTCCCGTTACTATACATCATTGCTTCTCTTATATCTATAGTATTTAATCTACAATTTATTCGAATCTGTTTAGATTTCTTTCCCTCTCTTTCTCCACTCTTTTTCTTTCTCATTCTCTTTTTCACTCTCGTTCTCTCCCCTATCCAGATGCTCTGCACACGTACTTCTCTCTGGTTGCTCTCTCTCTCTCTCTATCTCCTTCTCTCTCTCTCTTTCTCTCCTTCTCTCTCTCTCCCTCCTCTCTCTCCTCTGTCTTTCTTTTCCACTCTTTCTCACTCTCGTTCTCTCCCCTGTCCAGATGCTCTGCACACGCACTTCTCTCTGGTTGCCTCTCTCTCTCCCCTCCTCTCTCTCTCTCTTTCACTCTCGTTCTCTCTCCTCTCTAGATGCTCTGCACACGTACTTCTCTCTGGCTGCCCTCTCCCTCCTCCACGAGCCCTCCTTCTCTCCGATTCACCCCTCCTTGAACTGCACTCGTCGAGCTGCCGAACACATTGAACGAACTCGCCTCAGACTCGCTAGGAACAAGTAAATTCTATTTATCAAGTTGCTACAGTATTTGTTCATATTTAAATTATTTGTTATGGTTATTACTGGATTCTGAGTCGTCTGAACTTGTACCCTATTCGCTCCTGTTCTCTTTTATTAAATTTACGCTCAAGTACATCTGAATTCTTTATTACGATAACTATATTGTTGCTTAATTTTTCTATATTCGGCAATTCTATTATTTGTTGGTTGTTAGGAAACTTCTAGGCAGTAACTATTGTATCGCTTAAGCTGCCGTTGTGCTATTAGTAATTTTTTTAATATAAATAATTTAGTACTGTCAATATTATATTGTTGCTCTGCTGGATGCATTTTCCTGATCTTTGTTTTAGCAGGAATCGTATTATTCTACTTGCCGAAATATTAATTTGGCAGTTTGGAGTTTGCCGCTTCCCTCTCTTGGCTATGCAGTGGTTGTTCTCTCGTGATTGTTGAGATGCGTCTCCTTAAGTGTTCCTTTTTAACACAAATTTTCTTAAGTTCTCTTCACGCTTTATGTGACCGAACATTTATCCTCGATATTTCCTACGCAGAGGAGACATGTTTACATGCAGTATAAACAAGGAAAGTACAAGAACTGAAGTAAATGTCTATTCGTCTTTCTCGGAGTAGAGTGTCTCTATCGTTGAACGAACTGTATATTCAATTTATGGAGCTCTACTAGGGTCACTAGGTGGGAGTACTCGTGACCAACCATTTCCTACTAAAGATAGGCTACCAAAGCAGCGATTTGCTAGGCCAGATATATCTTACAGTACTTCTAACGCCTACGCAAGGGTTCGGTAGACGTCCATTGGATGATCCGCGTTCCACTGGTTGCTAATGACGTCGAACAAGAGGAAGCTGTCGTGCAAATATGCGATGCAATGGAACGCTTTCAACAGGTTCTTTTTCGTTAAGACAAGCCCTGTTTTCGTTAACCTTTGATTTCGTCAAGAGTTTTTGCTTTCGTTAGGAGACGTTTTTTTCTTAACTGACGATGAGGCCTCATTTTCGTACGGTGAAGCTTTCTTTAGTTTTTTTTATAAGGAGTTTTCCCCTCTCTAATAAATGCTTGGTTTTCGGTTGCGAACGAGGTGTTCTCCCGGCTGGAGAAGCGCACTGAAGATGTGATAGCCAGAGCGGATTCTCTCGCGAAAAGGCTGGATGTTGTGCAGCGGAAGGTCGAACGAATACCAAAGGTCCCTTGTTGTTCTTTTCTCTATTCCTTGCTTGTATTGGCTTGCATATGAACTTGAAGAATCCATCTGCATTTGAGTAAAGCTGGTTTCTCAGCTGATTCAGATAGTCATTTATAATTTGTTGGCACCGTTATTTTTATTCCTTGTGTTAGATGAACACTTCCGTGACGATGTGGGCCGCTTCTCGCTTCCCCACCCTTGACAGGAGTGATTCTACGGCCAGTGGGGTTGACGATGCATTCAAGAGGGGAGTATTCTCTGCAGCGGGCACAATGCCCAGCCCGGCTCTCGACCAGTAAGCCAAGTTATTCAGCATATTTAATACTGTTCGGTAGAACTTAAAAATACCATTGGAAGCAACACATACAACGCTTGCTCAGGCCTCCCTCTTCGCAAATAACCCGCCGCTGCCCAGCCGAATCTGTTGACCTGAGGAAGGAAATGGAGGAGCGAAAGCAGTTCTTCTCAGCTGCGATGCTTCTCCCGCGTGGCAAGGAGTACCCAAAACCTGGTGAATTGGCTGTCTATTAGAATGCAAAGAGGGAGGACTATAGCTTAGAGCAAACTGATGAATATTGTTAATGAGAGCAGAATGAGAGGGAGAAAAAAAAGAGAAGTATAATGTATTCATTCAATTGTTCTTCCAGTTCGGATGCCCGCGAGGGATCCGCTGGATATCCTTGGCGCGTACGATTGCGACCGTTTTGCATTCGTTGATGAGGTGGCACGGAAGGACGAGCAGGAGAGGGCAAGGAGGAGAAGGGAAAAGGAACGATTGAAGAGGGTTAGAGATGGAGAGAGAGCGAGATTGTCTGTTGCTGGAGGGTAGAGGAAATATGGTTCATAGTGTGAGAAAGATTTAATCTATTTATATCACTACTTTCTATTGAATAGTGGAATGGCGACCAGTGATTCTCTACCCCCATTAGGAAGCGGAAGCAGCAGCAGCGGCGGGCGAGGCCGACTCGGCCATCGACCGACGACCCCTGACTTCCTCTTCTGCCAGCACTGCTGAGGGCCGGCTTCTCTCTGGCAACCTCAGCCAGATCCTTCTGCTACAGCAAGATGAATATGATCAACTTGGCCTACCGAACGTCCTTCCCGACTTACCAGGTGCTTTATTTTAGCAATATAGTATTTTATGGGATCATCGTCCCTTACAGTGGAAATGCCTATTACTTTCCTAAGTGAACCGGTGTTGGCAAAGCTGAGAAAGGCGATTTTTATAGGTGTTGCGGAAGATTTCTCGTTTGACGGTATGTTCTCATCGATGCCATTCTTTTCGCCTGAGCCTCGACAGCAGCCAGCTCAGGATAGCCAAGAAGGTTGGCTAGTTGCTCTGCTTATGGACTGTGCTTGCTTGGTTGATTGGAAGTGGCTGGTTGTGTGTGAAGTGTCAGTTGTGGTTGGCATTCCTTGTTGTAGTTGTGAGGGTGTCGACCATTGCAGTTGAAAAGGCAAAAGAGGAAAAGGCTCCACCGAAGCCGAGTCTGAATTCTCAGTCAATTCCTCCTCCGCCCCCTTCGCCGCCGGAAGTTGTCGCAGTCTCAAGGGCGCCATCGCTTTCGCAGGGTACGAAAGCTGTCATTTTTTTTTCTCGAGTATTTTTTTTTAAACTGTAGAATGCTTTTGTAATTTTGTTACGTGCTCGAGATGTTTCTCTGCTTTACCAAAAGTGGCAAAGATACTTTTGAGCGTGAGAAATGCATATAAGGCAAAAAAAACTTTGAATTTGATGTCTGTTTTTGTTGGTTCTCTATTTGTTGGTACTAGTAATTCAAAGACTTGTTTTTTTTATATAAAACAATTATTTAAGTAAATCATGCGGATGTTTTTTGTTAAATTCTTCCAAAGAATTTTGGAGTGCGAATAATCGGTTGAGAAGAAGATTTGGTTACTTTCTTTCAGGTGCTCCAGCTCCTGCTCCCCCACCGCCTCCACCCCCTCCTCCTCCTCCATCCACTGCTCTCTCGCCAGTTCAAGGCACTCCATCAGTTCCACCCGATGCCAGGTACTTGGAGGAGGATGTATCTTGTATCCTTTCAAGGAATTTCTTTCCCTATTTTCCTACAGGCAAGAATTTATACTAAGAAACATCACGGTCAATTGTACAGAACCACCGTGATTTTGTTCCCTTTTTTGCCTCTGCTTTATCCTTAAATTTGGTAACAATTTTGCAGGCAAGACTGTTTCAGGCAACCTTCTCTCTCCGTTCTCTCCCCCATTCTTTTATTGTCCTAATGTCTTTTTTTCTTTCCCCTTTACAATATGTCTCTCTGAGCAGATCCTCACTCATGGAGGCGATCCGCGCTGCAGGGGGCATGAAGAATGCGCGGCTTCGCGAAACTCGTGCACGCAACGCGGCTGAGGATACCGCAGGCACTTCTTCATCTCTGAAGAAGAGTGCAAATGATGTCAGTTATCTTTTTATCTTTTATTATTATAAGTTGCTATTGGTCCCTTTAAACGTCACCAAACTGTACTGAAAAGTATAGAGAGCGTTTGCTTTATATTGTTATGTTTGATCGCCTTGACTGTTCTATTAGCATTTCCTCCACGTCAACTGTTCGTCATGCCATTTTTACCTTTACCAACTTCATTACTTTATTTCTTGTGATACCGTATAGAACGTATATTTGCTGACACCGAACACTTCAAAAAACCCTATGAATTATAGTTGATTTGATTTCACTTGTTTTAGTTTAAAAGTGTAAATCTTATACTTTTCAGTCGGCTAACTCTTCCGCAATTTCGACGAAGAAAGCGGGAGGAGATGATCTGATGTCATCATTGGCGAAGGCTCTCGAAGCTCGCCGAAAAGGTAAGTTGGAGCCTTTTTTTTGTGCTGAATGATTATTTATTTGGAATGCCTGGAGTTGTCTGCTCGAAGGCTGCTACATCAGAGCTGTGCATTGTCACGCACGATGCCACTGGCCGGGAGAGCGGCTAAAGATTCCTTACATCTTTTGCCTGTCTCCAGTAATTCCATTAACTCTTACCATTATTCGATTTGTTCACAGACGGAAATCTATTTGGTAGTTAGCAGCGAGCAGTATTTCTATGGCCATACTTCCTCTTAACATTGCATAATAATACAGACTACTGCTTGGAGAGGCGAAGTGGACTAAACTAATTGCATTCAGCTATCACTGGTAGACAAGAACTACTTCCATCGGCTGCGGTGGGAAGAGCACGCCAGGAGCCAGGAGGAGAAGAGTCGACCAGTTCACCCCTGGGTGGAGTCATGGGCAGGATCAGTGACATGATACCCCCTCCCCCTCAGGCAGATCATGAGGATGCGGGCTCAGGCAGCAGTGACGAGGGGTGGTAGGGGGAACAAAGAGAGAAAGAAAGAAAGATAGAGAGAGAGAGAGAGACGAGGGGTGGTAGAGGGAACTGTGGTTGAGAGAGAAAGATCGAGAAAGACGGACAGAGAGAGAGAGAGAGAGAGAGAAATTATGGCGAATGGTACATTGTGAGAGGAAGAAGTCGCTTTTATTCTACTTATTTATGCGGGCCCTGTCATGTGGTATTCGCTTTGCTCAACTGTTACCTATTTTTGCTATAGGGCGAATATGCTTGCATTACGCCAGAATCTGATGCTTGAATTGTTATTGCTGTTGCAGTCAATAATAGCAGTTGCTACTCTTTTAACATGAAATAATTTGATTTTGTGATATTAATACGCGTAATGACTATTGGGCGATCTACCGTCACTGATCCACTACGACACTAACTTGCTTGTTTTATGAAATAAAGAGGTTGCGGTACAATCAGGATCCTGTTGCATGCTGGCGAAGCCATGGCTCGGCTTGGCCGACAACTCTTGAATGTGTGCTCCACGATATGTATGTATTTACTTGCAGCATGGGAAGTAGGACCCCGCGACAACAGAGAGAGCGCGCGAAAGAGATTAGAAAAATACATGGATAAAGAAAAACAATGAAAAGAGAGAGAGAGAGAGAGAAATGGGGTAAGTTTGACTGGTGTGACCCAACGATGAATGGGCGCTCTGCCGGACTCAATGCCGCGTTCAAATACAATCCACGGAGTGAATATATGCTTTACCTTTGTTCATGCTCCGTTTCTCGCAGTTTTTTTCAGCGAGTTATTAGAGTGTGCCTGACTGTTTCAGTCACCCTTCCCTGTCTGCCACTTTATCTTGTCGTGCTGATGCTTTTGTACGGCCCGTGATGCCAAGGAAGTCCACGCAAGAACAGGCACGTTTTTAATTTCGTGATTGGTTTTATTTTCTGAATCAAGAAAGCTGTTAAGATCATATCTGTGCTTTATTCATGATTATTGTTTATTCATGGTAAATAAGATTTCCTTCAGCTCCGTGTTCCACTCGTAACTCCGCCGCCATCAGAATCCACCTCTTCGTCCACAGCTGCCTGCGTGCCCACTCCCTCTAAGGCCACCTCGGCGTTGTCTCCCCTCTCCTCGGCCACTCCCATCGAGGACATCCCCACTCCGAATCCGCACCCCTCCCGCGCTCTCTTCGGCTTCGTCATCTACATCATTGGCTGGCTCTTCATTCCCATCTACCTCATCTGGCTCTGGGTGCCGACGTGCATTCTTGAAGAATACGGTTGGATATAGTTTTATCGTTTGAAACTAAAGGAAATTACTTCTTGTTCTAGCGAACGCTTTATTTGTAATAGGTGTTTTATAATGAGATGCTTAGAATTGCTAATGGCGGAAGTTGTGACCGGTTCAGGAATCACTTACGTGCCGGCCAAGTTCTGGGCAGTTGCTCTTCCGCTGCTTCTTCCTGTTCTCATTGTTCTCTACGTTTTCGGCGTCTTCCTCAGGAACGTTATTGTCTTTCGCGGAATATTCGACACTGTTGAGGTTTTTTGCAGTTCTGAGTTTTTAATGACAATGATTACTTTTGGTGCTATTAGCACTTTCCTACTGCAACGACTTTCTAATTGTGACCAAGTATTCGTTGATTGTTCAGCGAGATCTTTGTTCTCATTGTTTCTGTTATTCATTTATATAATATCAATGTTCATTCATGTTTCAAAATTCACTCGAATTATTCATTTATTTCAGGAAGTGACTCACGACTTCAAGGACGAGTGAAGAGAAGAGAGCAGGAGAGAGACAGAGAGAGAGAGAGACACAGAGAGAGAGAGAGAGAGAGCGTAGAGGACGATTATAAATAGAAAAACACAAAAGCTGATGTTGCTCCATTCGACTTCCTCCTTTCTCCGCTACTCTCCACGCTTGTTTTCTATTCCGTCAACCTCAGTGAGAGCAGTGTCTACGGAATGGAGAGGAAAGCGGAGAGTGAAACACAGACACGATCTCCAGCGACAGGTGTCTGAAGTATTTTTTAAATTTTATTTTATAATATTTCACATCGTTTTCAAGATCGGCTTTTTCTTTTGGCCCAATGTTCTTCTTGTGACATTTTTTTGTTGTTGAATACTTTGTTAGAGGCAAACCAAGCACATTTCCATGCTTTCTAACTCACTAAAATACTGTGCCACCCTTGTTGCTCCCTTATCATTGTCTTCCTCAGGAGATCTCTGCCTTTCCACACTCGAGAACTGAGAAAGTGCGCGAGTTGCATAGAAGACTCGCTGACTTTGAACGGGCAAGACTGGCAGCCGGAGTAGAGCAAGAGGAGCAGAGAGAACTCGCGCTGTGGAAGGGAGCATCTGAGGTCGCCGAGAGACTCGTCAAGTTGGCAATCATTTTTTTTTTTTTAGTAATTACTCGTGCTCATCCCATCATGGTTTTGTCTTCAATTTTACTAGAACTCGTGTTTTAGCTTACACCACCCTGGTTCCTTAGAGGTGTACTTGAACATCGATTAAATGGCTCTCGCTTGCAGTGCAAACCGCGAAGCATTCGAGAGAGTGCATGCGAGAAGGGAACAAATCAGACAAGAAACCAAGCAACGCACTCAGCAAGCCATCCAAGAAGAACAGAACAGAGAAGATCAGGTTGGAGTTGACATCTATTATTCTTAATCGTCATTGTTATTGATTCCGATTTAATTTCATAAATGTACTGGCAGCTACTTATGTGAGAGAACATAGATAGCCCAAATGCAGGATCGCGCAGCCATCAATGCCTTCCCGTTTCGTGCAGAGGAAGGGAGCATTCAAGAAGGACAAGAAGAGCTATTAGAGGTATGTTTCTTCGCACGATCACATTTAAGAATGTCTCGTTTCTTTTATCCTTTAATTTGGGGCATTTCTTTGATAGTAATACTATGTTTTACATTTAGAAATATCTTTGTGTTCTATTTTTTATTCTGTTACTTTCAGGCGGCTTGAAAATTTTCTAAAATGACGCAGTTTCAGGGACAAGAGTTTATGAAGAAGAATGATGATGAAGATGATCATCGTGATCAGGGCTTCTTCATTTCTGGGAACATGTACGTGGACGAGTACACGGCTGGAACCATTTCTGATCTACCCGACGAAGAAGAGGAGTTGAAAATGTTGGCATTTTACTGCTACTATTGTTAAATGTCAGAATCTGATCAACTGTTCTGTTTCAAGGAACACTCGAGAGGTCTTCGGTGCCGAGGACGCCATTGAGACAATCGACTTCCAGTTGCCGGGCCAGACTACTAGCGAGGTTTTTTTTACGGTGTTCAACTACTTTTCTCGCGTTCTCTCTATCTCGTTTTCTCTGTCTCTAAATGTTGGAGATAAATTAAAAGAAAAAAATAGTTAAAGGGACATTTTCCTTATCGTAGCCGGACGATGGCGAGGGTTCCATGACAGAGGACGACATCGAAGAATCTTCTCTTGTCGACGTTTCCACACTCAAGTCCGAGCAGAAATGCGGCGGATGTGGTGCGAATTTTCACTGCACGGTAAGATGGTATTCATTTTTGTCTTTGCTGAGAAAATATCATTTCGGAAAAAAGTGCTTCAGAACAATTTGTTGCAACTGAAGTAGAGTCGTCAATTCCAGGGAGAGTACGGGGCGTACGGTTGAAAAGGAGACGCATTCGATGTATGCGTTGCTGCTTACATTAGCAGACCCCTTATTCCCTTTGATGGGGGATTTCTTCACCTTAAAATTTGTATGAAACTGGAAGGGGTTATCCCTGTGTTAGTCGAAGCATCAACTAAATCAATACAATAAAATACAGTGCATTCTTTTTTTTTGATGAAAAGACATTCTTCCGTAGAAATCAATAAAAAGTTCTACAAGAATATAACATTGTTTCCCATTCGTTTAGGATGACGCACTCCCGGGCTACTTGTCGCCTCTGACGTTCGCAGTACAAGAACGCCAGGCAAAGAGAAGAAAATGGAAGCGGAATCCGGCAGCGTCGGTGGATCCGGTGCTCTGCCGAAGATGCCATCTCATTAAACATCACCGATTTCTAGTTTGTGCTCTCTTAAATTAAGAGCCTAACTCGAATGTTTGACTTCGACTAAATTTTTAGACTTAACTTATCACTGCCAAATTGCTCTAGTTGTAAGTTAGATTTCATCTGAAGAGGTCTATCTTGCTTTGGGGTTACATAAGGGTTGCATTTGGATTGTGGTAGATGTGTTTGAAGAGTGAGAATGCTCTTCCTCCTTTCCAGCCAACCGTGAATGTCTGCCCAGTCGATTACGCGTCGATGATGTCGAAGCTACGCGGCCGGCAAGAGGTTTCATTCCGAAATCAGAGTGTCTTTTAAAGGAACCATTCTGAGAATTATTTCACATAAGATTAATTGATCCGCTTACTAAATAAAATAGGCGGATTATTCCCCAGATAACTCCGTTAAGGAATGCCATTATATATCCTCTAATTAATCAATTATGATATGTTGTAATAGTTGGTTTTATACCCAGATATTTCTTTCTTATCGGAAAATTGCATCAAAGTGAACTGTTAAATATGTAAAACGAGAAGATAACGGTGCTAGGTGTTGATTGTGCTCGTGGTGGATGTTCTCGACTTACCTGGCAGCATCCACCGCGCCCTCCCGCACATCATTGGACGCGGCAAGCCCATGATTGTTGTTGGTGAGTGTGCATTCATTCAAGCCGTTTCTAATTGTATCATTTGATCTTTTTGGCTGATAAGTTTTTATATAATCATGCTGGTATACCCTCTTAACCGCAATTTGCATGACAGTGCCTTTGTTGAATTTCAGCGAACAAAGTGGACCTTCTGCCGCCGGATGCCAAGTGCGGTTACTTGAAGCGAATCAAGATTGCTGTGGAGAGGGCGATAGGAGAAGCAGGCTACCGAGATGCCTTCAACATCCTCCACACTGCGCTCGTCAGCGCTAAGACTGGCTACGGTGTCGAGGATCTGATTACAGTAAGCGTTTTAATATTGTCTGTTGTTTCTTTTCACTATTTCTTTTCAAATCGTAAAATTTATGCCACAGTATAATTCTTAACAATCTCAGGGTTATTTCTTCCACCTAGAAACTTTACTGAGTGTTCTATTCGTGCTCTAGGAGATCCACATGAAGTGGACGAATATCAAGAACAACATTCGAGATGATGTTTATCTGGTTGGATGTACGAATGCTGGGAAGTCGTGAGTTTTGCTTCATTGTCCGTCCTAATTATAATATACACAACGTATACAATTAGTGACTGTTTCCTAGACTGAAACATGTTCTTTGATTGCAGGACTCTCTTCAACACTCTACTCTCTTCTGATCTTTGTAAAGTGCGTGCAGTTGACATTGTTGAGCGTGCAACGACAAGTGTTTGGCCAGGGACTACGGTAGGGTTCTTGCTCAAATTTGACCAGTTCAAACTTGCTTTGATGATAGTTCTTCTTATGGCTTTAAATGGAAATGAAATGATGTAAAAGCATTTATCTGAACCAACAGTGTCTATTTGCTCAGGCATCAGTTTCCTTTTTCGTTTGCTGCTGCTATTTCCATTCGCTTTCTGACCGCATTTAACATGGCTTATATGGATGTTGCCTACATTGACTTATTCCTTCCTTTTTATATTCATGATTGTTCTGTTCAAAAATATATATTGCATGAAATGCTCTAGAAATGAAGGATTGTAGTGTTTACAAGTTCTTTTTTTTAAATCTTTCAATTCAACTAAATTTATATTAAATTAGTATAAATAGTAATTGCTTTCAGTTGTCGCTGCTGAAGTTCCCCGTGATGCGACCCTCTTCCTACCGCCTCGAGTTACGAAGAAGGAGACTTCTTTCTCGTCGCGCCTGGATGCTCAAGGAGAACTACGCACGCAAGCGATCTCTCCAGGAGACGGGCGACCCCCAGTTTGCTGTTCTCATCGATCCCGTCGAGAGCACCTTCAAGGTATGGAGGGGGATTCTTATCTCTGTTCAAACATCCCCCTTAAGCGTTGTGCTTACATCGTCCCCAGGAAATTGTCATTTTAGAAGCAATTTTTACACGGTTAATTGGTAGCCTTATTGAGATTTTAATCCTTGAAATGGCCTTTCTATTACCCGAAACCCTAATTTAAAAAGAAATGTTTACGGTCTTTATTCATGTAATTATAGTCGACTTTTGATTGTGAAGAAAAGCTGTTGTTTCTTTTACTGTTATTATAAGAAACCTCTGCTACAGTCTGTAATTTGATTTTTAGGAGCAAGAAGATGAGCTACAGCCGGTTGCCTTCTCGGCAATTGTTAGCCCAGCTTCTGATGGAGAACAAGATTCAGATGGCGCAAGGAGGTACGAAAATATGTTCTTCATTATATTATATTCTGAATATTTTTTTACCATAATATATTCTGAATATGTTCCTACTTGCTTTTTGCTCCACTGTGATGCCTTAACTGCGCCATTCAACTCACTTTTTTATAGCCATGCTCTGCTAATAATTTGTAAATTTTGCGCTGCTAATAATTTGTAAATTTTGCAGTCGAACGTGGTCGCTGGATGATCCAATATTTACCAAAGGAGCATGGTGTTATGACACACCTGGAACGGTCAATGAAGACCAGGTCAATTTCTGTTTTGTGTGATACTATATATATGTTTAAAGTTGATTTATTTATAGGTATTATTTGTAGCAGTTGTTATTTAAGCGGCTGCCCGTTGATAGATTCCTTATACAAATTTCATTACCAATATAGTGTTCCGAAGTTAAATGAGTTTCTAAGTTGCCTCTGCTTTTTTCTAACTTGCCCCTGCTTTTTCCTCAGCTTTCGTGAGATATTTCCTAGATTCACTTAGCTTTACACAGCATACTTAATGTTGGTTTCTGTAGCTTCTGGACATGTTGACTCTGCCCGAGCTGGTGGCGGTGGTTCCCCGTCGACTTGTCTTGCCTCGTACTGCGATTCTCGCACCCGGAAGGACTCTTCTCATTGGCGGCCTTGCCAGACTGGATATCAAAGCAGCCGAGAGGAAGAGACCCATTTATGTCAGCGATAACAATAATATGGCGTTTGATAAGCTTACTTTGCTTTGCTAAATAATAGTAAGTGGCAATTGAGTTTCCGTTTAAAACGAAGCTTCATGCCAGGTGACGGTTTTCGCGAGTGATGAGTTGCCACTGAACACGCTGGAGACATCGGAGGCAGAAGACTTCCTGAAGAAGCACCTGAGAGTGCCTTCTTCATCATCTCCACGAACTTCCCCAGGGGCCCTCGTAGTGCCCTCCTTAGACCGGGAGAGGCTGGCGCATCTCCCTCCAATGGAGTCTAGGCACTTTCGAGTCGAGCCAACTGAGCAGATGAAGCAGCTGATTGTCGAAAAAGGTCAGTGGATAGACTTTGTTGACATGCAGAAGTGCACGAAATGAAGACGAAAAGATGCATGTTTGAAAAAAGATATCTGCTGAGTACGGTTAGGATCAAAAGTTATCTTGCAGAAGGCAATTTGATGGGCGCAGCTGACGTTGTCTTCTCTTCCGTTGGCTGGGCTGTGATCTCTACTCATGCTGGAACGGTCAGCACCTGTGTTCCTCAACCATTTTGCGTCTTTTTTTACATTCAAAACGTCTGCAGTAGGAATACGTCAAGCTATTTATATATTTTGTGTTAATATTTGTGCATGATACTAATAGCTTTGTACAACAGGTTGACGTGGAGGCGTCCGTTCCGGGAGCTCGAGGACTGGCAATCCGATCACCGCCCATTCTTCCATACGCGGCATTGCTTAGAGGACATCGCATTCCTGGAACTGACTTTTACAAGGTTGTCACTTTCTATTATCTATTCTAAGTGTTGTGATTTCCAAGATGCCTTTGGAAACAGCAGCGCATCTTTTGAACTATTAGAAGTTCGTGCAACTCTGACAATTTGGTCACTCTGTTATAAGGGCGAATGATGAGAACTTTCTGAACCACTTCATATTATCGAAAGAGGGAATATAAATTATTCCCTGAATTCAAGAACATTTGAGTGATTCCAGGTGAAACCTGTCGAGTTCCCTGTTAACACGCGTCGTCTCGAATCGAAAAAGCGCCGGTATAAACAGAGTAGGAATACTGATTATTGACGTTGTCAACAATTCGTTGTAGAGCGGACTTTTTGATTGTTTAATGATAATGCTCAGGAGAAAAAAAGTTACCACTGGGTCTCATCTTATTTGTTGTGTTTGTGTGTTGAATATCTATTGTTGTTATGCTCGTTATCCGAGGAAATAAAAGAGTCTCTTTTGGCTATCTCATTTATTTCTGCGAAGCGAGGTTTAAACCATCAGATATCTATTGTAAACTTGCCTAATTGCTGGAGACGATAGCTGGAGTGTACGTTTCCAGTTCATTTAGTTAGTTGAATTCCCTTCCAAACAATCGTATTACCCTGTACTACTATTTACTATTGAGACAAGTTGTGCCGGCCGCCCGGTGATGGACTGGGCGGCGTTGCTGCAGCGGCTTCGCAATGATGAACGGACTCTGCTCGCAGCCGTGCCCGTCTGCCTCTTCGCTCTGCTGCTCGCCCCACTCGGATTGGGGTACGGTGCCCTCTCAGATATTCCGAACTATTTCTTCCCATTCGTTTTTCATCTGCATCCCTTCAATAACTTTGTAACCATATTGAAGTGCCCATTCTGTCTAAGCCTAGATAGTTACTTGCAGTGTCCTTACACTTGCCCTTTGCGTCTCTGCTGCTGCTGCCGGCTACTACGCGGCCATCTGGGCGTGTTCGTCGTGTGATGGGTGAGTCACGGGCAGGGATGTCCAAAACCAGGCCCGGGCGCGGGACCTATTTTCAAAATCTCGGGCCGGGCCCGGGCTCGGCCCGCTTTGGACATCCCTGGTCACGGGCTATCACCCCTCTTAGTCTCTGCGTTCTTTACGGGATAATTCACAGAATCAGAATATTTCCCTGCTTAAAAAAAAGAATTCTCTGTAACCTTAAGACAAAACTTTGTATCTCTATCATCTCTCTGTTACTTATATCTTCTCTCTCTCTCTCTCTCTCTCTCTCTCTCTCACCGCTCCCTCCTTATCCCTGCTTCTCTGTGTTCTTTCGAACAGGGCAGCTTCTAATGTCGTTGGCTATGAACTGACTTGTTTAGGTACTTCTTGGCTCCTCTGGTAGAATCGGTGATTGGAGGACAAGTAGAGGGAACTGATCGAGACAAGAAGGCGTCTCCCGTTGTGGATGAGGACTTCAGAGGAAGACGCAAGCCATGGGACGGTATGTGAAAGGCAGAAAGAAAAAAAGCTAGGGGAGAGAGGGCAGGGATATCGTTTAGCATGAGCCTTCCCTCCATCCATCTAAGGAAGACCAGTTTCTCTTCCGTGCAAGGAACTTCCATCACCTGGAAACTTGGCCATCCTCAGATAGACGGACGTGGGCAGTGTGATCATGCCATTCGGGTCTGAACTGGGTTAGGAAAACAAAGATTCTGCGTGCGGAATGCGAAATGCAGTTCTCAGAACGACCGCGAATAACGGGCATTTTGATCTTCAGCTGTCAAGCGATCGAAAGATGCCGATTATTCGTGGTCGTTTCATAGATCGTTTCTCAAGACAAGGGCTTGCATGAGTAGATCTACGATTGCCTAATAAGGGAAGGATCTGGATTGAAAGTTAGTGATGCCTTCTGGGTCAGGAATCCATCTCTATAGATGGTGCGGCCATTCCGAATCTGTGAAGAATGAGGACGAATGAAGAAGTCGTCGATGAACTTTTGCTTTCCTTTCAGTTTTGAGATGAAAATAGTATAGATAACAGAATGGTTGCCAGCTATTTCTGAATGTAGGGGGCGGATCTTGCGGACCTTTTATATTCACGAATGATTCCTGCTGACAAATGTGGAAAGCGAGGGAGGGTCGAGAAAGAGAGAGTGACAGAGATAGAGAAATAGGAAAAAGGAAGAGAAAGAGAGGGAGAGAGAGAGCGAAGGTGTGTTTTAGAGAGAGAAAAGAAAAGAAGGTGGTCGTTAGTGATTTGGCTTCTAACAGCGCGACTGTGCGTCGAGCTTCAGAAGCATCGAATGTTAACGGGGATTATGGCTGTAGCGGTGAGCGAGCAGGGGAGGGAGGCCGTAAAGTGTGGGAGCGAAAGCGCTTCGCCAAAAGACTTTACGGCATATAAACCATGTGAAACAAGTGTCTAACTGGTGATGATCTAGTGATGAGGAATCGAAGTTTGAAGGAGATAGCGTTGTAGAGAAATCGGAGGAAAGGATGGGAGAAATTCGATTCAGTACTTTTCTGTGCATCCGCACTGTGGTTTACACGTTGAAAGTACGTTATATGGAAGTACATTTATGGAAGATACCGCAATATATATGGGGGAGGCGATTTCTCGATTAGTTATCCCAAAATGTTTAGAGTGAAAAAAGAGTTGAAAAGTGGGGTGGTGTCCTGACTTGGGCGGCTGCTACAAAGGAAGACGAAAGCTCATTTGCATTTCCATCGGAGTAGTCTGACATGAAGAAAAGGTGAAGAAATGTGCACGTTCACTCGCCTTTCTTTTTCTATTCTTTCTCTCTCTCTCTCTCTCTCTCTCTCTCTCTCTCTCTCTTTCTCTGTCTCGCTAGCAGCATATATCGAAAAGTCACGGTAAATAATTATCACTTTCCGATCTAAAGAATATGCGATACGGCAAAGGAAAATAAGGAGATCTTTGGGAAATCTTTTTGCCGTCAGAATATGGTATGATAAGCAGCGAAAGAATGGATTTGATTGAGCTATTTAGAAAATTAGGTAAAGTGTTGGATCTCTTCCTTTAAGAATCAAAGTTTGCAACAATTAGTCGTGCTCTTCAGGTTTGTTCCTGCCTCGTGCCGTGAACGAGAGTCTGGAGACGCTGGCGGAGGAGCTGCTGGAGCAGTATGTCAACAACTGGTACGGAGGAGGCATCTCGAGGGACCGCGCTTTCCTCAATGATATCAGGTTCGTTGGCTACATTAGGCTTGAGAATAGGACTCTGCGTAAACGAAACGATATTATTGTCTATGAAACTAAATGCGAATGATATGAAGCGGATAGCGGAGAAGTGCTGTTGTTGAGGTACCAAGTCCGCTTCGCGGCCTCGCATCTCTTCCGCAGAATTCGTCGTCTTGATCTAGCCAAGTTTATCCTGGAAGAGGTCGTGCCTCCCGCTGCTCTTCATATCCGAAGAGTTCTCGACGCAGAGGCAGTCGCTGAGAAAACGGTAAACTAAAGAGTTTCATTCTTTCTTCTTTATCTCTAGTGTTTTTATGCTGGTTAGCCTTATGTTAGGAGCGTCATTCATATTGAATGTGCAATGAAAATAGACGACAGGCATATGAATTCATAATTTTAGGCGACACCGTCAACACTCGAGAAAGAGATCGCCTCTCGTCTCGGAGATGTCCACTTTGCGCTAGGAAGTCGAGAGAATGAAGCAGACTATCTCAGACAGGTTATTCCTTTCCTCGCGCATCATTTTTCCTCGTTATACTTTATATATATATATTGGTCTATTGGTTATTGATAAATAGATCATTTCACTCGTATTCCAAGCCTTTCTTCATCTGATCCCTGCCTACCTTCAAATTGTAGTTGGTGGAGTTCCTTCTTCCTCGTCTGTTTGACGAACGCCGTCTGGCTGGACGCGCCAGTGACGATGACAGCCCTTCTCATTGCAAGAACCAGGTACATTTGTTTTTGTTTTGTTTTTTATTTTGCTTATTGTCGCTCTATAAGCTGAATAGACATTTCGAATATGATATTTCTCTGAAGTTAATTTCTTACATGGATTTTGTGTATAAAACTCTGCCAGGCCGCCCAGCCGCTGGCCTTCCGCCCATGGCCGAACCATTGCGTGCGTCACTTCATGCGCGAGCTGCTCACTCACTCCGTCCTCCTCCCTCTCCTTGACGTCATCGCCGACCCCGACACCATCAACCACCTCCTCATCCTCCTCTTCGACTCCTCCGCCGTGACTCCTGACTCTGATCAGATGTCAGCATCCTCTGGCCACGACTCAGAAGATTCGCCCTTCCTCGGCGCCCTCACCAGCTCGGTCTCGGACGATCTGCCCGACTCGCTGCTGCAACTCAAGCTCAGCGATGTCAGTTAAATACTTTTTTATTTTAGAAATATTGATTGTTAAGATTTTGGACATGGATCTGAAAAATTATTATAGTTGATTATCTGTAGATTCTCGTGGATCCGCGCCTCTTCAGCATGTTCCGCATCTACTTGTCGGACACGGGCGGCGCCGTCAACGAACTGAAGTTCCTCGCAGATGCCAGACGCATCCACGACCACATGCAGAGGAAGGTATTGCTTGGGTCTTCTTCTTTTTCAATTTTTACCATCCAGTATTGACTGTAACTGCAAGTCTGTAGAAGTTTGTAACTAACAGTTATTAATTAAAGATTTTTGCCTTGCCAATGGCATATTACCTGATAAAGTTTTAGTAAAGAGTATTTTATTAAGGACGTGCAGTCAAGCAAGACCACGTACGATGCCTGGCAACTCTACGGACAGTTTGTGCATGACTCGGCCTCCGACCGCATCTTCTTCTCGCCCGGAACGGTACAGTAATCCTCATTTGGGTTTGGAAATTCCTGCCAAAACGAAATTGGATCAGTCTTTCATTGGCGTGGCAGGTGGAAGCATTCCGTGATGCGATTGAAGTCAACAATCTCACTGCCCTCGAGAAGATTGTCGAGAAGGTCAGGATGTTATTTTTTTCTTCGGTTTTCTTCGTATCTTTCTCTTGTTCCCTCAATCCCTCGAATTGAAAGCATAATATAGCCGTTAAAACTTGCAGACATACCAAGAAGTCTATTCTCGTATGCAGTGGGAGCACGTCGTCCCCTTCTGCCAGTCCGAGAACTTTCTTGGTTGGCTCACTAGCTTCTTCAACTGATATTTATCTAATTATCTCTCTGTCTTTTTCTTTCTCTCTCACATACCCACTGTCTCATCATATGCTGTCTTATACGATCTTCATTTGCAATTTATTCCATCCTATAAAGAAAAGTTGTATTTAATTTGATTAGGTAAGCTTCCCACTGTTTTAATGGAATGCGTTGAAAAGCGCTAACAACTTACTTCTCTGTTCCAGGGCATCTGTGCGGTTCACCTCCGCGCTGTTTGGATAATTGGATTGAGCCACCACAGGTTTTGCTTTGAGCTTTAGGGATAGCTGGGAAAACTTAGAGCTTGAATGGTACCACCCTCAAGTATGTTTACTTAACAACAACCAAATAAATTATAGGCTGATAGTTGAGTGGCTACAATTGAAGGGAAGTTCTTTTAAGGTGAGCTCTACGGATACTCCCAAGGCCCCTCCTCCAGAACGCGCCTTCACCATTGCGCAGCTAAGGTCCTTCTTTGGAGAAATAATTTTTTGCAATTTTGGGTCAGACTGCCAGAGACTAATTTTTTTCTTAGTTAATATCATACATTTATAGAGCGAATTAGACAATCAGATAACAACATAGATATGAAATTGAGTGACTATAAAAAATGCCCCGTGTTATTCTACAGAAACCAAATCTTCTCGACCCTCAAATCGCCATCACAAGATGAGGAGACGGCCGGTGGTGCCGCAGAGAGTGTAGAGGAAGAGGAGATGGAGGAAGTGATAGAGGACTTGGTGGATGTGGTGGAGGAGGAAGAGGAGATGCTGCTAGAGGCAGAGAGGAGAGCACGGAGAGAGGCTGGCGAAGGAGGAGAGGAGAACACCACGGCTCATTGGCAGGTAATTAGAGGGGAAAGTTGTATTCAAGTTAAGAATGCCATTGGTGAATGCAGGTATTGGCTGATATTATGCGGCAATGAGTCATTTCTATTGAGATGCCGCCCCTTCCATCGATTGACGTCTCCGAGGCAATCGTGCCTGAAGATGTTGACAGTATCGCCAGAGCAGCAGAGAACTATCCATCTCCGGTATCAGGAGGGAGAGAGTGAGAGAGAGAGAAGGAGAGAGGTAGAGAAAGCAGACATCAGTAGAAATAATAAAGAGAAAGAGAAAGAATCTAAAAGTTGTAAAGAAGAAGAAAAAAAGAAACAGAATTTTGATATTAGAATCTATTATTATCGGAGCATACTTTTACAAAACCAAATAGAGGATGTTTCCCTGTTGTTCAGAGTGAGTGCTCGTCCGCCCACAGTGGCGGAAGTGTAAGCCCCGCCCCTTCTTCCTATCTCGTCATCGATCCGGACTATCGAGACATTAACAAGTTGGATGTTGCATCAATTCCAGTTTAACTTTATTCTTCCCCCAGCTCATTTTATTCGGTTTTATGGGTGGATTAGATTTGGCCGCATCAGTGATGAATATAACGCAGATTGATATTAATCTTTGTTGAGATGGCGAGTGACGATTCCGACGGTGCAGCCAGTTCGCGACTCAGTTTCTGGTCATTCTTATTTCTTTCTTTTTTTTCTATTTTTCTTGTGGAGATTTATTATTTTCTTTCGCGAGAGTCTGAAATAGTTAGAAGGATGAGTTGATTTCCTTTGTTTGTGGAAATTCTTTATCTCCAGGTCGTGTTTACTACGCGTACGTGATAGAAGTGCTTCGACCGGATGCAGAAGAGCACGAGACGAAGACATGGAATATTCTCAGGTCCATTTTGAAAATAATTCATCGTCGTTTGTGTTTTAAAATAAGTCCCATCTTCCATGCAGACGCTACACTGAGTTCTTCGTACTGGAGGGCAAGCTCAACGAATTTCATGAGAATTCTTTGAAGTTTGCTGCCTTACCGCAGAAGAAGGTTGGGTGTTCAAAGCTTAACCCACTTTGATTGACTATTTGAAGATCTTCGTTGCTCACACGCGCGAGTTCATCGAGCAGTATCGCCTGACATTCGCTGCCTTCCTGGCTGGGCTCTGCAAACAGGTCGCTAAGTATTTAGCGATATATAAATTGTAATTTTTTTATGTCTTTTGTATCTGAAATAGAATAGAATTTATGGCACTTTGATGTATCATTATTCCGCCAAACGATCGATGTTTTCACTATTTTCCCGGATTCATATTTATAAAAGCAAAAAAGCTTGAGAGGTTTCTTTTATAAAATATTCATTGTCCAGCGCCTTCTCGCTCGCTCCGACCTCCTCTTCGCATTCCTCACGTCACCTGATGAGTTCCGTGACTCGATCAATCTCTCCGAACTCAATCCGATCAAGGTTGCCTTTCTTTCAAATGACTCCAACCTTATTGCTTTCGCAATGATTTTCCTTTTGTTTGTACTTCTTCGGCTCTTTTTTTATTATGGCCCTACGTAATAATTCAATACTCCGTCGAGATGTCTAATTTTTTTGTATTATGAGTTATAAGTTCCACAACCTATGGATGAACCTGAACCAGTTTGCTCCCCTTAAAGGAGGTCCGAGGCGAATAAATAATGTCTTGTTTTTTTCGCCTTATTTGGTCGGGTTGTGCTAGAAACTTCGATCCCAAATGTCCCGAAGTCACAAAAACCTTCATGCCCTGAGGAAATTAACACTGTTTTCTACTTTGAATTCCCAAATATTTTATTTTCCCGCCATTTTCAAATTTTTTGAAAGAGCAACACTGTGGCCGCTGGGGCCAACCGAGTCATGCCCATGAATTGCATACAAATGATGCGCGCAACCAACATTGGCCGGGTTTTTCTTAACACGTAGCCTCACCTGGCAGTGGTGCAAACCACAAGTTTCTGGGGAGAGAGGCAAGGAGCAGTAGCACCATTTCTTTTGATTCTTTACTCCGTACTTTTTATCATTCCGTCCAAATCCGTCAGGGACTTCGTGGTAGGAGTTTTTCTCTTTAGGCCTCCTTTAACTGCACAGCTTTTGAGATGGTCCGCCGCATGCCGGGTCGGTTGCTGACTCGCGAGAGGGGCCAGCATCTCAGACCATTCGTACTCCACTTGATGGCAGCCACTCTGGCAGAATCCAATGGAGGGACTGCGATGAGTGCTGGAGGAGCAACAGTTGCAGTGGCTGAGGAGGCCAAGGAGGACAAGGAAGATATCAGGTGGACGGAGGAGAGAAGAATGAAGAAGAATGCACCTTACATGTTTTCTGCACCTTGCAGTAGCCTCTCCTCGGATGTGCCCCCATCGCCTTTCTCTCTCTATTCGTCAGTCTACGGGCAGAATCTGGCAGGCTGGGGGGTGCGGGCACCGCCACTGCCGAGTGAAGAAGAGGAAATAGGAGAGGAGAATAAGACGGAGGAGCTAGAGGGTCTAGAGAAGGCAGAGAATAAGAAAGGCAGCTGGACAAGGTCAGTGCATTGTCGGTTAGACAAAGACTTTTCTGTGTACAATCAATTTTATTTATGCTGAACCGAAATTTATCTCTTGTTGCACTAGTAGAAGGAATAACAGAGAGAGAGAGAGAGAGAGAAAGAGAGAGCGAGAAGGGAAGAAGAATGAGTAGAGTAATAGGGATTACCTAACTCAGATCACTTCTGGACTCGCTTCTTCTTCTCTTCGCACACCGTCTTCCGTCATGGCGCGATGAAGACATCACTTCCGTGGGTCAATTCGCTGACATTTCCGACGCCACCGATAGCCACGCCCATTCGTCTGCAAGCTCCGCCCACTCGTCTTTTTCTCTATCTTCGTTGCGCGCCTTCATGAATCGCACTCTGCTAGCGGCAGTCCCTCTCCTGTCCCGCAGCATCTTTGACAGTGCCGCACGCGTAATGTTGGATGACGTGCTGAAGCGGGTTCGAAGATATTCTGATTTAAAAAAAACATTTGCAACCTTTTAAATGAATATTAATCATATTTTTGCTATGCCCACAGAATGATTATTAAGAAAAAGTTTAAATTATAACATTGATATACTTACTAATTTAAAAATGAATAACTGTGCTTTTGAGGCTCTTCGCGAGCCGTCGATGGTTGCCTGTATCCAGGCACTCCAGCGGGCTCTCTTCTGTCAGGACAATGTTGCCTGTACCGAACAGGTATGCCAGCTCATATTTTTTCTCCTTTATTATATAAGTTTAAGTTTTTTGGTAAAGTGATTTATTAAAAATGAATTTGAAAATATAATGAGTTTTGTTACAATTTCATTGAAGTTATTTTGATTTGTAGGAGAAACTCCTTCGCATGGAACTCGCTGGCCGCCGCACTCAACAGTTCGTTGAGGAGTCACTTCCTCCGCAGGTTAAATTCTCTTCTTTTAATTATTCTCTCTCTATCTCCTGTCTTCTTTCATTCTCTCTCTCTCTCTCTCTCTCTCTCTTTCTCTCTCTCTCTCTCCAGATCTTCCGTCTCGTCGACCCCCGTGATCTCCGCTTAGCCGTGGCAGATGTCGTGCGTGCCCTGCAGTATCCCTGCCTCAACAAGCAGCTCAGCTACGTTTTGCTGGATCGAATTTTAGAAAAAATGTTTATTGAATAAACAAATAGAATTTCATTGAGCATATGTATGTATGAAAGATATTATTCATTTTATAAAACTCTTGGTCACATGTAATTGCATTATTGGTCTTTATAGCTTGACTACGGAACTTGAGTATTGTCGTAGATTTTCCATTATACCCAGTTTATATATTGCATATTCTGTCACAAAACAGGCGCTTCTTACACATTTGCTGTTTTCTCAGTTTTATATAAAGTTAGATTAGATTAATTGCATTTCCTCGTCCGGTGCCCTGTTCCTTTCTCTACCATCTCAAGCATTCCTTTTCCTTCCAGATTGTTCAAATGATCTCAATATTTCATGATAGAATCTGCTTATTCTACTGTTGATTACTTTCGCAATAAACGGCTAAGGAGTTCAATCACCTCCCTCTCAGCTTTAATCTTTCCACTGTGTCTTGTTGGTCGGCCTGATCACAAGGCTTGAACGAAGTTAGATCACTCAGTAGCAATTATGCTTTATACAGCGAGGGTGGTTCATGACGGGAAGGACGGGGAAGACAATTTCAGAGACGAGAGAAGAGAGCGGAGACGGCGAGAGTAGCGATTAACTGCAAGTTTTTATCAGTATCCTTCTTGATTAATGACAATTTAGAAGACACACTTCTTCAGTATTATTCCTCAGAAACTGTCTGTATATATATTTTGTTTGATTATAGTGTACAAACAACATTACATATGCGTACGTCAGAGAAATGAGAAGGTGAGAGTGGAAAGGAAGCGACTCTTCAGTTACAGCAGACTCTTCTGCACATCCGGGTGCTCTCATTGGGGGACCCTAGATACGGTCGAGTGCCTTGAATGCAGTCTTCCATGCCTGCATGAAGGCTTGTTCCTTCTGGGCGAACGCGTCCAGCTTGGACTGAGGGAGCTTCCCATTTCCGATCGCCTGTAAGAAAAACAGAAAGAGAGAGAGCAGAGAGAGAATGAAAGTAGAGAGAGAGCAGAGTAGTGGACAGAGCAGGGGAGAAAAAGAGTAGGTAGAAAGAACAGAGAGAGAGAGAGCAGGTTGAAGAAAATCCCCACTTGATGGAGAGCCTTCTTGGCGGAGTGAATCTCGGCGCACGCCGCCGCCGCATTGTTGAAACCCGCCCACCCACATACACACTCTCGGCCGCCTAACGGCCGCACACTCTCTCTCCCTCTCTACGCTCCGCCCCCTCGAGAGAGGGCGCGCCAGAGAGGGGCTCTGCACGACTGCAGGACGGCTGGTTCAAGCACCTACCGCAAGCCAGGAGGCATATTATCAGGTCGGTCATTACACATTATTAGAACTAGATGAGGAGTCAGGCTTTAGGCGGCCTGGCTTCTTACATGGAGGTCCCGGGACGAACTCTTGCCGCAGGGGCAAGAAGGAAGCCCAGTGAACAAGTAAATTAATTTTTTTACCAAAAATTATTAAATTCAAATTTTTTTTAAATATTAAAACTATACTTGTTCACAAGGGCTTTTAACACCGTTGCGGTCAGTAGTCTCGAGCATGCGGCTGGCTTAGCCCAGCATCGCATGGAATAAATGTTGCTACAACGGGAAAAGGGTATTTTCTAAATTTAATTTGATTAATGTTTATTCCAAAGTAGAGTGGCTTGATCCCACTTTCAAGGAACTTAAAGTACATGGTTGGGATGCTCTCAGAAAGTGCGTTGTTATTTTTCCTTGTAAACATGCCATTTCAGATGTGTATACTCTGCTGAGGGGTATAAAAGAGCGGCTCTCTTCAGCTTCCCCTCATTCTGCTTCGTTTGCAACACGGCATTCAGTCGTCCTCTGACTTTCCACCTTCGTCTGCTGTCCTCTCTTTTCTCTGCATCCCCTCTCCGTTTCCCACTTCTAACCATTCTCTCCCAGATGCTGGGTGGAGCGTCCGCTTGTCTCCGCCTTCTCGCTCTCGTCGTCGCCTTCTGCGCCCTCCACGTCGATGCTATCCGTTGTGAAGTGGGCGTTGGCCCCGCGAAGTTCGTGGGCGACTGCGAAGGAGACGCTCCCGTGTGCGTGAAGGTTCGCAAGCATAAAAATCATGAATTAATAAATACTTGTGAATATGACAATTTGGCATCAGTAAGCTCGTTGGTGTGAATTCGTTTGACTGCTGCTTGAAACGCAATAAAACAGCCTAGACTGTTAATGTAAGTTTTATGTTACATGGATAATGACTCGGTCTTTCCTGACTTGCCTTAATTTATTAATAACATTTACTTCTTGCAGTTGACGAAGCCAAACATTTTTGGCTTTTCGGGACTTTGTGCAACCAAGGAGGTTTGTGAGAAGGTCAGATCCCATCTCATATTCGTATTTTAATGTATAACTATCAACGAAAAATTGCCGATGCCCTCTGCTTCTAGGAGAAGAAGGCAGACAGTGGCGTGGAGTGCTCGGGTGGTGGTCCCATCAGCGCACTCTCTCTCCACGTGCTCTTCGCTACTGTCGCCGTCTCCGCTTTCTTCTCTCGCTACTGAACATCTGACCCCTCGTCTTTCCCGCCATGAACAACAAACGCGGCATAAACTACTAAAGATCGCACTCCGTTCAAGCCTTGTGATCAGTTTACAGCTTAGAACGAGGTCGTTCAACTCCATATTGCGAAAGTAGTCAACAGTAGTGCAATCAGATTCTATCGTGAAATAGGTGAGAATATTAGAAAAATCTGGAAGGAAAAGGAATGCTTGAGAAGGCAGAGAAAGGACAAGGGCACCGGGCACGAAAATGCGGTGCATATAGCAGGAAAATACTGGCTTTAGTAGTACAGCAAATGTTTAAGAAACGTCAGTTTTGTGTCAGAATATGTAATATATAAGCGAGGTATCATGGAGAATCTATGACAATGCTCATTGTATGTACATACCGACTTTGAACTGAATGACATATATTCTCACGCTGCCTCTCTCTCTCCACTATGTCTCTGTCCCTCCCTCTACCTCTCTCTCCTTTTTTCTCTCTCCCTCTCTCTCTCTCTCTCAGATTCCACATGTCCATATCGTGATTGGTTGCCTTGTTATCCATGCCAATTCGTAACAAAGCGGATTAGTGAAAACATTCATTATGCTTATATGAGATTTGGTTGAACCTATAGCTGATAATGAAGAGAGACATATGTATGTACATACATAGATAACAATGTGTACACTTCAAAGTTCAAAATATAAAATTATTTCATTCACAACTTCAGCCGAAAATGTACGTTGGCATGCTTGGTCTAGAAGCGAATCGTGCCCTGGTTGCCAAGGGCGGCGAGGGTGCAGCTCCGAGGAGGGGCCTTGAAGCAGCCGAAAGCACCGAGTGAGGGAGGTATGGGATTGGGAGAGGGTCGAGCCAGTGGGGAGAAGGAGTTCGCGAGGGGAGACTAGAGGCGCTCTTCATCGGCCGTGTGGTGTGCAAACCTCTGTTTCATTTGCTTGCTCAATAGCGGGGAAAACAGCGCCGCCAAGCAAGACATAGAGGGTCATGAGGAGTAGGAGAAGGACGTGACATGCTGAACGAATTTCATGAGAATTCTTTGAACTTTGCTACCTTGCCACAGAAGAAGGTTGGGTGTTTAAAGCTTTACACTGTTTGATTAACAATTTGAAGATCTTCGTTGCTCATACGCGCGAATTCATCGAGCAGTACCGCCTGACATTCGCTGCCTTCCTGGCTGGGCTCTGCAAACAGGTCGCTAAGTATTTAATAATATATAAATTGTTATTTTGTATGCGTCTTCTATATCTGAAATAGAACGGAATTTATGGCACTTTGATGTATTATTATTCCGTGAAACGATCGATTTTTTACTATTTTTCCGGATTCATATTTCTACAAGAAAAAAACTTGAGATGCTTCTTTTATAAAATGTTGATTGTCCAGCGCCTTCTCGCTCGCTCCGACCTCCTCTTCGCCTTCCTCACGTCGCATGATCGATCAGTCTCTCCGAACTCAATCCGATCAAGGTTGCCTTTCTTTCAAATGACGCGAACCTTATTGCTTTCGCAATGATTTTCCTTTCGTTTGTACTTCTTCGGCTCTTTTTTCTTTGTCGTCTTACGTAATAATTCAATACTGCGTCGAAATATCTCTTTTTTTATTATTATGACTTATAAGTTCCACAACCTATGGATGAACATGAACCAGTTTGCTCCCCTTAACTGCACAGCTTTTGAGATGGTCCGCCGCATGCCAGGTCGGTTGCTGACTCGCGAGAGGGGCCAGCATCTCAGACCATTCGTACTCCACTTGATGGCAGCCACTCTGGCAGAATCCAATGGAGGGACTGCGGTGAGTGCTGGAGGAGCAACCGTTGCAGTGGCTGAGGAGGCCAAGGAGGACAAGGAAGATATCAGGTGGACGGAGGAGAGAAGAATGGAAAACAATGCTCCATACATGTTTTCTGCACTTTGCAGTAGCCTCTCCTCGGATGTGCCTCCTGCGCCTTTCTCTGTCTATTCGTCAGTCTATTGGCAGAATCTGGCAGGCCGCCTATTGGCAATCTGGACCGCCAGTGCCGTGCGATGAAGAGAAGGTAAGAGAGGAGGATCAGAAGGAGGAGCCGGAGGGTCTAGAGAAGGCAGAGAATAAGAAAGGCAGCTGGACAAGGTCAGTGTTTTGTCGATTAGACAAAGACTTTGCCTTGCACAATCAATTTTATTTATGATTAACCGATGTTTCATCGCTGGTTGCACGGTTAGAGGGAAGAAAAGAGAGAGAGACAGAGAGAGAGAGGGAGAGGGAGAGAGAGAGGGAGAGGGAGAGAGAGAGGGAGAGGGAGAGAGAGAGGGAGAGGGAGAGGGAGAGAGAGATAAGAGAAAAGGGGAGAAGAATGAGTAGAGTAATAGTGATTGCCTAAGAACATCGTCTTCCGTCATGGCGCGATGATGAATCCACTTCCTCGAGTCAAGTCCTCGACATTTCTGCGCCTCCGAAAGCCACGCCCACTGGTCTGCAAGCTCCGCCCACTCGTCATTTTCTCTGTCGTCGCTGCGCGCCTTCATGAATCGCACTCTGCTATCGGCAGTCCCTCTCCTGTCCCGCAGCATCTTTGACAGTGCCGCACGCGTAATGTTGGATGACGTGCTGAAGCGGGTTCAAAGATATTCTACTTTTTGAAACATTTGCAACTTTTTAAATGAATATTAAACGTTGTTTTATTAAACCGGAACAATGATTATTTATATGGTTAAAACTGTGACACTGATTTGCTTACTACTTTTAAAATAAATAGCTGTGGTTGAGGCTCTTCGCGAGCCGTCGATGGTTGCCTGTATTCAAGCATTCCATAGAGCTCTCTCCTGCCAGGAAAATGTTGCCTGTACTGAATAGGTTTGCCAGCTAACTTTCTTTTCTTCCTTATTTCTAAAATAAATTAACCAGGAATGTTTTTTTGAAATTTTAATTTAATCATTCATTCCCTCCTCGCCCTTCACGAGGAGCGGGTGAGTGATCACGTGCTCTGACAATGAGTGATGGGCCCTCCCCCACCTAAGCGTCATGCTTCGTCACCCACAGCCTCCCCCATTGTCGACCCCTCGAAGCTCTCGCAGAATCTACAGAAGCTGGTCACCGACACCCTCGACTACGCTAATGGCAACGCTCCGGCTGGGATGAACAAGGACGCATGGAAAGGTCTGTCTAGTTTGCTCGTTCTTTTGGCCTCGACAGTCGAGCGCCTGTCCATTTTCTCACCTCCCGTGCCGCCTGCTGTCTCTTCTCCATCCTCTCTCTCTCACTCTCACCCTGGCCTGTCTTTCCCGTCTGCGTCCTCTGCTCTCTCTCATGCTCTCTCGCCTCCCAGCGCTGAGTCTCCTGCTGAAAGGCACCTCCGTGAGAGATCACTGGTGGTTGCTAATCTGCCAGAGAGTGACGCATCCGGTGTAGCGGCTAAAGTGGTTGCAGACGAGAGTGCCATTGCAAGCCTACTTGGTGTTCTTGGCGTGGAGGCGCGTGCCCAGACTGTGTTTAGAATGGGCCGCGCCAGTGACAAGCCCCGTCTTGTGAAGGTGACTCTGCCTACGCGGAGTCATCTGTTGACGGCACTGAGGAATGGCAGACTCCTTCGGGATCTGCCTGATTGGCGCAATGTCTTTGTGAGGAGAAGCATGACTTTGGATGAGAGGAAGAAGTGGAGTCAACTACGTGTGCAAGCCTCTCAACTGAATAAGAGCGATAGTACAGCTGGATGGGTTGTGTACAGGATGGAGCTTTGGCGTAAGTCGGAGATCTCTGGTCGCCGCAGGCTGACCATGCCACCTCGGATTCCTGGAGCACTTCCCGATGAAAGCGCACATACACGGACCTTCAAACCGCGCGGGATGATGAAGCTCATATAGGGCTGCTACGAAAATCTTAGTGGCCGTTTGAACTCAAAATGGGCGGGAAGCTACATTTTACACATACAACATAGAAAACGCTGCTACGCAGGGCTGCGTATGTGCAATATTCCTTTCGCGAAGCACGGAGGGTACGGGTCATACAAATTCTTCCGGTTTGAGAGCACACCAAATCCGCGTTGCGCCCGTTTCATGCGTCGCGGCTAGGCACAGCATATAGCTCTCCTCCAAATGCATCGATCGAAGTGATTTAAACTCCCTCCAAAAGTTACCGTAATATGTGGTCATTAATTTGAAAATTTAGGCAACTCCCTCCAAAAGTTACCGTAATATGTGGTCATTAATTTGAAAATTCTGGCAACTGGCAATTTGCCAGCAATTTCACCTTCGCTAAGGATTTTGAAGTTCCGTTACGTTTGTGTCACACAATACGATTGTGGAAAACTTAAGAAATTTACAGTTCGACGCACTAAAATTCTCTCAAACCGGAAGGGGGTACCCTCCGTGGCGAAGTAGTAAAAAAATTTAGGCAGCCGCAACGCGTGAATTCGGTCACGCGTTGGGACATGCTCAGCATAGGGGTTGACCGAGCTTTTTTTCAAAGGCTGAAGGTCCGTGCACATATGAATGTTGATGAAACGCCCTCCTCTCCCAACGGACGGGGAAACAGTCAAAGCTAGGTCTCTGCTCTGTTTCATGCGTTCTATTCAATGCCCGCAGTATAGTTAACAAACTCTCTGATTTACATATGTACATTAGTGTCTTTCGACCTTCACTTCTCTTAATAACTGAAACATGGCTTAGTTCTAAAGTAGTAGATTCTGAATTGATTGGTGGCTTGCCTTATTCTGTATTTAGACGAGATCGCTCTAGTAAGCGCGGATGCGGAGTTGCTATTGTCTTTGATAATTCTCCGTCTGTGCAGTTAGTTGATTGCGGTACCTCATCATCGCGCTGTGATACTTTGGCTGTAGATTTTCATTCCTTGACTTGCCCTGATACCGTTCGCCTTGTAGTCGCATATCGTCCGCCAAATACCTCCTCTGCTGCTAATGATCAGTTCTTTGATACTCTCTGTGACCTTCTCGCTGTTCCTTATCCATCCATTCTTTGTGGTGATATTAATTTGCATATCGACTGGAATGATCCCTCTTCTATTCATGGACAGCATAGTCGGTTAGCTGATCTTGTTAATGATCTCTCTTTTACTCAGTATGTGCGACGACCCACTCATAAGGATCACATTCTCGATATAGTTGCTGCCTCATCGGGAATTGTTTCAAATTGTGAAGTGAATGCTCTATTTTCCTCCTCCGACCACGCATCCGTATCCTTTAGTCTCTCCTTCAGCAATGATTGTCCTATTTATGCAACTTCTTTTGACTTTAGACGCTGTGATTTTGAAAAGCTCTCCTCCTTTATTTCTGCTGTTGATTGGATTTCTTGTTTTGATAATTTTCTTAACATTGATGACATGTACAATCGTTTTCTTTCCGTTCTCCAGTCCTTCATTCCTGGTTGTACCCCCTCAGACGCAACTTGGCAAAGAGTACTAGCTATCCACCCTATATACGTTCCTTGCTTTTGCACAAGAATAGGCTTTATTCTAAGCTTAATTGCACTCGCGTTCGATTAGAATATGAAAGAGTTTGTCTGAAATTGCGTAAGCTTGTTGACAAGTTTGTAAGAAATTGTGAATCTCGGCTTCTTAGCTCAACTTCTGGATTATTCTCCTTTGTATCTGCCCGCCTTAAGCAAGCTCCTAAAATAGGTTGCATTACTGTCTCAGGCCATCGAATCACCAGTGACTTAGAAAAGGCTGAAGCACTTGGATCTTCTTTTGCTAATGTATTTACGGTTGATGATATGCTTTCTCACGATTTCCATTTCAAGAACGAGTACTCTTTCTCAGATTTTGTAATTATGCCACAGCAGGTTCATTATTACCTAAAAAGGCTTAAACCATCGTGCTCTCTAACATCTAAAGGATTGCCTCCCATCCTCTATAAGAAATGCGCTCAATCTCTTTGCGAACCTCTCAGCTTTATATTCAACTTTTCTCTCTCGCTTGGAACTGTCCCCCCTCTATGGCGAGAAGGCATTGTTATTCATATTAACAAGATTAGTGCGCCATCTGAGCCTTCTCATTTCCGCCCAATAACTCTCTCCCCCAAAGTCATGGAGCGATGTATTAAGCCTCGTTTGGAAAAGTGGTGTAAGCGCTTCAATCTGCTCCCTGATTCTCAGCACTGTTTTCGCGAACGCAAGTCTGTTGTGACGAACTTATTAGAATCCACTCAAGACTGGCTAAATGAAACAAATAAGGGGAAATTTGTTGATGTTTTGTATTTCGACTTTGCAAAGGCTTTCGACACAGTTTGCATTCGGAAGCTGCTATATAAACTTGATTGTTGTGGTATTCGGGGTAACATGTACAACTGGTTAAAATCGTTTTTGGAGGCTCGAACTTATAAAGTTAAAGTGAATGGAGTACTCTCGAGTAATTATGATTCTATTTCAGGTGTTCCGCAGGGGTCTGTACTCGGTCCTCTCCTTTTCAGCCTTTACATCTCAGACTTGCCAAGAGAATTGGCCTACCTTTCAACAGTTAAGCCGGTAATGTTTGCCGATGATCTCAAGCTGTATGCATCTTTCGATCAACTTTCGCAAGGCCTCACCCACAAGCAACTTTTGGATGCCTGTTTAGTTATCGTAGAATACTGTCAAAAATGGCAGTTGTCGGTTGCACACAAAAAGTGCTCCGTTCTTCATCTTGGCAAAAGAAATCCAAAATTGACCTACCTCATTCAAACTCTTGTGCCTTCTATCTCTTTCACATTTCCTGTTGCTATTGATCCAGTTCGTGACTTAGGTGTCTACATTGACTCTGATCTATCTTTTAAGTATCATATCTCTCTTACGGTAAAGAAAGCTCTTAGTGTAGTATATGCATTATTTCGTATTCTCAAGTCTGGTTTCCCTTCCGCTTATACCAAGTGTTTCAAGGCATTTGTCCTTCCAATAGTTGAGTTTGCAAGTCCAATTTGGTCTCCTCATCGAGTTATGCTGATTAGAGAGTTAGAGAGAGTCCAGAAGGTTTTCACTCGTTTGCTTTTTAATCGTTGCCATAGTAATTCTTCTACATCTGCTATGATTCCTAGCTATCCTGATAGACTAAAGCAGTTGTCGTTTCATTCGCTTTACCATAGAAGAGTGCATTTGGATCTGATTCTGACATTCAAAATTATGAAGATGCTGGTTGCCATTCCTATCTGTCTTTTCTATAAATTTAGGCCATGCACAGGTAGAACAAGCATATTTTCATTTTACATTCCGACTACTTGGAAAGATCAGTTGTATCATTCGTCTGCGTATCGATCTGCTCGCTGGTACATGAAGTTGCCTCTTTCTCTCATTGCCTCTCCTTCTCTAATGGTTGCAAGAAATCGTATTCATGGCTTTTCTGTTAGCTCAGTACTATCAGTTCCAAGTATCACAGGTATATAATGTTGTTCTCTCGGCCATCCCAAACACCCTTTCCCCTCTCCCTGGCCATTCTTTTCCTACCCCTCTCAACGTCCCAAGAGTACGTCGCTGTGCTCGCTCCTCTGCACGCCCTCTCCCGTGCATACAGCGATCCGCTTCTCGCTTTTCCATCTTTGGTGGCAAGACGAAGTCAGGGCCTGGCTCCCCCTGAGTGGGGCGGGTGCAGTGGCTACTCTTCCTTTCCTTTCCTTTCCTTTCCCTTCTCTTCCCCTTACCTTCCCATTCTAAGTTCTACTTTTCTAAGTTTTCTCTCTTCTCTTAATCTTTACTCTATCACAATCAGGAACTTTTAATAATTACTGAATTTTGCTTCTCCAAGATAATTTGAAAAACACTTTAACACAATAATTTTAGTTAAAATTTGATTGAAGTTATTTTGATTGCAGGAGAAACTCCTTCGCCTGGAACTCTCTGGCCGCCGCACTTACCATCAGCAAATCGTTGAGGAGTCACTGCCTCCGCAGGTCAAATTCTCTTCTTGTAATTCTTCTCTCACTCTTCTTCTTCCTCGTCTTCTACTTCTCTCTCTCCGGTGCCCTTGTCCTTTCTCTTCCTTCTCAAGCATTCCTTTTCCTTCCAGAACGGAGTAGTTTATGCCGCGTTTGTTGTTCATGGCGGGAAAGACGAGGGGTCAGATGTTCAGTGGCGAGAGAAGAAAGCGGAGACGGCGACAGTAGCGAAGAGCACGTGGAGAGAGAGTGCGCTGATGGGACCACCACCCGAGCACTCCACGCCACTGTCTGCCTTCTTCTCCTAGAAGCAGAGGGCATCGGCAATTTTTCGTTGATAGTTATACATTAAAATACGAATATGAGATGGGAGCTGACCTTCTCACAAACCTCCTTGGTTGCACAAAGTCCCGAAAGGCCAAGAATGTTTGGCTTCGTCAACTGCAAGAAGTAAATGTTATTAATAAATTAAGGCAAGTCAGGAAAGACCGAGTCATTATCCATGTAACATAAAACTTACATTAACAGTCTAGGCTGTTTTATTGCGTTTCAAGCAGCAGTCAAACGAATTCACACCAACGAGCTTACTGATGCCAAATTGTCATATTCACAAGTATTTATTAATTCATGATTTTTATGCTTGCGAACCTTCACACACACGGGAGCGTCTCCTTCGCAGTCGCCCACGAACTTCGCGGGGCCAACGCCCACTTCACAACGGATAGCATCGACGTGGAGGGCGCAGAAGGCGACGACGAGAGCGAGAAGGCGGAGACAAGCGGACGCTCCACCCAGCATCTGGGAGAGAATGGTTAGAAGTGGGAGACGGAGAGGGGATGCAGAGAAAAGAGATGACAGCAGACGAAGGTGGAAAGTCAGAGGACGACTGAATGCCGTGTTGCAAACGAAGCAGAATGAGGGGAAGCTGAAGAGAGCCGCTCTTTTATACCCCTCAGCAGAGTATACACATCTGAAATGGCACGTTTACAAGGAAAAATAACAACGCACTTGCATCTCAACCATGCACTTAGTTCCTTGAGAATTGGATTAAACAACTCCAGGCATGCACGTACTCCATTTACTCTTTTACTAAATACAGATCATTATATTCTGACGTATTTAAATTATATGTAAATTATATATATATATATATATATATATATATATATATATACTATATATGTATATACAGTACCGTCCAACATTGTTGGGTCCGCGATTAATAGGATTAATTAAATTAATTTAAATAATTCAAACTCAAATAGTGGAGCGGGGACGCATTCTCATGTGGTTTTCTTTATAGGGAAGGTGATTTTGCGATACGGAATAAGTATTCATCAAGTTAACTTGCGAAAATGTCATTCAATGGCAGAAATCTGAAAGGGTGGCTTTTTCCCGCTGTTTAGCAGCAGTTTGCATGAAAATATGATTTTTGAAAATTAAAGCCTTAAAGGTCGTGTAAAAGGCAATTGAAAGCTACTATTAATTATGAAATCGTCCCACAAGCACAACAAAAGCAAAATTAAGGCGGAATAATCACAAATAACAATATTCTATTTTTTCGACCATGCGGTTGGCATAGCCCGGCAGCGCATTGTGCTAAAGACCGGGGAAAAGCAACCCTTTCAGATTTCTTTCATTTAATGATATTTTCGCGATTTTACTTGATGAATACTTATTCCATGTCACAACATCACCTTCCTTGTAAAGAAAACCACAAGAGAATGCGTCCCCGCTCCACAATTAGAGTTTGAATTATTTAAATTAATTTAATTAATCCTATTAATCGGATTAATCCTATTAATCCCGGACCCAACAATGTTGGACGGTACTGTATATGACGCGATTTGCGAAAGAATGAAAATGGCCGCGGACATAGCCAAAATTTACCAGCTTGGATTTTGTTCGAAAGTTCCTTATAGGTACTTTCTGATACGAGGAATCGATTGGGAATGGTCTGGAAGTCAGAAAAAGCCTTGTTCGTTTGCTATGACGGCTTGAATTATGGGGCTCGCCACGCTGGGGCTCGCCTTCCAGATGGTTCCAATGGTCTCACTTATTTCAAGATTACGTTCACAATAAACAGCACTGGAGCTGAATCTCCGCCCCTCATGCTTTATCATTTCCACTGTGTCTTGTTCTTGACCTGATAGAAGACGAAGCTTGAACGAAGTTTGATCTTTCACTAGCAATTGTGGGTTGTTCACGGCGGTAATGGATGGGATGGGTCAGATGTTCAGTAGCGAGAGAAGAAAGCGGAGACGGCGACAGTAGCGAAGAGCACGTGGAGAGAGAGTGCGCTGATGGGACCACCACCCGAGCACTCCACGCCACTGTCTGCCTTCTTCTCCTAGAAGCAGAGGGCATCGGCAATTTTTCGTTGATAGTTATACATTAAAATACGAATATGAGATGGGATCTGACCTTCTCACAAACCTCCTTGGTTGCACAAAGTCCCGAAAAGCCAAAAATGTTTGGCTTCGTCAACTGCAAGAAGTAAATGTTATTAATAAATTAAGGCAAGTCAGGAAAGACCGAGTCATTATCCATGTAACATAAAACTTACATTAACAGTCTAGGCTGTTTTATTGCGTTTCAAGCAGCAGTCAAACGAATTCACACCAACGAGCTTACTGATGCCAAATTGTCATATTCACAAGTATTTATTAATTCATGATTTTTATGCTTGCGAACCTTCACGCACACGGGAGCGTCTCCTTCGCAGTCGCCCACGAACTTCGCGGGGCCAACGCCCACTTCACAACGGATAGCATCGACGTGGAGGGCGCAGAAGGCGACGACGAGAGCGAGAAGGCGGAGACAAGCGGACGCTCCACCCAGCATCTGGGAGAGAATGGTTAGAAGTGGGAAACGGAGAGGGGATGCAGAGAAAAGAGAGGACAGCAGACGAAGGTGGAAAGTCAGAGGACGACTGAATGCCGTGTTGCAAACGAAGCAGAATGAGGGGAAGCTGAAGAGAGCCGCTCTTTTATACCCCTCAGCAGAGTATACACATCTGAAATGGCACGTTTACAAGAAAAAATAACAACGCACTTTCTGAGAGCATCCCAACCATGTACTTTAAGTTCCTTGAAAGTGGCATCAAGCCACTCTACTTTGGAATAAACATTAATCAAATTAAATTTAGAAAATACCCTTTTCCCGTTGTAGCAACATTTATTCCATGCGATGCTGGGCTAAGCCAGCCGCATGCTCGAGACTACTGACCGCAACGGTCTTAAACTATATACATAGCTTACTATTGTTTGCAGTTATTCCGCTATTATTTTGCTTCCATTTTCTTTATGGGACAATTTCAGAATGGTATATGGCTTTCTATTTGCTTTTATATGATATAAATGTAACTCACGACGGGAAGACTAGGAAAGGTTGTTTTTTTTAAACAGTCATACTTGTTGCGCTGGAGAGCATCGACAGCCTGTAGAGGGAAGACGGCAGAGATAATGAAGACCGCGCGACATCTAAGGAAACACAGAAAGAGATGGGCAGGAAATATTGGACGAATGGTAGAGTGATGTGATCTCGTTAATTTACGAGCTTTCAGAGAGATTGAGAGATGAATTATCTCACTTTATTTCGTGAAAACGAATTACCCAACATCTTCGTGTAAAGCAAGCAGAGTGAAGAGATCAATGCAGTCATTCTAAGCTATAGTTTCATTGTACTCCCAAATCTCCATGAGCGTGCGGCAAAACTATTCCATTTGAGTTCGTAAAATGGTAATTTTTTTTTATGAATAATAGCAATGTAGAAAAATCATTATGCGTAAACGAGATTCAGTTGAACATGGGTGATAATGAAGAGTTTAATGTCTATATAATGAATATTTCAGCTGAATGTGTAAGATGGCACCCTTGTTCTAGAAGTGAATCGTAGCTCGCCGATGCCCTGGCAGCCAAGGGCGGCGAGGGTGCAGCTTCGGGGGCGGCCCTGGCTCTGAGGAGGGGCGTCGAAGCAGCCAAAGGCACCGAGTGAAGGAGCCATGGGATGGGAGAGGGTGCGGGGGCGGCCGAGCCAGAGGGGAGAAGGAGTCCGCGAGGGGGCAGCAAGGAGACGAGAGGGGTTCTTCATCGGCCACGGGGTGGTCTTTCTGTGGCTACGCGCATTCTCGCTGCGACTACGATGACTCTTGAGTCGACGGCCCGATAAAGAGCCTGGTTGATGACCCGAGTTAGGAGAAGGCGGGACAGGATTCGCGGAGTCGTTGCGAATGCCACAGTCATCGCTTCGCTAGAAGAAGAATGATGAGAGGGAGAGTGATTAAGGGAAAGAATGGGAGAGATAGAGAGGACGAAAATGTGGCATAAATAATCTGCCTGCTTTTATAACTAACAAGTGCCGGAATAGTGCCGGAGAAGAAGTGGTGGATTTGAATTATCTTTACTCTCTGCTTCTGTCTCGCGAGGTGGTTGGGGAATGAGAGAACCAGCAAGCGAATGGCAGGTTCCAGACTCTCAAATCTGCTCTCTTTCTTTTTCTACTCAGTCTGAACGGTTGGTTCTCTAATTATTCTTATTCCATATCCGCGTGGCATAGATTTTCGTTTATTATTTATACCATTTTGTCGCGAGGTGTGTACAACGTTAAAGAAAAATCTAACTGCAAAAACGCCGTGTCTCTGCTTTGAAGCCTTCCTTCGATGGATCCTTTCCAGGCCTTCTTCCGCGCGGCGGACGCCACCGTCGAATGCCGCGTACATCGCGGCGAATACCGTTCCGTTCAGCAGACTCGCCAGCACAAGCCCGAGCAGGAAGGCCAAGGCCATCACAGCCGAGTACTGTAGGAAGAGGGTCTTCGTCTACCTCCGGCTGTTGAAAGTGTTGTTCCGCAGAAACCATTTAAATTGACAAAATTAAATAAATAAAAATTGCTAACTTGAATGTTCTTTGGCATGACGTCACCGAATCCGATAGTCGACACGGAGATGAACACAAAGTAGAAGCTCTCCTGGAAGTCGATGCCTTAATGGAGCATCAGATAGGGTGAAAAAGACGATTGGGGTAGAAAAAAAAAGATTAATCGCTATTCACACCTCGTTCTCCATTGTCGTCGTAGTCGAAGAGCCAAACAAAGGCAGACGTGGCCATGAAATAGAGTCCGATGATGAGAAGCACGAGCCAGAGTGGTGGTTGCTCCTCTGTGAATTCTTCCTTTGTATCCGAGGAGAAGTTGAAACGAGGAGAAGACGCAGATCCCTCCTCGTCGAGATAAAGGCCGCTCTCGAGGTCAGACTGACTCCTTCGGCGACATCTGCAATCCAGTCGTCAAGGCACTTCCATTGTTTAGTAATTACGAAAGTTGATTAGTTAATCATTTCAATTTCTAAAACTTGCTAGTGGTAAGGGGAGCTAAAGCTGATTAACTTGTCTCGAATGCGCCTTGCAACACAAGCCGTGCGCGCAATGGCGAGCTTGGCGACCTGGCCGAGGTCGCCGAGTGTCAGCAGCATAAGTGGAATGCCGACGATGCCGTAGGCAATCGTCGCCCAGCGGCCGGTCCACGTCGCGCACGCGATGCTTCCTGCGAAAAACAATACATTAATATTAATAAATAAAAATAGCTAATTCACGGACGAAGCTTCTTTCAAGAATAAATCGTATAATTCGAATTGTTCAAAAAAAAATGGCGAACCATATCCAATCGTGGAGAAGATGGTAAGCGCGTAGAAGACAGCATTTGAAAACGTCCACACTCTATTCAGTTCTATGTTCTCCCTCAAGTGGAAAGTGCTGCCCGAGTAACGTCCCTCGATCGAGAGCATTCTCTTGTAAAATATCTGCAAATACTATTAAAATAAAAGATAAGTTAATATTATATTTATAAACAAAGATTTAAAAAGAGTCAACCGCGAGCTGTTCCGCGAGTAGAAATGCTCTTTCGGTTGCATTCGCAGTGGTTAGCGAGGTGTTCGCCACTTCTTCAGCCGCCTCGACTGTTGTCTTTGCCAGCTCTTTGATCGTCTCGTGGTACCTCTGCAGTCACAGGATTCTTCGCAGGTTAATTAAAAATTTACTTGACATAGACATGCATAAACAAACATTCAACCAATCCAGGGTCACTATTCATATTATAGACAGAACAAAAACTATTTCAACATTTTGAATGATAATGTGCAAACCTCAGTTTCACTTGCTTGCTCAATAGCTAGGAAAATAGCGCCGCCCATTAAGAGATAGAGGGTCATGAGGAGGAGAAGAAGGACGTGACGGAGACCGAGGCGGTGATGCAGAATGGCCAGCCAGGCCAGCCATCTTGTCAACTCTGAATTGCTGTATTTTATAAAATGTACATATAGTATACTTTTAAAAATTCAATATCCATACATTTCCTAAGTTAAAATATATTTATCTGCAGTAACAACATGCAGTTTTCCTGACCTTCTCGCCGGATCTCCTTCCTCTTCTCCTTGAGCTTCTCTCTGTCCAGTTCAAAGTGGAATCCGAATGGGTTGACTCCTCTCTCCTCGTCCAAATGCGTATCCACCTTCAGTACGATGCAGTTGTCGCGCTCCTGGTAATCATAGGGATAATCACAATTACTCCTTCAAGGTATTGGACATAATTCAGAAACCTTGAAATGATTAGAGACGATTCTCAAACGCGTCTGGAGTTCGTTCTCTTGAGCTAAAACAACCTTTTTTTAATGTAATTTGAATCATTGATGCGGAGGCGTCATTTTGGTCACCCTACCTATCTGGAGAGTTGCATCCATTACGGTAGCTCCCAGTGGTCTCCCGAGTCGGCCTCGCTATCTCGTGCTCAGTCTTGTTATCAGTTCGCGAACCATCCCTCTTATTTCGGAGCAAAGTAATAAAAAGGGGTGACTAGAGATTTGATGAGAACGGTACGCCCACTATTGCTTATCCCTACTTCATCATGTAAAGTAGCAATGTTTACAATTTCAGTTAAATTTCCGGACATTTGAGTAGCTCTTCATCGAATTCCGCGTACGAGAACTCTCTGCCAATTCGGCATCAGAATTGGCCGCAGGTATGAGTAAAGAATAGCCAATGTCATCTCGACAATCGTCGCACATAAATATGTTTTCTTGCTGTCATTCTTCTTTAAATGTGTTAGACCTGACAATTTCCCTCTACTGGTTAGTCTAAAACTTTCAAGTTAAATTGTAAATTTGTTTCATATTAAAATAAAAATCGAGTGCTGAGCGAAAAAGCGATGAGCCTTGAATACTTTCTCAAGATGGTAAACGCCAGTAATCAAATTGTTTTTATAAGCAATCACATCAGAGTTGGACAGCTAAAATGGGTCACAAACTGCTATTTCCGATTCGCTCGTTTCTATTTCTGTGATGAAGCCGCTGAGAGGCAACAATAATGATCTATTCAAGGTCAATAAAATGCCAGAACGCCCCTTTAATCGGTTGGCTCTTCCTCCTCAACTTATCAGGAAATCAAAGATACCGACAGACACACTCCATTTATGCGTGTATGCCCACGGGTCACAACTGTGATTCGTTATGATTTGGCCATTCTATTTTTAACTTTTATTTGTGGGAAATGATGACATTTTTAGGAGTGAGAGAGCGGGACGGCAAGAAGGGGTGGGAAGAAGAGGAGAATCACGTGAACATCTCCATATATTATTTTCTTGACCTTCTTCGGTATGCAACAATTTTCATCGTATATGTGTACATACATACATATCTGCTTTTCCTTAGTATGATCGCCATCAGGAATGTAACGAGAAGGAATAATTGTTTTTTTTTTAATTGGGACATGGTGATGACCGACGCTGACTCAGAAACAGAGGTCAGGAGAACTGTTTGTGCATAATTAAGTGCTTCTGGAGAATACATGCGAAGTTCCTCCCACGACGGCATCTTTCCTTGATATTTTTATCGATACTCTACATTCTTTGAACTGGTTTTAGTGCAGTCAAGTGTCTGCTAGATGTTGAAACTTTATTCCTGTCATGCTCGTAATACAAACACGGACTTGAAAAGGCAAAGGCACTTTCACTCATTTCAAAGTCATGCAAAGATTATAGTTTTTAAGTACATACATAATAATTCATAGAGCATTTTGTACTAAGTTATTCAACATTGTACAAATGACTTCTACCTTATTAAAACAGTTAAATAGCTTGCTACATAGAGAGAAAAAATGTGATTCTGTGACGCCCGACAGCACCACAAAGGGGATGATTTGAAACTTAGAAATATCTTAAATTTGTATCTTATGCATTGGCTCTCCATTAGACATTAAAAAATCCTGACTGAGTAAAAAGCTTGATTCTCTCTCTCACACAAACGCTGCTAATAAATGTCTTAATTTTTTTATGGAAAAAGGATGATGCAGATAAAAAACACGCTCATTATCAGCTGCATTCGGTAGATGTCATAGAAGAGTCATAGAAGAGTTGTCATGTAGAAGTTAAGAGGGAATCATAAGAAGTAAAATGCTGACTGATTATTGCATTGCAAATACTAAAGAAAATGCAAACAAAATCAGGAGGAAAACACGAATGAGTTTTCCAAAGTAAGGACAGTTAGGACTAAAATGGGAGAAAACAGATATTGTAACTGCGGAAAATGTATAACATTTCGGTTGACCTCAGGACTGAATGGTCATGACTTCCTTGCCGCTGCCGCCCACGAAGAGAACACGGCGAAGCCCCTCCGAGAGCACGTCGAGATACGTGAGGTAGGCGTGCATGAAGGCGTCCCGCTTTCTGACAAACACAACAACTACCATGCACTTTTGTGCTTGTTTTGGTGTAAGAATAACCGAATAAAAGAAAAGAGAGAGAGAGAGAGAGAGAGAGAGAGAGAGAAGAGTCAACCTCGGCGGTGAGGGAAGCGTAAGGAGAATGAGCTGCGAGTCGGGCGAGTTCTCGCCGATCACGCGATTCAGCCGCACGGAGGTGTTCATTTTGTGCAGCTGTAAAATAGAAGAGATTGGCCATTCCAGAAATGACGTAATGTGAATGAGAGAAAAGATGAAGCTCGAAAGAGAGTGACGAACATTCAACTTGAAGGGCGCGTCCGTGACATCGGATCCATCCCGGCTCTGCGCGTCCTCCATGTAGAGATCGCACACGGGGTGTCTGCAGAGAGGGAGAAGAAGTTGATAGGGGAAGAGCTAATTAGGAATAGAAGAAGAAGAAAGTGACTGTGAGAAGGAAGTCTCTCCGTTGCTGCCCGTCTCCTCAACGCGGACAACTGTCGACGCAGAGCGATCCAAGCCTGCAAAAAGCTCCCCTTTTTCAGATCTGTCTCTTCTTTACTACCATTAAGAGATACTTAAGAGGTACTTAATAAACAACTAAAGAACAACTCAGACAAACCCGCAGCTTCGGAGGCGGAGTTGCGGCCGCCGAGAATGTTGACGCTGCCGTTGTCATCAGCCGCGTACGCCTCGTTCGTGTAGCTGCCGCTCTCGCGAGATCGGCCACGCTCAAGTTCCTTCTTTGTGAAGAGTAGTGGTAAGGAGAGAAAGAAGAGAAGCGCAGGAATGAACCATTTCCTCGACGGCGACAGCCCTCTTCGCCTCCAGCTCGGCCGTCTTCTCGATCACGGCAGCGTCCACGTCTTCGTCCGTTAGGTTTACAACCTCAAATGGAGTCTTTTCAAAGTTAACAACATGTGAAATAGAATAAATATGAATTGATATGAAAGCTTGCAAAGAGTTCAGCGTCGATGCGCAGCTGGTAGATGTATCGCTTGAGGTTGCTGTGGCAGGCCGCCAGGCGCTTCTCGTCACTCGTCTCAGAGATCGCGAAGATGCGGAGACGGCAGCCACGCCAGACCTATACAGAGAGAGAGAGAGAGAGAGAGAAAGAGAGAGAGAGACAGTAAGAGAGAGAGCGGGAGAGAGAGAAAGAAACTAGTGAGATTTAGGGCGAAAGTAAACAGAGCAACAACCTATGTAAATGCGACAGATGAAGTACCTTGTGTTGCTTAAGAAGATAAGCAATGAGCATGAGAATGCCTCCGTCCTCGACAATCCACCAAATATCCAAGTAACCTGAACAAATTGTAATATGTATAAGTAATTATATGAAAAGAAGGAGCGCAGGGATTCGTGATACCCGCGAGACGCTCGGTTCCTTCAGGGAACTCAGTGATTCCCTTTACAAGTAGCACGCAATTCTCGTTCGTCAGGCCGAGGATCATCTCTTCTGAACAGTACTTTCTTCCGTCATTTCCCTCTCTTCTTTCCCGATTGACATCTCCGTGATTCAACAGCTACTAGAGAGTTCAATCGTGTCAGGTGAACCAGCAAAGAGCGCGAGCTCATCGTAGTCGTCCACGTTGGGCCAGTTGAGCAGCACCGTGTTCGGGTGGAGACCGCCAATGCCAACCGACTGGAAGAGAGACGAGATGCAGCCGTGAACCTGATGAGAGAGAAAATGGAGATTCAGAGAAACGAGATTCATTTCAAATGTCCCATTTCTAGCTCAAGGTGAAGGTCAGAGAAGTTCCAGGAACCTGTGTCTGCGTGAAGAGGAGAGTCTTGCCGAATCCACGAAGACGAGCCTTGGCCATGCTCTTCGTGATGTCGGTCTTGATCTAAGGGGAAAAATGTAACGAGGCGTATAATAGCGCAGAATATATCCTATCAGGAGATTTATAACATATTAAATACTGAGAAGAAGGAAAAAAACAGAGATGCCTCTTGCGCGCGTCGCTTCGTGACAACCGTTCTGCTGGGGCCGCCCACTTTGAGAAGAGCTACGGCGATTGCTAGGCCGCGGCCTGATTAAGATATTATTCAAATATGCTTATGTAGTTTCCCTTAATTAAGACGGTTCCTTGAAGACGAGATTGAGATAACAAGAAGACCAGATCCAATTGAAACCTGCTTTAAGCTGAGCTGCCAGATTGAGCAGTGACATCACTCGATTGTCAGTCATCTCACGAGACCACGCAGAGGACAGCAGAATCAGCAGTTGCGGTCTGTCATATCAAATATTGTATAATCTGTGATCTCCGGTCAGATAACAAGGTTTTTGTTCGTGTCTTTGGCTACATAAAATAACAAACCGCCAGTTCTTCGGATGCGGATCCTTGTCCTCGACCTTGAGCAGCGAGTACTGCGCAGTAGTCAGAGCGAGACCGCGGATGCCATCGCCCCACTCCTTCTTCGCACTCAAATCATTCCCATCAACTCTACTCTCTTTCTCTCTTTCTCTCTCTCTCTCTCTCTCTCTCTCTCTCTCTCTGCTTCTCCTAACCCCTTCCACTCGACGTATTTGTAGATGGCGAATGTGAGAGTGCATGCGACGATAGCGTATCTATACTCGGAAGCGAACATGATGAAGAAACAGAGGAAGGCGCCGATCAGGGAGAGGCTCCTGAGAGGAAAACATCAGTGCTCCCTTGAGGTGTTGCAGTTCTCGCTGGCCGTACCAATGGTAGTACTTGAAGCGAGGGCGCCAATTCGGTGCCTTGAGCACGGAGTGCAGGAAGCAGATCAGATTCACCGAGGCGTAGCACATCAAGAAGAAGAAGTCAAGCACCTGTTGAGGAAGGGAGAGAATGGCAGGGAAATAGAGATAGAGCGAGAGGGATAAATGAGAAGGATAGCAGAAAGAGAAAAAAATAATTCGAAATGTTGCTTGCCTCTGCAATCTTGTCGACTTCGCCGAGAAGGACGGCGAGTTCGGCGATGAAAGCCGTTATGAGAAGGCTGAGATTATTGCATGCATCACTTGTTTTTTAAAGTTTTTTCTCCTTCGTGACTTTATACATTTACATACAAATGCACGCATTTATAAACTACATACTGTGTACATATGTATCATAGCATCTGAAAGTTCCTCAACGTACGCAAGAAGCGGCTCGTTGTTCTTGGTCACGCGAGCGAAGGGAGCCAGGAAAGGGATGACGTCATCCTTCGCTATCGATTGCAGCAGACGAGGGGCACCTGGATAGAGAGTGAGAGAGAGAGACGAGAGAAAGAGAGAGAGAGAAAGAGAGAGAGAATGAGAGAGAGAGAGAGAGAGAGAGAGAGAGAGAGGAATCAGCCATGACATATGGGGGATCTACTCGCTTGGCAATTTGTAAGTCTTTGCTCACTGCAGAGGCATTGGAGAGCAGCGCCAAAGGTGGAGAGGAAGGAGCCGATGGTGACAATCCACGGAGAAGGCCAGGCAAGGGCGGCCACCACCATCTGGTTGCTGATCGCCTTGCCGAATCTGACGAGGGACTCTTCGGGAATGGTCAAGGGAAGCAAAGAGGAAAAGAAGCAAAATTAATTCAACAATATACAGAAGTAAAATATACGTCAGTAACTGACTTGTCTCTGAGCACTCTTCTATCGACGCAAGCAGCGAATGCAATGGAGAGGAAGTAGTAGATGAGAGAGGTGGTGATGGTGGCTGCAATCGTGCCGGAGGGAATCGAGCCCTGAGGATCCGCGAGGTCGCCTAAATCATGCTTTACACTTAAAATGCATAGTTTTAATCTTTCCCACGCACCACTCATATTCGTGCCGGTGAAGATGCCCGTGACTGCAGGAAAGTAAATGGCGAGCAGCATGAAGAAGTAAGTTTCTGCGTCTTGAACCACTTCAGTGCCCTGAAGAACAGAGAAAGAATGGCTAACTCGCTTACATAGGCGGTTTGAGTAGTTCAAATAGAAGAGTAAATTTGAGATGCCCCTTGACCTTGACGCCGGTGTAGCCAGGCTTTGACTCTCCTTGATTGAGGTAGAGAGGGGGCAGATTGCCTGAAAAGGAGGTTGTAATTCCGGGATCTCGTTGGATTAGAAACCATTCCAAACGGTTGAATGAGGCAATTAAATGATTTGAATAATGTGTAACCGACTCGCGAGAGTCTCCAGAGAGAATCCAGTGAAGGCACGAAGGCATTCTACTTCATGGGCAAGGAGGAGGGTGCACGCACGGTCGTCAGCGTGGTGGGAAGAACCGCAGTAGAGGTCAGTGACACTGGAGAGAGAGAGAGACAGAGAGAGAGACAAGCAGAGAGAGAGAGAGAGACAGACAGACAGAAGAGAGAGAGAGATAGACAGAGAGTGCGAGACAGGGAAGAAGACAAAACGAGAGAGCTGTCTGACTAAGACTTGTCACAGATGTCGCAGATGTCAGTGTAGTTGTCCGGGTTGAATCCTCCCATTCTGGTTGCCTGCTGCCGCAGGGGATTCGTCATGATCAGAGAGTCGTTCAGTTCGCACACTCTGAAACTATTCGCTTGCTCATCTAGCATACAAAAAAAGATATAAAAACATTATAATTAGCTCGCTGCCCAATGCAACAATAAGATTATTGTATGAATTGCATGGAAAGAATGACCGCTCGCCGCCCCCAGAGAGCGCCTTCTCAACGCCCCCGGCAAAGACGGCCAACACGGCGAGGATCACGCACATCAGGGACACCTTCAACGGCCCCTCTCTCTTCTTTCTTCATCTCCTCTCCTTCTCTAGCTTTCAAACATTCGTTCTCTCGCCCTCTCTCTCACTTTCTCTCTCTTCTCCTCGACCAACCGGTGCCATGAGCTGCACAAACTTGACGCCCATGGCAACGATGGCGACTTCGAGAAGCAAGAAAGCCGTTCCGTAGATACGGTAGTTGTTGGTCATGACGCTGAAGACGCCTGTGGAATGCATACAATTTGGTGATGTCCAATATATTTACATTTCTAAAACATTCAGCTGTCAATTTCAGGTACAATATATCGGAGACAAAACATACACACCTTCTTCACCCTCTTCTGCTCCTCCGTGCCCGCCTCCAATTGTCATACTCGGAAAGAGATACATCTGAAGGAAATGCCATTTTGCTCTGTAAAAGTAGACATCCCAACTGACCAGCATAACTTCGACTCCGCCCACCAAGTACATGGAAGAGGCGACCGTGTTCGCGAGGTAGAAGAGAATGCCAACGGCCGAGCCGAATTCCGCACTGCAAACAGTCTATGATCTAGCAAGATCCTTATTGTTAGCTCTCTCTCTCTCTCTATCTCTCTCTCTCTCTCTCTCTCTCTCTCTCTCTCTCTCTATCCCTCTCTGTCCCTTCGTCTCTCACCCAAGGTTCCGAGAAATCATGAAATAAGCTCCGCCCGATTCGACTACTCCATTTGTCGCAACGGCCGATAGCGAGATCGACGTGAGCAGAGTCTGAGAATAAACAAGGAATCTCCCCCTCTCTCTCTTTCACTCTCTTAAGGGAGAATGCTCTCTCTTTCCCTCTCAATCTCCCCATTCTCTTACACATGCACAACACAGTGCGAGCAGCAGACTTGTCCATGCGAGGCCGGCCACTCCGACAACCCAGAAGAGACGGATGAACATTGTGACTCCAAGGATGTGCTGGATGGTTGGAAGATACACTCCGAGCATGACGCCGAGGTTCGCCTTCGGATAATGCAGTTCATTTTCATGACTAATACAATCAATAAAATCAATAAAATAGTAAGTATAAGTTCTATTTTTAAACAAATATCAGATGCTGACCTTCTTGTGCTCGCTGGTGGCACGCTCCTTCGGCCCCGGCGTGGTGTACGCCGAGAAGAGCGTCGCCGCATGAGCGGCTGAGGCCGTCTCATCGTCAGTCTATGAGAAAGGAGAGATCGAGAGTGAAATGTGAGAAATCGGCGAAAACAAAAGACTGGGTACTTACATACATACACTCCGCAAAATATATCTCAATACCGCCTGCGTGCCGCCGAAATCATTCAATCAAAGCAGTGAATATTGTTAGCAAGACTGCATACCTTGAAAAGCGCCAGGTTGCCGAATGCGCCGGTTACCTTGCGTTGCAGCCGCTCGTCCAAGCCCCTACCGCCGCCCGCCTCGGGGCATGTACCATTCACTGCATTATTTAATGCTAATGGTAAGTCAAACATATGTAGATACCATTAAAATGCAATTCAAGATTATTTTATTATTTTTAAATTGTGGAGAGAAAGAACATTAAATGAGCAAGAATAACATTGTTGACTTACCCTAGGACTGCAGCTGAACAACCTTGTTGTGAAAACAGGAAAAACAATTTTCTTACAATAATTACTCGCTCCGCTAGCCAATCGCGCAGAATTTAGGTCGCCCCTGGGTATTTATATAAATCCTCTGAAGTTGCAGACTGCTCGATGGGCTGGAGATCAACGGATTTGAAGGGAGGAAGAGATTTCCATCACCGGGGGTGAAGGGGGGGGGCAAAGTGCGAGATGGGGAGAGGATAGAGGAGATCCAGTGGAAGGTATTCTCGAGCCTATCAGGATTTACTATTGCATTGCCAGCTAATGCGCGAAGTATTGTCCATTTCTAGCATCCATTCTAGTAGCAAAGCTGAAGAGATGATGAAAATGCGAAATACCGTACTCGTTTAGAAGTTGACGTAGAAGCCTTTTATATGACAGGCATCTAGGGCATCGATGATTTAATGGACACGATAATTGATTAATAAGTAGAAGAGCGCGATAAGGTCCTGACTCTGATCATGGATGGCATAGAAGTTATCGACTTTTTCGTTATCCTCCTGCCAACTTTTCATCGTGTTTCTCGCAAGCCGCCACATAGGCAGACTGATTCAGAGGCACAAGCAAATAACAAAATAGTAGACATAATGTAAAGCCCCGTTCTAGCACAACAAATTAATTCATGATAACATTTGGTTAGGCTGACATGACTTTCCCATGAATATGAATGACGGTCTGAAGGAAGCAGAAGGCAGAGCACAGGATGAGCCACGCAGGGAATCGAGCAGGGGCAATGGCCAAATTTCACGAAAGAATAATTATACTGCCAGCGACTACCAGGGAATTCTTTAATAATCGCATTTGCTGACTCACGCGCTGTCGAGGAAGAGAGACACAAAGAGACATTGACAATCATCCCAACCTTTCTCAGGTCTGAGTGTCTCGGGATTGATCTGGGTGATGGTCGAGAAACGGCGCCTGCAAACATTAGACAATGTGAGTTTTAGGCGAACGATATAAAAATTGAATTTATTACAGTTTAAAAATAGTGACTTTTACGACGCCACGTCACTTAATTTCGCAATATCAGTTAATATTACTGCTTGAAAGGTGAGTTTTATAATATTCTAAAAATTTTACTATTTATTCAATTACCAGGAAAAACGCTTTTATTTACTTATATTTAAACATACGACATTACAGAGTACTGCGACAAAAGTTTCGATAAGTGTTACTGTAGAGGAAGGAATCGAAAGTTGCCATCTCGCAGTAAGGTGAGAAAGAGAATGGGAACGGCACAGTGTGCGATGAGTCGAATGCACTCGATAATTGGGAGCACTTTTTGAGCCGATGGCAGGGTTCGGAAAGAGTGAAGAGAGATCACAGAAAGAGAGAGAGAGGAGAGAGTAGTCGACGGAGGGGGGATAATGAGAAAAACAGGACGAGAGGAGGGAGAGAGAGAGAGAGAGAGAGAGAGAGAGAGAGAGGATGACGACTAGAAGCCGTTCTGGAGTCAGGATGAGGAACAATTGCAGACTGAGAGACAGAGAAGAGAAAGAAAGATCAGGAGATCACGAAAGAAGTGCGCGAGACAGAGAACCTGATCGTGTGAGCTCGATGAAGAATTTCAAAAATAACAAAGTTGCTTCTTCAAGCGGTAATAATTCGAGAGAAAAATTGGCGTTGTTCTCTCAATTTTGGAAACACTGTTGCGATATTCTAGTGTGATATTTTGTAACCTTCGTGGAGTTGGCGAAAAACGCGATCTTTGCAACTGGTAAGTATAAGAGCTGAGACATAAAAAGAGCTATTTTAAGTACGAAAGCCTGAAAATGATTGCAGTTTCTGTTCAGTGCTGGAAAAGGATCAAGAAGTAATCGTATGAAAACGAGGATGAGGAGCAGAGAGATAGTAAAGGACGAGCTACTCAGACAGAGTTAGGCCAAAAGAGAGAGAGAGAGAGAGAGAGAGAGAGAGAGAGATGGAGTTGCTTTTCATATTATTATTTAGTGACTAGATTGTAGTCCAGCGATTCATTTCTAACTGCGGCCCATGAGTGGAAGACCTGGCAATACCGAATTGGATGCCCGTGAAGCTGATCTTTTTCACACCGAACACGCGGACAGTAAATCCCCAAACTTTGATACACTATTGCCCGACGATTATGGCTACCTCGATTAACCTGATTGTTTCTCTCTCTCTCCTCTCTCTCTCTCTCTCTTTCTCTCTCTTGCTCTGACTGTCTCTCTCTTTCTCTCTCTCCTTTCTCATTTCTACTCTTTCCATCCCTCTCTTTTCATCTCTTGTTCATATCTCTGCTCTCTGCCAAACCACGGTTCATCCATGGCCATTAGCTGACGCCAGTTTCTCATACTGAGGATTCGCTGTATTCTCTCTCCCGCTCCTCTGTTAACCCATGTACAAGTTGTGCTCAATCGTTATTCGTCGTTCATTCGATTCCTTTTAATATTCCTTCATTCCAAAAAAAATCGTCTTTTTGTCTTTCTACTTAAATTCTAATTCGAAATGATATATTTTTGATCAAACAGTTCTACTTCTTGTAAACCGCAAATTGTGTTCCCTAGCCCCTACTATTAGATGTTCGGAATGTCACAAAGATCAAGGGTTCTCTTTTTCCCTTAATTTAAATGCAACTTCCACCTCTCCGACTCTCTCACTCTCTTCAGGACCGGCTATTTTTGATTGTTGACTTTTGTAATTCCGCCCCTGTCTTCTTCTTCATTCCCTCTAATGACTCGTCTTATTGTGATTGGGTAGACGCTTGAATGAAAATAAAGATACGTGAGGAGCGGCAAGATTCATACAATTTCTCGCCGCAATGTGCCGCTATTCACAAAGGCCCTTGCGGTGAAGAAAAACAGGATGCAAAGATGCAGCTGCAGAGGAACAGAAGCAACGAATGTTGCAAGAGCAAGGAGGATGGACAGGTTGAAATAAAGAAAATTGCTGATCATAAAAAGAACGAAGATAAAGGCTTACAAGGATGCGGAAATAAATGCTTGCACAAATATTCATGTCTATAGAGGACTGAAATTAAATGAACTTGAATAAGCTTGCAAGTATCAGAGAGTGATAAACTGACGATCCCTCCCGCTGCATGCCGAGAGAGAAGAGCGTCGGCTGCTTCTGCGGCAACGCGCTTTCCGACACCGACGAGAAGGCGCTGCAACGAGCTGATATTTTAAGGAAATTCAGGAATACGGTTTCATATGTGTTTCATGTAAACAACTTCAGTAAGTCATTGATTGGTTGCGAAATCAGCTTGCCACAGTTTATCTGGACCCTAACAGTTGGTGCTCTTGGCTGAATTGTATCCATTTGGATGTTCTTTTTACATTCATAAACATTGATGCATAATTATGCACCCATTGAGCGCGAGTGCCTTCGGCACTTGCAGCAGATTCCACGATCGAGCAGGCCGGACACCAAAGGCAATGGCGGGCGCGAGAGTGACGAGGGAAGTGGTGCGAGAGATCTGCGAGGAGGAGGGAGGAGCAGCTGAGACGGCGTCGCTATTGTTGGTGCGGACACTCGGATTCGGACTCGCTGGAGGTACTCCAAGAGATTCCAGCGGAATAATCTCCCTTGAGGACTCGTTGATCACTTCATGATCGGCACCCTTCGACACTTGCGACATCTTTCTTCCAAGGATTGCCGCCAGAGAATGAAGAAGTGGCAGAGGAAGACAAGCGAGAAGAAGCTTCGCTGGTGACGTAGAAGATCGATGGCCAGAGAGTGAAACTGGCACCAAACCATGAATCCGTTCTTTCTTTCTTCTCTAAAGCAGCCTGCCGCTCCGAAAATACCATACTTTCATCCCATTTTCTCAGTTCTCTGGCGCGTCGGGCGTTCACCCGAAAGAGTAACAGACACATTCATTGTCTCCTCCGCACTAATTGGAGTGTCTAACATTAAGCAAAGCAGAAAATTCCATGAAAGCAGATCGAACTTGCCTGCTGAAAGAAGAGATTGATGCCAAGCGTGTAAGAGAGAAGAGAGACCCTGTGGACGAGAAGAGGAATGCAGACAGCTATGGATCCTACAAGAAATCACAGGAGAGTCATGAAAGATTAAGAAAAAAAATCAGTTAAAGGTGAGAGAAACAGGAAGTGTTGTAGTCGCGGAGTGAACTTTTCATGCGCTGGCAATGAGCTCGGCACGGTAGCCACCCACCGCCGATTTCGACAGATGGGAAAAATGTTTAAAAAAAGGGTAGATTAAGTATGTACATACTTACATTGATTTATTTGGCTACCTGCGTAGAGAAAGCAGTCGTCACTTAAATTCGGAGACAATCAGACCCGTTTGACTTCGTTATTACTTTGTGCTCACGTTCATATTTTTTTCTATTCTCTATTTATATTATTCAAAAATCCAGGCTATTTTGCAATTAAAATCAAAGTGTCCTTTGAGGGGATTTGTTTTTACTTTGGTCAATATTTTGTAGACATCCTGGTCTATTGTAGCCTAGCCAAGTCTCGGATCAACGAAAACAGCTCAACCATGGAAAGAGCGTTCCGGGATACTTGGGATATAAGGGTAGGGAGAGGAGAGCTCACTCCTTTCATGGATATTCACAGTACAACTAATTGCCGAATGAAGAGAAGTGATGGGCGTGAATTCGTACGTGCACTTTTTAGCTACAGAGAGGGGACATGCATATGTATCTAGATCGGTCTCTACTGCTTTTCATCTATTTATCACCCTTTTTTATCAACTTTTCAAATTTAAAAATGTGTGATGCAAAATGTTCAACCGGCAGAGAGACAGCAATGAGATATATAGAGTAAAGAGTCGCATACATATCACGCATATCACAAATACAAAATCTAAATGTTCTACAGATGATTCCATTTGTCGAATACGACGGAAAATACCACATGGACAACATGAAGAGTGGGCCTCAGCCGAATTCCTTCAAAAAAGAAGGGGGCAACTGTAGTGCCTTCCCTCCCACGATCTCCCTTCTCCCACCCAATCTGTCTGGCTCATACTCTCTTTTGTTTTCTTCTGTCCATTCCCGCTTCCGCTTGAGCCATTCGTCGTTGCCGTTGTTCACATGAGACTGTCATCATGGGCGTGAAGGTGAAAAGATCGGATGAACAGAGAGAGAGAGAGAGAGAGAGATGGAGAGAGAGATTGGAACGAGCGTCAGACATTTTAATGAGATTTCATCGAATAAAGAGAGAATCCGTACGGCGAGAGAGTGTGGATACGTGTTAATCACCCTCACTGTCGACCCTTGCATTGGTTGTAAGCATGGGGAGAATATCTCAATGTGGCAGGATATCGGGAAACAAGGGCCAAGGTAGCAGATAGTGTGTCGTAAACTTCGTGTGTCGGAAATAGTTAAAGGTAGTAGCAAGTCGATAAAAGAATTTCAGAGAGAGATAGAGAGAGAAACGGATACGGGGAGAGGGAATGAGAAAAGCAGATATGAGAGCATCATTCGTGTACGTCTTCTTTGTAAGTGGTGATTCTAGCACCCATCAGTCTCTTTTCGTGACAAAAAGGAGCATCGCATGAAATTTATTATCCATGGAGATCCGAGCAGAGCGTCCGCTCTTGTGAAAGAGCACTGGAAGAGAGGAGTGGGAGGGCGAGGATCAAGAGTAGAACACTGCTGGAAGAGAAGAGGGAGCGAGAACTAGTTCGCGAGACATTATAAAGAGAGAGAGAGAGGTCGAGAGAGAAGGAATGACGACTTGAGAGAGAAAGGAGAGAGTTCACATCATCCTACTAGTGCCTCCAAAAATTGTATGTGCGCAAGGCAGATCTAATACCCGAAAACAGCGAGATTCCAACCTCGAATATGCTGTCAATTGTCTGTCCACTGTCCAGAATGGGAACAACGGAAAACACTTATCCGCGGATGAGGAAGGGGTCACATTTAATGCATTTCGTTCTTTTACTTTTTTTCTCATTACATTCAATATGGTAAAAAAAAATCTGAATTTTCCATCTTTATGTAAAAGACAGACAGAATTTGAAGGAAATATGTATTTATACATGTAGCTCGGGCCGACATGGATAGGGACTGCATGGGTTTTACTAGATGGGGAGGTTCTTGCGGCGGACTGTGCCATCGATATGGAGTCACTCGCGGCGGAACTGCTTACACTTAGCGGTGTGTAGGTCCGCATTGTTCGTCCACTCGATAGTGATGCGGTCATTGTTCGTGCCCACAGGCGAAGGCGTCGCAGGAGACAGCGACGAGGACGAGCTCCTTGGGTTCAAGGACGCCGCTGGCCGGGTCGAGACACCTCAAGTTTTGAAGGACCAGCCGATGCGGCTGTTGATTACCTAAATGATACTTAAATTTGCTAAAGAAAAGAAAATGAAAGTTAGAAACAAGACAGAAAGAATCCTTGATCTGGTATGTGCTCGTCATCGTATGAAGCGTTGAAGACGACCTTCGAGTTGGGGTGAGTGGCGATGTCGCCGGGAGGAACGGACTGAGCCATTTCGGACAGGAAAAGGCAGGTGCATTATGAAGAAAAAGAGCCCTTTTATTATAAGGTACAACAAGGTGAATAATTTTTGAAAAATTGATGTCCTTATGCTAGATTGTAAGTTGTTATTAGTATACGAGCAATACAATAAGTTCAAGCGTAGTGAGAGATATAAAATACAAAGAAATGCCAAGCTCGCCCTTCTTCCAACACGTCTCTCAGCTTCTCGTCCTCGCTCACCTCTAGAGTTGTTTGTAATAAAATAAAAATAGCTTGAACTGCAGTCCCTCGCGAGTCATGCAGCCACTATTTGCCTGCTGATATACATATCTTGCGGCCGCCAGCAATACCTGAGCACGAAGCGGAGCCTGCTCCTCGATGCGAGCCTTGCAGTCATCAACCCCCAAGGCCTAGCAGACCAAGCGGATGGAACATGCTTGTCAGACATAGTTGGAATGATTGGGGAGAGGGAACACAGAAGAGAAGCGTCAGTTGTTTGTTTCATTACGGAGTAAATTGTTGAGGTCTCCCACAGTATGTTGAATCTTTTCTCTTCCCGACTACTAGCCAAACATGCGTTTTTCTCTCCATTGCATGCTTTCTTGGATGCACCACCAGAACTACACCTTGCCAACCCACCACACTCATGAATCACCGAGACATTACGATGAATGGCCAGATCGTCAATCATCCAGTGTCAGTGCAGAGAAAGAAAAGATTCCGAAACATCTTTACTCTATACTCCGTGAGAGTGCACTGGCAAAGTTGTGCCTCTGCCCGGTTTGGAGATCACTGAGGCTTCTCCTGAAAGCAATGAAGCCAACTTTATCGTTAAAATTTGTTTCTCATTTCTCCTCACTCCTTTTCCCATTCCTCTTTCCTCTCTTCTCTCCTCCAACCTTGTCGTTCGCCGTGCGTAGGAGTCGCTCCATGGTACGGAGTGCAGAGTTTAGCGAGTGCGTGAGCTGGAAGTTCAGTAAAATCGATAATTATACCGCTTGTTGTCATGATGATTGCAAACTGCATTCCCGATTTGACCGCCTGTCCCTTCAGATTCCTTTCCTCTCTTACCTCGGCCGACTCCTTGTCCACTCGCTTGTTCGCGCGTTGCAGATACCCGTCGATCAAGTCGTACGCGAACTTTTCCTCGTTCAGTTGAGCATGGCGTTTCTAAGGAAGAGAAAGATAGTGGGGAAAGAAGTGGAGAATGCTTGGGTGAGTGATAGAGGCGCGGCAAAAGATGAAAGTGTCGGGTGGAAGGCCACTCACATCGAAAGAAGCTATGGCTATCTCAACCGTTCCACTGTATATAAATCATCGGGAAATCTCACAAGTCATTCCTCTTGTAAATTCCTGCTGCTTTGTAAGAGCAGGCCTCTTGCTTTTCGAAGTTAAAAAGAGAGCACGCGAAGGAGTGGGCCATATGGATGAATGTAAATGGAACGGTGGCTTCATCTTGAACGAATAAGATGTTGCTCATACGTCCAAGAGTTGCACGATGGCCTCAGCCTCCTTCTGGCTCGACGTGAGGCGGGGACTCGGAGCCGGTGGCGTGACGACAGGAGGGGAGACGATCTCCTAAAATATGTATTTTTTTTAATTTGATTTTTACTTTGAAGAACAATATCAAAACCCACTTCCATGCCGGAGACACTTGCAGACTGCGAAGGCATCTGAAAGAGAGAGATTCCTTTCTTTTAAAGAAGATCATAAGATAACTTGTGAGCCTTCACTTTTCAAATAAAAAACAGAGCGAAATGAAGCGAACCATTAACCGAGGAAAGCAGCAGTGGAAATTATTTCTGCTGGTGAGTAGCCGAGAATCACTTCCTCGAAATTTCTAAATATAAATGTACTCAAAGTACGCTTATAGCAAGAATTATCTTCAGTTGGAGTGCATATCATTCTCACCCTTTGGGTTTCGGTGAAAATTTACGAAACTGCTTAATAACCCACTTAAAAGTACTGTTCCTTTCGTAATTTTCAAAATTATCTTCGATTGTTCGAAAAACATGTTTTATTTTCATTTTATTTTTATGACATTCCTGATTCACAGTTTGAGCTATTTTTTTTGTTACGCCACAGCAACTACTTACAACCGCCATAGTATCTATTTCGGATGTATTGCCGTGACAGAAGCTTCTCGAAATATTCATAGATGTGTACCGATTTGGGTTATTTTGTTGTTGATTTGTTGTTCATGAATAGTTTGTTTTCCATTTCTTTTAAAATGTGTCTCTAAGGTGCTGTAGGACACTTGCTCGACCGCTTATTACTTTATCGTTTTGAATATTCTGGCACTGAAAGTTGACACTGTGCTGCTACTTGTTTGTGTTCTCTCATTCATTCCCACTCTTCTTCCTCCTTATCGATCTTCCTTCTCTTCCGTGTGGCATAAAAGAGAGAGAGATAGGGCCACTCTTCATGCCTCCGCTCGCTCTCCTCCCATCGTTGCTCTCCCGTCCCTTCCGAAAGATCTTCTTCCTCTCGCCCGTTCGCCCGAGTGATCTCCCTGCTTTCCCCTTCCATCTTGCGTCGCTCATTCATTCTCCTCTCAAACCGCCATCATTGGACTGCTCTCTTTGGTAGTCCTGATTCGGCATGTTTGTATATGATATTGCCCCTCCAACTCGAGGCATTTGCTGTTATTTGATCTTTACCATTTGCACTCTTCAGAATTATATTCAGGAATATCACTTCGGCTCTTGATTTATCTCTGCTTGTGTTACTGGTGCACTATTCGAGGAATTCTCTTGTCTATTCGTGTCTTTGCCTGGGACTTCCTTCTTGCCATTTCGCATATCTACTACTCTTCGGCACGTACGTCCTGTGCAGAGTCTGCCTCCACTCTCGCTGTCTCTGATTCGTTTACTTCTCTAGTGCACTCTCTATCCTTTCTGACTGTCTGAATGATCTCTCCCACTTTCTCTCTCCCTCCCCCAACTCCGCCTCTTCTCTCCCCCCGCTGGACGGCCGTTCTCTATCTATTGACAGCTCAGTCGGCAGCGGCATGGCTCGGCCGAGCTAGGCGCCCACTTCTCTCCTCCCGCCTTCTCTTCCCTTGCCGTCTTCTCTCTCTCTCTCTCTCTCTCTCTCTCTCTCTCTGTCTGTCTCTGTCCCTCCTCTCTCTCCTCTCGCTCTCTCTAGCCTTGGATGATCTTACTTCTGCTGTTCCATTTCGAACTACCTCCGTCATACTTTCAACTCAGAGTTGTGGCACGTTCCTTCGTTTCCTTTCTCTCCTTACTTTTCTCTCTCCCTCCTCTTCCTCAATCACTCTTCCTCTCCTGCCCTAGCCGAGAAGCTTCCTTTCCTGAGAAGGCACCCTCAATCTAATCGGATGGCCGTCTTTTGCAAGCCCACTTTCATCACGCTTTGTCCCCTGGGACTTGTATTGCATCATGACCCCGTTATTTCCTCACGTATCTGTTCCTTCGTTAGTTTTTGCTTGTAGGTCCCTGCTTGCCCATTTTCATGTACCTCTCTTTTTCTATTCAGTCTTTTCGTTCAGTGCGTCATCTCTTCAGGAAGCTACGAAATATACGAGATATGTATGCTTGACGTGATAATCAATTCTTTCTCTCTCCCTCTCTTATCTTCCAGGGTATCTCCGCTTCTTTCTCGCTCTCTGCCATGTCTAAGCCGAAGGTTGGCATCAACGGGTTCGGCCGCATTGGCCGTCTCGTCCTCCGCGCCGCTGTTGAGAAGGACACCGTCGAGGTCGTCGCCGTCAATGACCCCTTCATCTCCGTCGACTACATGGCCAGTCGCTGCTCAGCATTATTCTCCTTTTATTACCGCTGCAAAAGTTCACGGGTTGTGATTAAGCGCACAATTCAACCTGGTAAGAACTAGGAGGAGCTCTAGCTAATCCTGTTCTATATACTGTCATCTTCTATCGTATCCCTCTCCGTAATACAGTATCCCTTCAGGTGTACCTGTTCAACTACGACTCGACCCACGGCCGCTTCAAGGGAACCGTGACTCACGAGGCCGACACTCTTATCGTCACTTCTCCCGGCAAGGCCGCGCACAAGATCAAGGTGTACAACAGGTCAGGCAGGTCGACTGTTCGGGGAAATACGATTCAGTTGTTCGCTTATTGTAAGCCGGAAACACAATATTTAATTGTAAAGATCATAGCGTTAAGTCCCATCTTTGGAGTTTGGGAAGGAAGGGCAAGTGAGGAGAATGCTGTGGAATTGAGAGATTTAGAGAGAGAGGGAGAGAGATCCAGGGAAGGAGAGGGAAAGAGTGGAAGATAGGAGAGAGGCAACGGAAGAGAGCCGGCCGCTGTTTACCTCTTCCTGTGTCGTTGTTGCCTCCGTAGCGCCTTCTATCCCCCCTCCGCTGTAACATCCCGACCTTGCTGTAAGAAAGGGTCGGAGGGTGACCCTGTTGTGGAAGAGAGTATTCTGGAAGGAGTGGCCATTGCAAGGGATTTTGAATGTCTCGTAGCTGCCTTTGGTGCTAGTGAATGCGTACCTTAGGCTTCTCAAATGTCTGTTATCAATTTGTTCCCCCCAATTTCTCTCAGGGGTTTGTTTGCAGTAGTCTGTTGAAAGGGGGGGGGGAGTCAGAGAAACGGATAAATAGCTATACGCCTGTTTCTGTGGCAATGAAGGGTTACCAGAGTGTCAAATCGATAGGAAGCAAGTGGCGCTGAAGAGTGGACAAAACGCAGGTTGCACTTCGCCACATATTGCCTATTGCCTCTTGTGTTGCTAGAATGGGGTGAGATGTCAGATAAGATATTTTTGGAATAGTAGGGGAAGACAGAGAAGGAAAAGACACAAAGAGACTGATAGGGCGATATTACTAAACGATAAAGAGAAAATGGGATGAGGAGAAATGAACTGCGATAGAATGAGCAAAACAGTGATCGTGGACAGTTCAATGCTCTCACGTGACTCTTTGTTTTCTCCGTTTGTCTTCAATCATGACATGTAACATAGGGTTCTAGAATTAAAATGACGGAAATCGAGGGAGAAAGAGAGAGAGATAAGATATATGAGATGAAGATAGGGTTGAATGGATCGAAGAAGGACTGCGAGGGAAAGGAGAATGAAGAGACTCTAGTCACATTGGTGGCTAAAATAAAGTGCACAAAGATCGCTCGTGGAGCAGTTGGCCTTTCGATGAAAAGTGTGCAGCACACAAGTTGATTAGCCAAGATGGATAGATGCTAGCTTGGAGAAAAGCTCTCTGGAAGTGTGGGCACCATAGATGGCACAGAAAACGTGCACTTATGATGCTACTGATAAATCGTTGCGGAAATATTTCTATTCACTTTTAAATCTAGAATTGATTCAATCCTGGATATTGCTTTAGCAAGGACCCGGCCGAGATCCCGTGGTCTGCCAACGGCGCGGACTACGTCGTGGAGTCCACTGGAGTCTTCACCACCATCGAGAAGGCATCTGCACATCTCAAGGGAGGCGCCAAGAAGGTCAGCAATGAAACGAGAGAAAGGAAGGCGGAGAGAGGGAGAGAGAGCGGAATATTATTTAAGAAAAAGAAAGAGTGACATAATTCTCTAAACCGAGTATCCCTCTAACATTTCAGGTCATCATCTCGGCCCCGTCCGCCGATGCTCCGATGTTCGTGATGGGAGTGAACGAGGAGCTGTACAACACGGCCAACGACCACGTTATCAGGTATGCTGTGGAATCTTCTCGAGAATACTGTTTTCGTTCAAAGGAAGTTTTCATTCAAACATAACATACAGTAAAACTGACTCAGCATTCAAGTTGCAATTGGATGCAGCTTTAAATGGTTTATGATTGGGTGAAGCATGGTTTTTTGAAAACTGAAATGCGATTCTTCAGCAACGCATCGTGCACGACGAACTGCCTCGCGCCCCTCGCCAAGGTCATCCACGACAACTTCGGCATCCTTGAGGGACTCATGACTACCGTCCACGCCACCACCGCCACTCAGAAGACCGTCGATGGACCGTCCGGTCAGGAGAATGAGAGAAAGCAGCGGAGAGGGCAGAGAGGAGGGGAGGGAGTACGAGCAGATAAGATCAGGGTAGATCACTGAGTACCGATCAATTCAGGCAAGCTGTGGCGTGATGGCCGTGGTGCCGCGCAGAATATCATCCCTGCCTCGACTGGAGCAGCCAAAGCTGTCGGCAAGGTATAGTAAACGTGCTTTTCTTTATCCAGGACAAAAGCACTTTTACAGGGATATTAAACGGCATTCGTTTAAAAAACTCTAGTTCTGATATGGAAAAGGAGTGTTCTTGCAGGTGATCCCAGCCCTGAACGGCAAGCTGACGGGAATGGCCTTCCGCGTGCCGACCCCTGATGTCTCCGTCGTCGACCTGACCTGCCGTCTCGAGAAGCCCGCCGACATGGCCACCATCAAGAAGGTCGTCAAGGAGGCCGCCGAGGGACCCATGAAGGGCATCCTCGCGTACACAGAGGACCAGGTACGGTTCATTCCATTCTGGAGGAGTCAAGGGTTGTTCATTTATTATTGCCTCCAACTCTTTCTCTCTTTCACTTTAATCCTTTCTCTCTTTCTCAACCGTTTCATGGATAGTAAATTACGTTCTGCCTTGTTTGGGGAAGAAATAGAGCAGACAAGTAAACGAAAAATAAACATTTAAATTAAGGTTGTGTCGACCGATTTCGTAGGAGACACGAACTCTTCCATCTTCGACGCGGACGCTTGCATCTCCCTCAACCCGCACTTTGTCAAGCTCATCAGCTGGTGTGTTTACTCTTCGCAGTAATGATTAGATATTATGACAAATGATGATTGATCTAGAAGGTAAATAGATCTGTAAATAGCATGAATAGATCAATCTTAGATAAAGACAGGAAATGTAATCCTTCAGGTACGACAACGAGTACGGCTACTCAAACCGCGTCGTTGATCTCATCTCGTACATCTCCACCAAGGCATAGAGAAGAAGCTTCTTCCATCCGCCAAGGCCATGTCCCTCCAATAGTATCCATCGTTCTACAGTACCCTATTCCGTCGCTATTCACTGGCCACTTTCCATGTTTATGTCACTCGTTCTAACTAAGTAAATGTAGAAAAGTTGTTACTGGATAGTTGTAATGTTTCTCGACTAGAGATATGTATTGAAATAAAGTATTTGCTTTTATCGACAACGGATCAAGACAAGATGTTCCAGATTTATTCGAGTGGTGTTAGTGGAAGGGAGGAGTCACGAAGGAGTAGTAATCGGGGGCATCTTGGGAGGAGGAACTTGGGTGCAGCGGGGCAGAGGAAATGGGTCGGGGATGAGGGCTCCTTCATTAGCCGGCAGCGACGGATGGGGAGTTCTGCTCGGCCAGCCAGCGCGAGTGCTCCGTGAACTCGTAGCTGTAATCATATACGGTGGCACTATAAATCAATTCTTATATCGGAAGCTTCAAGTTATCACTGTTGAAGTAGAAGCAGTTCCTGACATGGAGTTCTCAGTGAACCACTTGTTGCTGAGAAGAACGGCGACGCTCCCGTAGTAGACGCTGTTGACGGCGAAGCACAGCCACCACGCACGGGCGAGGAAGCCATCGCCGAGGGTCAGAGCGACCTGCTGGTGGAGTGCAGGGGCACCTTGTCTGCAAGAGGGAGGAGAGAGAGAGAGAGAGAGAGAGAGAGAGAGAAAGAGAGGGAGAACGAGGAGGCACAGAGCAGAGAGAGAGAGAGAGAGGAGGGACTGAGGAGAGAGAGAGCGATGAGAGAAAGAAAGGAGAGAGAATTGAGATAGAGAGAGAGAGAGAGAGAGAGAGAGAGAAAGAGAGGGAGAACGAGGAGGCACAGAGCAGAGAGAGAGAGAGAGAGGAGGGACTGAGGAGAGAGAGAGAGCGATGAGAGAAAGAAAGGAGAGAGAATTGAGATAGAGAGAGAGAGAGGAGAGAGAGAGCTGGAAACGGGGGCAGAGTTGAGAGACAAACATGACGGCAACGTAGAGAATGCGGATGAGGAAGGCGACCCAGACGGGCAGGAGGTGGAAGTCCACGCGGTCCTCGAAGTCCCCTCAAGAACATTTGAAGTCATATCCATGAGGTGACCAAATTAGAGCTATTTGGAATTCAACCCCCTCACCCGAGAGCGGGGATGGCGCCGTCCAATCGCCGCGCGGCTTCAGACGGGAGGCAGTCAGCGCGTACGCCGAACGACACACCTCGCATGCCTAGAGATAAAGAGAGAGAGAAAGAGAGAGAGAGATAGAGAGGAGAGAGAGAGAGAAAGAGAGAAAGAGAAGGGAGAGAGAGAGAGGATAGAGAGAGAGGAGAGAGTCACATAAAGAGAAAGAGAAGGGAGAGAGAGAGAGGATAGAGAGAGAGGAGAGAGTCACATAAAGAGAAAGAGATGGGAGTGATGGTGAAGAAGGTACGACTGGAGGGAAACCATAACAACATTTCAGATACCACCTCAGCGAATGACATTCGGTAGTTCCCAATTGTTAGCCACTGAAACCGTAGCATTGTAGTGTTGAAACCAGCGCACCCACATACACTCTCTCGGCCGCCTAACGGCCGCACACACTCTCTCCCTCTCTACGCTCCGCCCCCTCGGGAGAGGGCGCGCCAGAGAGGGGCTCTGCACGACTGCAGGACGGCTGGTTCGAGCACCGACCGCAAGCCAGGAGGCATATTAACAGGTCGGTCATTACACATTATTAGATCTAGATGAGGAGTCAGGCTTTAGGCGGCCTGGCTTCTTACATGGAGGTCCCGGGTCGAACTCTTGCCGCAGGGGCAAGAGGGAAGCCCAGTGAACAAGTAAATTAATTTTTTTACCAAAAATTATTTAATTCAAAATTTTTAATATTTAAACTATACTTGTTCACAAGGACTTACATAATCTAGTGAACTCTTAAGCCTCTAGCCAGTGAACTCACACTCCTAGGTTTCTAGGTTAGATTGTCTGAGTTAACTATTCACCACCCAGTAGCATGTTTCGTGTTTTGGAGTGACTCCGTTTATTTGGTTATAAGGTAAGCGTTCTTTGCCGGTGGTAGCACGTCCCACCTATTGAGAGTGACCCAAGTGGATAGTAACTTGCAGCACGGGGAGCTGCAAGGCTGGGCACCTCCATCCTAGAATCCCCATAGAGCAGACGAGGGCCCCCAGGGTAGCTGTATCCACTGTAGTTCCTCTCCTCCTACAGTGGCTAGGCAAGGCGGTAGCCTGGGATGGCGCTTACCGCCCTCGAATTCATATGTAAGTCTCTCTATAGTCCAAACTAGGATAGGCAAACGGAGTTAGCAACTGGGTTTTATTTTGGTGATAGCGGACAATCTCTCTACCAATAGCTTTGATGGATACGATTAGAAGGATAGCTAAAATAGAGGTAAAAGTGTGACGTTCATTCCACGCTGGCTGGAGTACCTTTAGAGAAATGTGTATGCTCGTTCCGCCTAAGCCGTTTTGTAGAAGTGCAACCAGCACTGTTTCGGGTATTTGTTTTTTCTTGTTTTGTTCACAGTGCTATTATCCTATCCCTCTCTCATCCTCTCTTATTTATATATATGTCTAACAAATTTCTATATGTATGTATATTTCTATATATCTGTATGTATATTTCTATATATCTCTCTCTATTCTCTCTCGTTGTTTCTTTCTCTGATGCAGGCGTACATTCTCTCTCTCTCTATCTCTACGCCGCTGGCCTTGATTAATTGCCTATTTCCGAGAGTACCCGGTCGCAGCCGATCGAATCTCTCATTTGACTATCAGCCAGCAGGCATTAGAGGCACACAGAGTAAACAATCGAGAGCCACATTTTCTCTCTTTCTCTCTCTAACTCACTCTATCTCATATGTATCTTATATCTTTCTCGTCTCATTTACTCTCGCTGCTGCCCGCTGCCTCCAACTAGGTCAAGATTGATGATATTAGGCTCAGTGCGCCTGTCAGATAAGACGGCGCACACAACATTTGCATTCCAGCCAGTCCAGCTGGCACAGAAAAAATCGTCAACAATCTCGGTCTAGCCATATCTTTCTCTCTTCCTTTCTTTCTTTCCTTCTTTCTTTCATTATTTCTCTCTCCATCTCTATATCTCTCATTAATAAGGCTTACCCAATATATTTCAATCAAAAGTTTCGCTTATTGTTATTCTTAATTTTCTCGTAAATGTATTTTCGTTATAGTATATCATGCATTTAGAAAGTAGCTAGTTATCTTTATATTTACTTCGTGCTGTCCAATGTCACGACCAAACTTCGTCTCGGCAAGGAAAACATCTTCGACTTAGCGCTCTCGCGCTGTACACCGGACGAAGAACAGCTATTACCATCATCAGACTTTCGTTCGCCAAAACATCGACAAAGGAGGCTCACTCGACGAACGAGCACGCGGGGCATTCGCCGCAAACGGCACCCCGTTTCACTTCATTGCCGAAGTCGACTACAACCTCCAGATTGGCAACGATCATCATGAAACAAATCGTCGAACACTTCCTCACATCCCCGATGCTAGCATCGCATGCTGGTATCGACCGCACTCTCTCGTGCATCCGGCGACGATACAACTGGCCGGAAATGAAGAAGGACGTGGAAGAAGCAGTCACTCTCTGCCTGAAGTGCAGGAAGAGAAAGAAGTTCTCCCACGAAGAGACGAAGGAGCCTCTTGGCACCTTCCCGGAGCCCAGTCTCCCCTACGAGCGTCTCCACGTCGACATTCTGGGTCCCCTGCCACAGACAATCGACGGCAACCGATACATCCTCTCCATGCGTGACGCGCTGACCAGGTTCGCCATCGCCGTCCCACTCAAGGACCAGCGCGCTACCTCCGTCGAACGCGCCTTCATGGATGCAGTGATCGGCAAGCACGGAGCGCCCACCTCTCGCTCGTCATCTTCGCAATAAACCGTTCAATCGGTACATCACCATTCGAAGCACTCTTCGGCAGAACACCAAGGATTCCGGAGGATAATGGCAACGATCCCTGGAACTGCCAGTTCTTCATGGAGCCCTCGTACACAGACAAGCTCAAGGCAAACATGCAGAGCGTCTGGAAGCTGGTCAGAGAGAAGCTCAATGTAACCGAGCTAGAACAAGAGCGTCTCTATCAGCAGCAGCACAATGTGGCGAAACGCCAGGTCATGACCGGTGATCGTGTCCTGGTGAAGCGGCAACCGCCAAAGAACAAGCTGGCGCCGAGACTTCACGGGCCCTTCGAAGTGCTCGACGTCCAAGGACCGCGAATCTCGATCCGAGGAGAAGACGGAAGGATCGAGTTTCACCACAAGAATAATGTGCGCACCTACGAGCCCAAGAAGAAGAACAAGAATCCAGAGTGCCTCCAAGAGAGCGAGAAGGAAAGCGAAGAAGAGCCAGAGGAAGCCGAACCAGAATATAATGCTTCGTCGAGCACTGCAAGAACACGAGCTCCGAAGACCAAGAAGTCGAGCACTCCACGCGAGATGCCGACAACGACAGACGGACATCCAGTCCGAAGATCGACGCGCCACAGGCAGCTGCCTGCGCGCCACAGACGTGACTAAGGCAGACGAAAGAGCCGAGCTGAAAAAAAAAAAAAAACCTAACACCATCCAAACTGCTCGGCCGGTCTCTCATGTACATAAGCATATACACCCCACACCATAACCGCATATTTAACCACAACATCAGTCACGGAGTTACCGAAACGCAAAGTCGCGTCGTTTCGACCGTCGACCAGGGGATCGACAAGCTTCCGAAAGGGGGCATGTTGAAACCCGCGCACCCACATACACTCTCTCGGCCGCCTAATTATTAGATCTAGATGAGGAGTCAGGCTTTAGGCGGCCTGGCTTCTTACAGTAGCCGTACCAAGAAGTCGAAGCCATGGGAGGCCCTCTCGTGCACCCACCGCTGGAGCCAGACTTTGTGCACTGGCTGCGCGCAGAGGCAGGGCTGAAAGGGCGGCAATTCAAAAGACAATTTATGAACACATGAAAGGGCATTCTCGCTTCGAATGCATTTTAGTTGTTCAATTCGAATAAAGTGGTTAGCTAAAATCGGTGTTAAGACTTTTTTTGTCACATATTCATCTTCTTTCTTTACTGTCGTTGCATCACAAAAAATGTTCTTTTTCTCCGCATAAAGTATTTCGGCGTCAAGCTGGAAGAAGCGAGATCAAATCAAGCCGTCTCCGAATAACAGTCATTGACGTTAGAGAGTAGGCTTTCTTCTCTCAAGCAATCGATCCCCGAATCGCGACGCTCGGGCCGTCGAAGCAGATGCGGCAGACGGAGCCGGCCGTCACAATCGACGCGGACGCTTCCGACGCGGCCAGACGCGCTGAACTCCCCGACATGAGTGGGAAAGGGAGAGAGGCAGAGAGTGAGAGAGGGGGAGAGAGGGGGAGAGGACAGAGAGAGAGGGAGAGAAAGACGGGGAGAGGAGAAGTCGGCCCGACTGCCCACCGAGGGCTACTTCCAGTAGAAATGATGAAGTGGGAATGAACAGAGTAGCATTTATAACCGTTCCAACCGAAAAACCAAAATGATAGAAGGACGAGAAAAGTACATTGTTGAAATTAATGGAAATATGACAATTATTCAAATTTTACAAGCACAAAAGAAGACAAAATCACAAGCGATTCAATCTATTAACGAGCAAAAATATCAGGATAGATCGCAATAAATAATTTTTTACGTATTTACATTAAAAAAAACTACTTATTCTTGTCAATCGCCGAAAAGTCGGCACTCTCAATGGAATGAGCGAAGGCAAGGGCGAAAGCAACGGAAGGCCGGCCGAGGTCATCGGACGAGGAAGAAGAGATGGAAGGGGACGAGGCAGAGGGAGGAGAGAAGCATTCCGGGGGAGGGGAGGAAGGAGAGAGGGAGGCAGTGTCGCCTTCTCCATCATCCACGCAGTCATCGTCGCTCTCTCGCAGAATGGCCACGTCTGCAGGGCATAATTATATACACACATACTACGTAAATAGCGTATTTCTACTTATAAATATACATACATAGTAATTGTGTTTGTTCTGTAATGTACCAAAGCAATAATTTCAATGAAATAATTCAAATTAAATAAAAATAAACCTGCTCCAGACGAGGCTGTCGTCAGCAGCGAGTCTCTCGCTGCCAATGGCTGGTGAGAAGGAGGAGGAGGCTTTGCCAGCAATGGGATCTTCATCTTATCCACGGGGGGTTCCTCTCGAATTCTGGCAAACAATTTGAAAGTTTTCAATTGGTAATAAATATGTATTGGATATTATAAATAAATATACATACTTGTACATGTGTACGAAAACGAAAATACGAACGCCTTTTCGGCAGCGGCAACGGCGTGGTCGATGCAGCCGAATACGCGATCGCGCCCAACCACAGTGTAGAAGTCGGTGGCATTGAACATCTTCAGCAGGTCGGCTGAGCAGAACAAGCATACTCTTAATCGTTTTCTCACTTCACTAAAAATTATATAAACGAATCAGAAGCAACCGCTCACCTTGGTAGACGACAAACGAGATTCGTACGCCCGTTGCTTCGTGGTCTCGGAATACATAAAAGAACATGCAGATTGAACCAGATATCGCTATTATTTGCTGGTAGTAACAATTAACTTTGAGATTACTTCTTAATATAGTTCGTAGAAGAAATCGCTTGAACCTTCTTGAGCGTGAAGAGGCCCATGTAATCAACGAAGGGAATGCGTGTGCAGTCGATGACGAGACTGCACCGACGACCGCGACGCGGCACGCGAGGCGCGTTACGCCAACGCTTGCTGCGGAGACGAGCGATCTTCTGCAAGAAAGCAAAGTTAATGAATGTCACGGTTATTTGATCATGTATTCCTAACACACTTCATCTTCCGTTCTCTCTCTTTATCGCTCTCTCTCTCTTCTCTCTCTCTCTTTCTCTCTCTCTCTTCTCTCTCTCTCTCTTCCCTCTCTCTTCTCTCTCTCTTCTCTCTCTCTTCTCTCTCTCTCTTCTTTATCTTGCTACCTCTATCTTCCTCTCTCTCTCTCTCTCTGCTCTCTCTACTCTCTCCACACTGCTCTCTGATGTCCTCTGCCTCACCTCATCTAGCATGCGATCGCCATGCGTCGGCTGCTCGAGGTCGTCCAACCGAACGAAGCATGCGAGTTGAACCTTCTCCCACTTCCAGAGACACTTCTCGATTGCCTACGAAGTGGATATCTCTAGTGATCTCCCTCGCTCTCCCTCGCACCATTGTAAATCGGTCGACACTCGTGAAGAGAAGCGGCCCGTCGAATCGCACAACAATGCTGTCTCCCTCGAGATGATCGAGAGAAGGCGCCTCTCTGTATGCTACTGCTGCCGCCGTGGCGCCTGCCTCTTCTTCCCCTTCGCCGCCCGCGCCCTCCGAGGAAGAACGAGTCAGAAAGTGCCAGCGGGGCCTAAGAGTGGCAAAAGTCACTGGAGAACTGCTTTTCAGAGAATTGTTGGAATACGAGATATTAGAATAAACTGTAGTCGGGGTTACTGTAGTCGATCTCTCTGACCGTACCACTGGCTCCTGAGTACGGTAGTGCAGACGGCGAGGCCAATGGCGAGAGCGAGTCCTTGCACCATGTCATAGCAGATGGTCAGCAGCATCGAGGACAGCCAGATGAACTGGGATTCAGAGATAACATCTGTTGATAGTTATGATTTAAAACTAAAGTATAAATAAAATAAGAAAATGTTTCACAGCATCAATCTTAAATGTCGGCCAGAGCTGCCGCAGTTCATGAACTTTGACGAAGGAACTCTTCAGCGAGACAATGATGATTGATGCCAGCACGCACTGGGGAAGGTACTCCAGGGCAGGGCCGGAAAAAAGAGTCTTTATCAAGTTTTCCTTTTTTTCTAACGCAAATTCACCTATGTAAAGGATGACGGAGAGGAGAGCAAGGGATGAGAAGAGGCAAGTCAGCTAAAAATAAATGGTGTTTAGTTAATATTATAATATCTCTTCTCTGCTTTTATCTCCCGTTTATACCTTCATACATAGATACATATGTACATATGTATCTATGTATGTACATATGTATGTATGTTAATATGCATGAATGTATGTACAGTACCGATCCCTATGTATGTTCTTCTCCTGTCCTAATTGTAAATCTCCTTCGTTCTTTCTCTCTCTCTCTCTCTCTCTCTCTCTCTCTCTCTCTCTATCAACCTGAGTAGAGCCACCGACAGCTGCTCCAACAACGCTTCGCTGGAAACCGGAAGTGATCGGGAAGACGGGAAAGAAAGATGAAAGGACTCCGACAAAGCCAAGTGCGTAGAGTTCCTCGACAACAACAGGAGTATTTTGTTACATGAGAACATGTACGTTGGTGAGCTGATTGAATAAGTAACCGTATTCGCCAACCTGTCCGTAATCAACGCGATACTCGTAGCGCTTCTCGACAAACTTGGAGACGGTAATGTGGATGGCCGTGGCGGTAACGGCGATGGAGAAGGCCTCGCCGATGAGAGTGAAGGAGAGATCGAGACGCGGGAGGGATGGCGGCGGGAAACTTTATAATTTCGTAATTGGAAGCACTAATTTTGATACAAATAATTTTTAAAGGGATTCAGTGACGAAACGCAGATGTGTTAAAATGTCTTTGAAAAAGTAATTGCGTACTTGGTGGGAATGTTGCCGACGACGGAGATGTCGTGGCGGCTCGCCAACTCGGCAAAGTTCGTCGCCGTGATGCCTACGATCACCTAGCAAGAGTTATCAGTCATAAGTAGATTCCATTTCAAGATGATGAAGAACAACAAACCAAGATAAGCTCGAATGGCACGGGGAAGAAGAAGACTTCATCGAGCCACGGACCCACGGCCTCCTTGCACACCACGAGGAACACGATGCTGCACGCAGAGATGGACACCGTCGGCAGGTGGATGAGAGACGCACGCTCCACGAGGTCGCAGACACGCTTAGAATTGGAGGGAAGAGAGAGAGAAGGAGAGAGGAATTATAGAGGACAAGGTTATAAGAGCGAGTGATGATAACCGTGTGATAACTCTTGGCAGCTCGTACAGTGTTTTCTTGGCAAAACAATGGATTTGAGATCACTTAGGGATATAAAACGTTAAGAATATAAAAATAACTAGAAATGTGGCTGACATAATAAAGATATCCAGGCCCGTTTCGATACGGAAGAGCGACGCCGAGGGCCGGACCAAGCTGAGCGAAGAACACGTGCACCATGCCACCCACGATGAAGCCAGACATCACCTGAGAGGAGAGAAGGGGTAGCAAGACTGAGAGAGTGTGAGACTGTTAGAGACAATGAGAGAGAGAAGCAGACACAATGAGACAATGAGAGAGAGAGAAGCAGACACAATGAGACCTGCTCGGAGAAGTAGCAGGCGAGGAAGTGCAGTCGCATGATGCCCATGATAATCTAGAGAAGCATACCTCTACGTACTTTATCTTTAATGTCTCATTGATGCTACCAGTAGAAACGAGCAAGAATACAGTAATCTCATTCCATCTACATAGTAGTCAACGGCTGTGGTGAATGAGCGGGATTGTGTACGGGCCTGCATGATGCCGGCCATGAAGAGAAGAGTCGTGGCGATGGAGATGTCGGAGGGAGGGCCGAGCAGGGCAGACGAAGCCGATGACGTCATCACTGCCTCGCCTGCCGCCCGCGCCAGCTCGTCCAGCAGAAGAGACTCGTTGCCGGCGAGGCTACAGCGGGGAATTATTGATAGATATTGTTGAGAAGAGGGAAATGAGCGAGACGAAGAGGGGTGAAGAAATGACGAATGAGAAAGAAGTGTAGGTGCTGACTCGAAGAGTGATACATTGACAGCGATGGTATCGAGTGAGGCGTAAGTGGCATTGGCCACGGCCTCCTCTCCGCTTCCTGCGACCATCGAAGAGTTGCCCCCAGCAGCTGCCGATAGAAGCGTCACCTATTCAAATTTTATTTGTATTTGCTTGGTAAGTTGATAATGGTGAAGCCTTGTGCTTGGTGGCACTTGGCTGAACGCTGAGAAATGAAGATACAAAAATGTAACCTTATCGATTGCTTTCGCCGTTATCAAGGAAAGGACAGCAAATCCACCTAAAAAACGGTGTTTCATTTTATCTGGCGAAACTGTATTGTTTTGGGTTGAAAACTTGGAAGTAACCGCTGACCGAGTGCGTTGTGTTTGGAAGTGCCAAAGAGGATGTAAATGAAGGAAGGGAAGATGGCCGTGTACAGGCCGTACACCGGATTCACGCCCGTGATGCCGGCCAGCGCAATCCCTTGCGGAACATTGAAAACGCCCATGGTCAGACCACCCGAGACATCACCGAAGAAAGAGACGCGCCAGTTGTATCTAATCAATGGTCCAGGAGCAACAAATAATCAGAGTTGGAAGCAGCACTGACTTGGGTAGCCAGTCGATGATCGGGAAGAACGAGATGAGCTTAGCGAGGAGAAGACGGGGCGCGAGCCCGGCCCGAATTCGCCGCAGCCGCACCCTGAATGCGTCCGGCGCTGGCCGCACGCGGAAGTCTCCCAGCATTCGGAGAACGACCTCGTTTTTAAGGCTTCCTTAATAATAAAATACAGCATTAATTGATTCTAACATTATTTACAATTCATTCAACAATCGATACGAAAACACTCTTCTGAACGGAATATGCTCGAGTTGATGGTGGACACCGCACTAGTAAGCTACAGCTGCCTTGCTTCTCTCGTCATCTATTACATTCGTAACACTTTACGAATTCGTCGTTTGTTTACTTCTCTGTGCTCTCTCCATTTTATATGCTCTCTCTTCCCTCTCTTGTCTCCGACTCCTCCTTCTAAGCTGTTCGGTCTACATGGTAGACTACCGAGGCTGCGCGAGCCTGTGAAGAAGCCCCGGAGAAGCACGAAAGTGGCCGAGGCGTTCGGAACATCCGATAAAAGGAACCTCCATTCCTCTTCTCGGCTGAAAAAAACCGGGTGAGGGACCTCAGGTTCCTTGCACTGTTTTTTTGTACATCTCTTCCTCACTCCTTTTGAAGGACTAAACTTCCACAATGAAGGAGTGAGTTTTAAATATACATAATCTTTACTCGGAATGGAGTAGTAGATATTCTGCTAGAATGTTAACACAGGTTATCATGGTTTCATGTCTGTCAATTTCTTCATCTTTTCCTCCGCGTATGTCATACTTCTTGGTTGCTGTGTCGGAAGTACTACTTTCCACGGTGTACGTTTTTTTTGTGTTTCGTCCCAATTCGAATGCACAAAGTTGTGCTGGACAGGAAGGGATTTCTCCAGCCTTCACTCACACTTTGCCAGAACAATTTGAGTATCTTCGGGTGTTGCAGGAATGCCGGACGGCAATTTGCTGGCTGCTCTTTGATGTTCACGGGACACAATGGAGCTGAAAACCACAAGAATGAGGGAGAGGGTATGTACATGTCAGAGAGATAGAAAGTGAGAGCTAAAGGCATAAGAGAGAGAGAGCAAGAGAGAACAAAAAAAGGGAGACAAAAAAAAAACAAAATTGAAGTAAAGCGATAGGCAAAATATGTATGTATGCATGTATTTATATGGCAAATTCAAATAATACCTTATATGTAAGACTGAATGGATCTAATTTTCCGTCAAGACGAGACTCCTAATTGGCCCCAGAGTGGGAGGACATGTTACAGCTATGCCAAAGAAATAGTGGCCAAAAATACTCCCTCCTCCTTCTCTCTCTCTCCCTCTCTCTCTCTCTCTTCCTCTCTCTCTCTCTCGCGTCTCTCTCTCCTTCTCTCTGTCTCTCTCTGTCTTTCTATCTCAATTTCTCTCTCACCCACGTCTCATCTTCTCTTCTCAAAATCACCTGTCAGTTTGATATTGATCACTCCCTTTTCATATTCCTGCCTTCGAATTCATATTTACCTTCATGTTCTTACAATGCTTTCATATTCATAGCTATATACATATGTACATATATTGGCTCGATCCAAGGTCTGCCGCTTTTTCCTTTCTCTCTCTCTCTCTTTCTCTCTCTCTCTCTTCCTCTCTCTCTCTCTCTCTCGCTCTCTCTTTCTCTTTCTCTCTGTCTCTCTGTTCTCCACTTTCTCTGAACCTCTTATTCTTCTGATCTCTCACTATAAATCTTTCCAGCGAGTCAAAGATCAACATGCCAAATCGCACCATAGTTATGCACTTTGCCGTGTTCGTTCTCTTCGTTCCCAGCGAGGCTATTAGGCCGCTGCTGCAGAAGGCCGCAAGATAAACGAACTCCGTTTAGCTCTTTTTCTCGCTTTATCTCGCTCTCTCTCTCTCTCTCTCTCTCTTTCTATCTCATTCTCGCTCTCTATTACTCTCACCATCAGTATCTTTCTGTTCTACTTTATCTCTTTTTATGCCTAACTTCTTTCTTTTCAACCCGCGTGCCATCATTGTCATTGAGTTATTTAAGACCATTCCCTGACAAGCTTGTTCCTGATTTGCTTCAGGGTGTATTTTCGCGCTCTCTCTTTCCTTCACTTGTCTCTCTCGCAAGCTTACCCTCTCCATCTTTCTTTCCTTTCTCTCTCTCTCTCTCTCTCTCTCTCTCTCTCTCTTTCTTCCTTCTATCCTCCCTGCCACCATTAGCAAGGGTGCATTGGCCGTGCGCCTCCTCTCTTTTCTACTTCTTCTCCGATTGCTATTCTTGCCACGTGGGGCACGAGAGTGAACATTTTAGTCGCATCTGAACAAAATAGGCTTTATTGCTGCCTAACTTCTTCTCGTTTCTTATTCAAGCTTATTCTTTAATTTTATTTGTCGTACTCCCGATTCTGTTCTTTGCCTGACACCAGATTCTCAGTGTGATTTTGCTTTTTCCACAAGTTGCCTAGCCGACTGCGAATGTCAAAGTGTTCCGCGGTAATTTCCCCCTAAATTGAAAAATTATTTCTAGGAACCATTTTGAAGGAATATACATGCATACATATAACGCGTGTTTCGAATGAACATATGGCTAATGTAGGACAGCGGTACAGTTATTGTTATTCATTCTAACCATAAGGTACATAATGTACAGAACCACATTTTCATCGCCTTTAAACACTTTCTTCCGCTCTTTCATGGTTTCATCCGTGGTTCCATTCACGAATTTCTCCGCCATTTCTTGTCATCCTCGTAAAAGTGAAAATAAAAACTTTTACCGCCGGCATCTGACTCGGCCCCCTTTTCAGCAATTCGCATTAGATGAGTCCTCATGCATGCCTAAGGCAGTACTTTATGGGAAGACTAACAATAGGAGAGAAAGCTAGAGAGGAACGAGAGAGAGAAAGAGAGAGAGAGAGAGAGAGAGAAAGAGAGAACGAGGGAGAGGGAGAGAACAGGAGATAACGATGCGCGAGAGTGCGAACGATACTGAGAAATATTGAGGAGAGGATGGGGAGATACCATGACCAGTAGAGTAAGGGAAAATGAATGAAATAAAATGCCGAAGGGAGGCGAAATGGACCCTGAAGAGGTTCTCGTGGATGTTGTAGCAGTCGGTGGCTATTGTGCATACAAACAGAGCAGCTAACATTGATGAACGATTACGAGAAAGCGAAAGTTTGCTCCGAACTAACAGCCGATAAAATTTGAAGTCCGAGAAGAAGAGGGTGAGAGAGGATAGGAGAGGGACGCGAGAGAGAGAGAGAGAAGAGAAGGGAAGAGAAGAGAGGAGAGACACGAAGAACGCGGAGGAGAGAAAGCACAAGAAAGAGGGAGGGCACAAATGATTCTTGAGATATGTGATCGCCTAGGAATGATCTTTTAAAGCAAGAAAGGCCATACAGAAGCTGGCTCGGCTATGGGAACGTCCTTTCTGGGTCTGGTGTGAAAGCCAGAGGAATTCCATGATTTGTTGCGTTATCCCTTTCAATTCTTATACTTTAATATGCGTTGGAAAATTACTATTATTATTCATAATTGTCAAGAGTACTTGACCATAAGTAGGTTGTTCACAAACACTTCGCCTGATAGACTTTCAACTCTCTGTAGTTCCATTTCTCTATCTCTCCTTACCTCTCTCTATCTCTTTTCCTCTCTTTCTCTTCCCCCTCACTCGCTCTTTCTCTTTCTCTCTCTCTTCTCTCTCTCTCTCTCTCTCTCTCTCTCTCTCTTTCTCTTTCTCTCTTTCTTGAGACATAGACACCGTTTCTGCACGTCTTCACTCTGACTGAAATAGCGTTGCATGGCAGGAGATTTCTACACTTAGAGATGGCAGAAGCCACGTCACCAACTGTAACTGCACGCATGCGCACTGAAGTATCCCATGGAAGAGCATTGCTACAGGAATACACCCGAATGGCTAACATTCCTACTTGTGCATGGATTCGCTTTCTCTCGCCGGTTCTCATGGCCTTTCCAGTCTCCCTCAAAGTGCTAGTCCAATCAGCCAATCCTACCATATTCATTAGCCCGAAATAGCAGAATTGACTAGTCACGAGAGTGTGGGAGTCGTGGAGCCAGAAGGCCCTCATTACCATACCACATGCACTTCCCGTTTCCTCATATTTTCTATGTCATTCCCACTCACCGCCACAGGCAATCAGCGAGCAATTCTAGCACACCGTCTTGTAAATATGGTTGTAGTGCGAACACGAATAAAGTGTGTCGACTGACATTTTTTATCTGTATTCTGATTGTGAGGCGCTTCGTTCGAGTATGGCCAGACTTGTCGTCTAAAGGACAGCCCGACATCCAATTTGCAACATTCCCAAGGGAATGAATTCTTATGTATTTGCATATTTGATCGGTTCTGTCTAATCGCAGTACGCAGGGTAAGCTAGTTGTCCAGGGCGCAAGGTTTGCCAAAAGGTTGTCCACTGCTCTGTTGGAGAACCAAGTTTAACGGCTTCCCGTTCTTTATTCTGCGACTACGGACGTGTTATTTGATGCCTGTTCTGTCTTCGGTGAGGAGTTCACACGCAACGGCAGTTAGAGACAGAGAGAAGGAGAGAGGAGGAGAAAGAACGAGAGAAAAGAAAGTATGTGAGAGAAAGAAAGAGATGTGAGAGTCAGTACGGCGTTATACTTTGTAGAAGTTGTGCTGACGCATTCGGGATTCAGTCTGCTTGCGGAGCACCGTCATGCATAGCTATTCACATACGTGTACATGCATGTATGTACATATGTATGTAGAAATGCTTCTAACCACTTTGGTGAAAAGAGAGAATAGAAGAGAGAGAGAGAGAGAGAGATAGAGAGTGAAAAGAAGGAGAAATGGTATGAGCGAGAGACAAAAAGAAGGAGAGATTGTGAGAGATACAGCCTCGCAAAGAGAGACTGACAGACAACAAAATAAAAAAGGAAGTTCGTAGGAAATAGGTAGAAATGAGAATAAAGACAGAAGACTGCAAAGGGTGCCCATTCTGATTGACTCCGCCCCATGCCTTCGTCACGTCCACTTATCAACTGTGGCAGAGACCACCCAACTGACTACAGCCTTCTCCACCCAATCGACCTCGTCACTTGTTATTCCACGTCTTCTTCTTGATTGCCGAGTGCAGAGTGTATACAATCTGCCCTTTCCTCTTATCTTCTCCTATCATCGCTTCCGGCAACGTGCGAAGCTCTGCAAAAAATGGAAATAAACACCATGTTCAGCGGCATCTGAAAACAGTTAGAAACAAAATGAAACATCACTAGGCAAATATTACTGTCATCTTGATCCTCTTCAATCTCAAGCTTTCCGTTTCATTCGAGTACTCTAGAGTACATACCGTTAAATACGAGATTTGATTCCCTATGTTCCTCTCCATATTCTCTATCGCCCTCTCTCGTTCTCTTTCTCCCTCGTCTTGCAGTGTGATGATGTTCAACTTTACCGTGGAGCATGGAAACTGCTCCTTCTTCTTTCCGCTCTTTGTCCAGTTTTCGAGGTCTGTTTTTTCCGACTCAAAGTTTTATTAACTTATAAAATACGTATAAGTTAATTCATGAGCTATCAATCATGTATAAGCTATTAATAATTTATAATTAATTTATAAACAGATTGAGTATAATGATATAAATGTAGATTGTCGCCGCATCAACTCGTCTATTACTATGTAATTATTGGAATAGAACTCCTCTTCGGAGTTCTCGTCTTTCACGCATCAGCATGCGCATTCTTCACAATACGAAGGTTAGATAGAATCTTGTTTTAATCATCTTAAAAAACAAAAGTCATCAAAAGAGCTAGCAAATGAAGAATGAGGGAAAACATAACAATTGGGGCAGCAATTATCTTCTCATGTTGATGGCCAGCTCCATCCCCGTGACTTTAATAGGATCAACATGCGCCCTAGGGGGCATTTCAGCTGCACGTCCCATTCTGTTAATGGCACCGAATGGCTGCTCCCAGCTGACGCGCCAGAAATGGCAAATGGCTTTGGCATTTTTTTTTCTATGAACAGTTGTACTTTCCGTAAAGAGTTCATAAAAATCATTGACATTTACTGCTTTTCAGCTGCGCGTTTCGTTGAAATATGGTTGAATCGAAGAGAGCATTGAAAATGTAATGAAAATAAGGAATAACAAAGCTAATCTCACCTTCCAGACACCCAACCCTCTTCCACGTCAATCTCTTCGTTTTGACCCAAGTCATGGAAGTAGCGACGTTCATCTCAATGGCATCGCGATTTCTTCTTCTCGCCTTCGAATTGGGATTTCTGCCATCCGATGGTAAACTATTATTTCATTATTTAGTTACATATTCCCTTTTTATAACCGTATGTAACGTTTTCTTCTTTTGCACGGTTTCTCGCCCCAGTAAAACGTAGAGTAAAAACGCAGAGTTGCTTTGTGTACTGCACAAAAGTGTTGGTTTACAGAATATTGTGCATAGTTCATTACTTTCCAGTACATACATATGTATGTATGTAGGTGCACGAAAGCTAGATGTATTCCTGGAAGTTATGCTCCTTTCTCATTCTCTATGCTCTCTCTTTTCAGGCACTCTCTCCTTCTCTGCTCTCCTCTTCGTCGAAACCTTCCGCTTGGCCTCGGCGGCATACATTACAACAGCCTTGGCGACAGTCACAATAGAACGGTGGGGGCAGGAAAGAAGGGTCTGCTCCTGATACATTTTAAACTCTAATCCCCCATATTTGTCTTGCGTTACAATAACAGATGGATAAATGAATAAGCAATTCATGATGTCTCTGCATCGTCAATGCTATTCCCCTTTAGTTTTGGTCTTTAGAAGCAAACAACAATAATTGACTGGGTTCTTAAGTATATCGCTTAAGGGAACTCATTACCGCGTATGTCATATATCACATTGAGGGCGTATGTACATACATATATTCTGCCGCAGGAGCTGGTCTATTCAACGAGAGAATGTATTTTGATGATTACTAATGCATCTGTGTACGTACATACATTGTACATTGGTAATCGTTGATACATCCTGCAGTTCAATGTCGGGACAATAGTTAATTTACTTCCCCTTAAAATTGGTATTTAGTTTTTTGAATTAGTTGGTAAAAAAACATGTGTTCAAAAGATAAACAGTTGAAATTTAAAAAGCTAGCCACCCGGCATTCCAGTTGTTACGCGACCCTGCGCGTGGCGGACTACGAGCGGCGCCGCGGCGTCGGCCTAGCCCTCTTCTGCATCCTCGCGCCCGCCGCCGCGTCCACTGCCGCCGCCGTCAGCGTCGTCATAGGCACGCATTTTATGGATCACGAAGAATTCAGCCCTATCTATATTTCTTTCTGGATTTTTCATGAACCGAGAACACATACGAAGAAAAGAATTTAGGTTGGCTAGACGCCAGCTATTTCTTTCTCGGCATCGCTATCTACAACAGCACGCAATTTACGGTATATTTGATCTCATAATGAACCAACTTGAAAAATTCCAAGAATTGACAAATCTCTGCGTCATTCATCGTATACTCTCCGATATAAATTCAAGCTTAATGAATGACGCAAATTACAAAGTTTTTGACGCGGGAAGTCTATGCCTGAGAAGGTGTTATTAGGATTATACATATGTATGTATGTACATATAATCGTGAACTAAAGATCGTCAGTAAACGCCTTACAATTAGCCTTGCAGCATATGTACATTCAGCCACATAAATCGATATGGAACTAGAAACAAAACTAGTTTAGTTTCAATGGTTTTGTTAGACATTAGACTGAATCGAGTAGAGTTCCCATTGCAAACCCGCGTCGTTGCCCGGCCATCACTACCTTACTCTTGAGGTCTACGCTCTTGTCGGGAAACGGAATCTGAATCTTCTACGGGAACTTAGCGATGAGCGCAAACGCAACTACGAACGTTATTCGCTTAGCACGCGGGTGCAACTGCGAGAGAATATTAGTGCGATGCAGGTGCGGTTGCAATTTCATGTCATATCTTTGAACAATACTTTCTTCTTATTTTTTTTTTACACAATGAATGATGAGATGTCAATTGTGAACATTTTGAGGTGGCCCTCTTCTGTAATATTTCAACTTTTCATTAGTAAAATTACGGTTTTCTTCCATTGTTGTGTCGTAAGTTTTAAAAAGGTTGAGGAAATGAAAATGGTAGTATCCATTTTTTCCAGCTCTTCGCATCGGCGGCCGTGCTGGGCGGCGTGCTCGGCCTGGTCTTCCTCGCCCTCTACTTGACTCCCGTCCTCTTCGTCCACCCTTCCACAGATGCCGCAGGCGTGGTCGAGCTCTTCGTTGCCGCTCACAATGCGTCGGCTGGAATGTCAGTGGCGAGCAAGGAAGACAAAAAGCTGGCCTTCGCTGGTTGGGAGAACAAAACCAGAAGTAAGACTGGGCGAAACAAGATGTTTTTTTTAAATATATTTTTTTTATCAACCGGAAACATGAACATCGTCGTTTTCTCTTCGCCGCTTTTAAATCAGTTCGTTAATCATTTGCAGCAGTTACTTACACGTGATCGGTTTCAGCTTCCTGTGGCTGACAATCGTCTGGTCAATGATGCGCGTGCCCCAGTGGAGAAACTCATTCATTCGTATCGCAGGCTGCAGACAACACAAGTCCGGACGAAAGCTTAGGTTTTCAGAGAGTGAGGAAGGGAGAGAGAAAGTGACGAAGACAGAAAGAGAGAGAGAGAAACGGAGAGAGGGATACGGTCAAGGAGACATTGCGAAGAGAAATGAGAGGGAATCATGGAGTGTTGAGACAGTCAGTAAGAGACAACACCTCTTAATAGGAACTACTTCAGGGCGATCACTCCCCAGTCTGATGCCCTGCCGACGCAGCAGACGGTTGTCCGCGAGACGAATCTCTACTTTGACAATCTCCGTGCGCAGTGGTCGTGAGAGCTCGGAGAGTTTCCAGTGGAGTGCATTCCTGTACTAATGTCTGTCATTTCTATGCATATCGTGATCTCGAAAACAACTATTAATGCGGGTTTTGCATAATATATGTAGATTGAGAAAGTCGTTGTATGATGCAAACATGAACATCGTGTTGGCTATTCATGCATTTAAATGGAAAAGATCTTTTGTCCTCAATTTTCATATAATTGTGTCGTCACATCCATTAAAGATGTAGATAAACAATAAAACAATTTTGTTCTTCATTTGTATAAAATCAAAGAATGATCAGAAGAATTTTCTTAGACGAATTGCGTTAAATAGCCTCTACAAATATGTAGTTATGTATGAATCAACGACAAACAACAGAGCAAATTGACCGCGTACAGTAGTTGGCACGTTGCTGTTCGCATGGAACATTCTGCTCCAAATAAGACGAATGACGAGAGGGTGAACAAAATGAGACCCGCATCACACAGTGAATAACATTGTTTTGGCCATATTTCATTCTCTTTTAGTCTGACATGTCTTCTGCTCGGAAATGGCGAATACAAGAGTAACCTCTCCGTCTTTGTTTGATTCCCACTCAGATGATCAGGAACATTCCGAGTCTGCCGAACTCGTCTCGCCCCATGCAATCTTGTACTTGAAAGGTCTCGCTGGTCGCTGCTCTTCTTCTTTCGGCGATCTTCATGAAAGGAAGTGATGATGTTCGCTGGCTATCTTACAATCTTTTTCTCATCTCCGCTCTCTCTCTCTCTCGCTCTTTCCCTCTCTAATTCTCTATCTCTCTCGGTTCCAATATCTTTTCTTCTTCGCTTTCCACATCAGCAACACAGAACATCCGCATCACGACTCGAGCAATAAAAGTCTCAGATTTTCCTGCAAGTGGACAGCGTCTCGCGTTTTCTATGGTGTTCTTCTGATCAATTAATTTGAGAACCCGCACATATTTTTAATGATCGGCCTTTCAGAGATAAAGGATAGCTTGTAGAAGTCAATCATTTATTTAATTTCTCTAACTGTGGTAGAACTATTTGGATTATATTCTTCATCTTGTGACATCTAGCATATCATTCATTATATGTATTATTTATTTATTTATTTATTTGATTTATGCGATTCCACTGGTTCTGCCTGGTACATATACATACGTATGTAGCATGGAAATGTGACTGCGTACAGATGATGCCATGGCCACTCCTCGCTGTCCTAGCTCTCGTTCTTGTCGCTTGCTTCCACGCTACTGACGCGGAAGATGGAGGGCGCGTCAAGCGGTTCGGAGGCTTTGGCGGCTTCGGGGGCCGCGGCCGATTCGATGGGCGTGGCGGAGCTGGCTTTGACCAGGACCCCGAGTTCCAGCAGAAGGTGTCTCGGAAAGTCCATGTGCAATATGTGAATAGTAAGAATGTGGAAAGTATGAATTGTTCTTTTCAGGTTACCGCCCTTTCTCCTGCCGCTCGCAATCTCTATGAGCAATTACATGCTTTGAGACAGCGAATGCAGCAGCTGCAGGAGTCGGCCTCTCCCGAGGTTCGTGTGAATCTGTGCATGACTTAAGAGAGCTTCTCTGTAAGAGTCGAGCATGCGCTTAAGGCAGCCTGCCCCGGGAAAATTGTTTTCGAATTCATTAACGGAAAACATTTTGCTTATACAACTCGACCCGTTCTTTTTAATGAGACTAATTTCATCGTCATCCGATTTTTTCCCTTCAGGATACACTACCGTAACCCTGAAAATTCATTGAGCCATAAATCCGTTCAAAATCTGTTTTGAGAAACGATGTACATATCATTCAACAGCATTTCGAAAGCTCTTCAAATTTCATCTAGGAACATGTTTTACGAAAATTTTATTTTGGCCGAGAAAATTGGCGTTAAATTATTTGAAGGGTCGACACACCACTTTCTGCTCATTTCTACACTCTGGAACCTAGATAGAAAGAAAGAGCGTGAAATTTACTATCAAATAATCACCATTCAAGAAAAATCCGAGCGTACCAATTTTTGCTATGACGCGAGCAATGCGCGCGAGTCGGTCAAAATAACACATTTTTGGCCGCCGAGGCACCGTGCAAGCGCATTGATCGATCCATAACTACGCTCAATGTTAATGTTACAAAATCGTTAGCATATCATCTAAGACCTCTCACAGAGATCTTCAAATGCTACATACACACTTTTATTGAAATATTTATATTTCTATGAAAAATTTCGTTCTGTACTATTAGAACGCTTAAAAAACTACTTTACAAACATTTTAGCATTTCAAAACAAGCATCATTAGAAAGAGCGTGAAATTTGCTTCAAGATGAACCCATTTCAATAAAGTTTTAAGTCTATAATGTTTTGTTATAAGTCATAAGAGTAGGTAAAGTTGCGTCGCTGTCCTTCCGCCCAAGAATTTCGCTGTTTAGATTATTCGAATTGGAATATTCCAATATTTTTTTCCGGTGAAGAATTGTGCTAAGCTGATGCACAATTCTTATCACTTATAACAAAACATTATAGGCTTGAAAGTTTATTGTAAGGGGTCTATCTTGAAGCAAATTTTACGCTCTTTCTAATGATGCATGTTTTGAAATGCTGAAATGTTTGTAAAGTAGTTTTTTAAGCGTTCTAATAGTACAGAACGAAATTTTCCATGCGCTTGCACGGTGCCTCGGCGGCCAAAAATGTGCCATTTTGACCGACTCGCGCGCATTGCTCGCGTCATAGAAAAAATTGGTACGCTCAGATTTTTCTTGAATGGTGATTATTTGATAGCAAATTTCACGCTCTTTCTTTCTATCTAGGTTCCAGAGTGTAGAAATGAACAGAAAGTGGCGTGTCGACCCTTCAAATAATTTAACGCCAATTTTCTCGGCCAAAATAAAATTTTCGTAAAACATGTTCCTAGATGAAATTTGAAGAGCTTTCTAAATGCTATTGAATGATATGTACATCGTTTCTCAAAACATATTTTTAACGGATTTATGGCTCAATGAATTTTCAGGGTTACGGTAGTGTATCCCGAAGTGAAAAAATCGGATGATGATGAAATTAGTCTCATTAAAAAGAGCGGGTCGAGTTGTGTAAGCAAAATGTTTTCCGTTAATGAATTCGAAAACAATTTTCCCGGGGCAGGCTTCGCTCGAAGCTTACGAACATGCTCTCTTAATTATCCTCATGCCTTAATTAAGGCGCGACTTTTGAAATATTAGTTAAAGCACTGCTTTAATATAACGGAATAAATTGTCCTGGTTGAGGTGAGCCAGGAGTTGCGTACGCTTTACTCGGGCGTCTTCCAGAAGATGCGCGAGAGGTGGGCGGCTGCCCGTGGCGGAGCGAATGGAGTTGGAGCAGGGGTTGGAGGCCGTATGGGAGGTGGAGGAGCACAGGACATGGCAGGAGTTCGGCAGTAGAGTATATATGTACATACGCTCTCTCAATTTTATGCCTTTTTGTTTTATTTCTTTTAAATTTTACTGTTACGCAATCTCGTGCCCTCCTCCTATGTGCTCTTGTACATACAATAAACTATTTGCGTAGTGACGCGCAAAACTTTGTAATTAATTGTTCTCATATCAGAGCAGTAGACAAATAAAGAACTTTGGCTCAACTTATGAAACCATTCTTGTTTGCTTAAATTTAATAATATCCTACGGAAAAAATATATTCAAAGCTGCTTCTACAATTTTCATTTCACAAAATTTTCATTTAAAGTGCAATTCGAAAAGTCCATTTAAAATAATAAAATAAAATGCAATTGAGGAAGGTTGTCGAGGAATGAGATAATATTTAAAAATTCTTTTCAGCTATATATATGTACATACATAAATATGTACATAGTTCCTGTAAACCTCAATACATTCAGGTTCAGCTTTTCCTGTCGCTTTCTGGAACGATAAATGAATGGAATTAATGATAATAAAGGACGAGAAAACATTTCTTTTGCTAGACTATTTATAATCAGTCAACATTTACAGCTTCTGCCGCGCAAAGTGGAGCACGTTCAGCTGAAAGAGAGCTTGGAGGGATTTCTCCGCTCTTTTGCCCGCAGCGAGGCCGCGACTACGAGTCAGTTTCCATCTTCAGCTAGGCTCCGCCTACCTGCCTACTTTAGATACACTTACAACTTCTTCCACAACCATGTCTTCGTGGTTGAGCCGAACGAATGGAATTCCATCGTGGGGCGCCTGTTTGACGTTGCATGGCTATTTGAAAACATAGACGAAATGGATGTTTGAAACTAACTTCCTCTCGGCGCCTTCGCTGAGGCCTTGCAGGAGATACTGAAGATCGTCGTGGATCTCATCGGAATCCCCGAGATAAACCTCGTGCCGTTACGCGGATATCTCTACGGAAAGAGCCCCGCCTTCTAACCAAAGGAGCGGATCCTGGACCCGCCCATTCTCTCCCACTCCTCTATACTTCCACATCCGTCGTCACTTCTTCCGTTCCTTTATGATAAATGAATTTTTTCTTATTGTATTTGTTCGTCTAACAAGGAAAATAGTAAAACAGAAGTCAATGTTTGCGAGTAAACAAAAATTGCACTTGATGGGGAATAATGAACATTGCTCTGAATGACTTCCAATTAATCAACCAAAAATGCCTAGAATAGTATTGCATAGCATCCGGAACAAGTCGTCTTCTCTTTGCAAGTTTATTCAAAAAGTTGGAAAGTCTTTTTGACAACAAAAATATCATAAAATGGTGTCATGTCAATATGTGCAGTTTTTTGTCATTACATACATCATGTTTTAATCTATAGCATTTAGCTGTTGTTTTCGATGTTTCCTTCAAGCGGAACATTGCGCACTGTGCCGATGCGGATTGCCGGAAAGCGACGGAGAAAACCACGGCGGAGGACACGCTGCTGGACGATCTTTCTCGGGCGAGAGAGCGACTCTATCTCTTCGATGGCCTGCAATGGCATGTCGCCTTATAGAATGTCTCAAAGGATATATTGAAGCTAATAAAATCTTAGATGTTTAACAGATAGACTCCTTTGACATGCCTCAGCCGGTGCATCAGCGAGTAGTTGTTTCTTATGCTCTTTCAGCTCCAGCAGGGAATCATAGAGAGCTCGAGCTTCGGGAGAGAGAAGAATCTCCTTTAAAAGAAAGAAAACATGACTATTTGACCATTTTGATATACTATTTGCTTTAATACGATTATACAATAGATATAATAATAGATCTGAATGAACAAACCTGTGGACGACTCTCATTCTGATCGCTCTCTTCCTCTGTTGAAGAATGTTGAGTATCAACAACTCTCATGAGATGTCTCCGACCGCGCAGTCCGGTGAAGGCGGCCTCGCCCTCTCCGTACGAAAGAGTGCTCATCTAGAAACATTAAGAAGATCTAAGTAATCGAGGTCAATGGTTTTAACTTATCCAATATGGCTAAAGAAATAGAGAAAATGCTGACGAATTGAAGTGTCTTCCTCCGCTGTTCCGAGCAGTCCTCTCCCTTTTCATAATCCTCCCAGATGGCTTCAAGAGCTCTGCGACGTTCTTCAGGCAGTTGGGATGCGTAGCGAGGAAGACCACAACGGGAGTGGCACTTGAAAAGTAGGAGATACGGAACATATCAATGCAAACTGAGAATTCAGATTTAGGCTGAGAGTAACGTAAGATATATACAGAGAAGCATACTCTGTAACAAGCGCATTGAAAAATTATTTTGTGAATCTGCAAACCGTGGGATGTCTTCGGATTGCATGAGCAGCTGCGAGGCAGACTGAGAAGAGGATCACTTGCAGAAGGCACTTCATGGCAGACACTTTCAGAAGGATTATAAATCGCGGAGTTCACGATGCGCAGAAGAGCTCGAAGAAGCCTTGATAACTGTGCCTTTTTATTCAATCTGTTATCACTCCATCATATCACGAGAACCCGCTGTTTCCTTGCCACTCTCGCTCGTTCCAATCTCTCAAATATACATACACTCTATCGCTGGTCGTTTATGTTCTCTTGCCGTTCTGGGAAGCACCTCTATCCGTTCCCAGTAAATGTGTCAGCCCGGAAGCGGACATTACAGCCAAAATATTATTATCACTTGCTATTTTAATCAACTCGTCATGGTGATGGAATTGTTGCCATAAAATCAATATATATGCATATTTTTAAAAAAAAAATAAGGTTGTGATAAATTAGTTGCGCTGAAGAATAGGAACAAGGAGCAGAGGAAGAATCGCCGGCACAAATCTGTTCAAAGCAACATTTTGCATGTTCCAGTTATTGCACAGCTCGCTTTCACAGCAATACGTCATACCTCCATCAGTGTCCTTGTAGCTCTTCGCCTAGAAATCTGTGATTCATTAATCAAATTTTTGCATCTTTCTTTTTTAGACGAGCTCTAAAGATATTCAATTAATACTAAATAAGATTATCACGTAAAAGAATGTCTTGCTACCGAAAGAGCTGCTATATATGTACATATACTCGAGACTCTAATTCATTTTTTATTACGCATCAATTTTTTGCGATTCAGTCTCAATTGAGATGAAACTAGTGGCGTTGTCTCTGGTTATAACCCTTTCATGGTATCTGTGAGACGATTTCTGAAATTAATTGATGTACCTAGCACGCTTTTGTTTCTCCGCATTTCCTGATTATCCGATAAGAATTAGCACAGCTAATTCTTATCGGATAATAAGGGAAATGAATAGCCATAATTGATACAAGACAAAAGCGATCTGTTAGAATGTATACGTAGTTTGGTAACATGCACTAGGATCATACGAATTCTGTCATGTGCCTAAACTAATCGGAACAAAACTTCGACATATTTACAAACTCCTTTCTCACCCTTTGCCGCATCTGTTCTTCCACGTTCCTTTGCCAGCCGCCATAGTAAAGTGTCGCTTTTTAAGGGGTAATCCTGAGGTTGTTACCCATGAGGGTAAAACCATTACCCCTTAGTTTCTCCGGACATTATCCTGAGGGTAATCTCAGCTGAAAGATGCTATCTTTTGCTTTCATATATTTTTTCTGCTGTTGTGAGTCATCCCTGCTCCATTCCTGCTTCATCTCCATTCTACTGTCGCTGACATTTGGGACCATTACGACGCGGACTACAACTACCCCCACCATTCTCGAAGCCCTCGTGATTTGCTGACTGCTGCTCTTTGATGATTACAATGTCAAAAATAGGTTTTTATAACAAGAATGTTATCGAACAGCGAATGAAAATTCCCAAGCGAACGGAGCAACAGCAATAAAAGAACAGATCACAGGCACTGTAATTCAACAGCATCCCTTATAATACAGACTAAAATAAGCTATTTCTTTGGATATCAAGATGAACATTCTACATGCAGTCACTGCCAACCAAATTACAAGGAATATCCAATAATAAAGTCGCATTGTTGCACAAGAACTAGTTAAAGACCGCAAGATTTGCTTCTACCAAAGAAATAACAGGCATTTCCATTTAAAATGAGGAATAATGAAGGAATCACGATTCGAGTAGACAATATAACAGGAATGATGAAACCCTTGTCATTCGCAAGGAAGCGATGCGAGCTGCGTGTTTCTTTCATGCGAAGAGGAAGGGCGACTTGCTGTCTTACTTCGTGGATGGACAGCCAAAGTGGATAATCAGGCTGCAGTCTTGGCAAGTGAGAAGGGAGTCCTTGCGGTCGTCCCGGCTGCATCGCCACGCGTCGCGGCTCGCGAAGGGTGCCGCAGCGATGCGCGTCAGCAGCAGAAAATTCTGAAAAGCAACACCCTAATCGAGAAGTTAAACACGTCAAATAAAAAAGAATACTCCAAATAACAACAAAAGAACCCAATAATCTTAAATTGAAGCAAAACTTCGACTACACACACACAAAGACCTTGAGATGCCTGAGCAGTGCCTTCGATGCAGTTCGCTGGAGGAAGAGACGAGGCGAGCGACAAAGCTACAGCGACTCGAGAAGGAGCGATGAGAACGAGTACGAGGAGGTCTTCGCAGTGCTGCGCTGATTGTGAGCAGCAAGGTGAGAAGCCGAGCGAAACGAGCCGGTAGACTCGCTCTCCGTTCGTATCTCAAGCGTAATTGGCATATAATTGGGCGCAAAAGTAATGAGAACCCGCATGGTTATTATATCAAAAATCAAAAACAACAACAACAATTCACGAAAACAATAAAGCATCATAGACTTAACTGTTTCATCTCTCATGGTTCCGGACAGTACGCCGTTACTTTTACCACAAATACTATATTCGTAATTTGGCGCTGGACGATGAAAGGTAAAAACGGTTATGCCAATCACAGGAATTTTAAAGGGGGCCCACGCATGCTGAATAAGGGGCCACACGGGGGTACGACCACGCCATGGCCCCTTATTCCGCACTCGCTCAGCCACCCTTCACCCGAGCAACCTCGCCGTGGCCCCTGATTCTGCTTGTGGTGGCCACTAATGTTTTTTGACGTCGAAATGGGGCCACGAGGGGGTTTATTTTGTGTAAAAGTACGGTTGAGTGCTTTTCCGATGTTTTTAAAAAACGAGAAGGACGCTGCACTAAAATACTAGTGGCGCCATGGACTTTTTGTATGTGCTGTTCATTATCTATTTCAGCTTCTGACTTAATTAGTTTGTTTTTCATGGTTTGCGATGGCTTGCAAGCGAAAATGCGACTACAGGATTGGATCGAGGGGGCCCAACTGCAACTAGTCGCGTAACTTTAACAGGTCAGCGCTATTTTGTTTATTTTAAGCTCGCTGCGATGATTTTTTTGAAGACGGTGCTGCACCTGACGAGATCGAGCGCGACCTGTTCCGCGGCGAGAGAGACACTGAAGATGAGGACAGCGACGAAGATGTTTTGGAAGAAGACAACGGCGTGGACACTGCGTTCGCACAAGGTCAACTGCTCCAGCAATGATTTTTTTTAAACTTCAAAGCTACTCTTCCAGCGTGCGGTGATGACTTCGACTGGTATCTGCGCAGCATGATGGGACAGGCAGGGAGACCACTCTTCCTCAAGAAGTGTTGACTAGGACAAGACTTACGATCTTTCCTTCCCGCTGGGATAGATAACGCCCCCTTGCCTGTATATTTTCCGCATGTTAGGATTCTCGTTTTAATTGTCATCTGATTCTGGTAACTAGGAGAATAAAGGTACTTGTCAAATTGATGAAAGCAGGAATGAGAACAGCAACGAATAAGGAGCAGCGAATGGTGGGATAAGGGGCCCTGATGAGCTGGATAAGGGGCCCAAGTATGTGGAAAAGGGTGCCCGACAACGGAGAATAAGGGGCCATGCTCGTTGTATAAGGGGCCACGACGCGCTCTTTCGGGTGCTTAGGTGCTTGATCAGGGGCCCCGACAAGCAGAATAAGGGGCCCACGCTGGGTCGATAAGGGGCCAAACTTGGGCCTGTCGTGGTCACTAATTTTTCCCCATCGTGGCCCCTTATTCAGCATGCGTGGGCCCCCTTTAAAATTCCTGTGAATGCGTATTGGCATAACCATTTTACACATGAGGTTGACCTCGTCTCCAAGAATTGCGTGCTCTCTCGGTCTGCCCTCGTTACCCAAACATTACCCCACAGCCTTTTCCATGCCATTACCGATGAGGGTAAACAATGGTGGCATGCTAGACAGTACGAGAGAGCACGCTCATGCCAGAGATTCAGACATATTATCCTCATGGGTAACATCCTGAGGATTACCCCTCAAAAAGCGACACTTTACTACGGCGGCTGGTGACAGTCGTGTAGGAGGGAAGGGGATGATCTGAGTGGATACGAACTTCGCAATTACCTACACCACTCAAAAATAAGCTATAAATCGGATTGCTCCTCTTGAAAACTATTATAAAGTCTGCGCTCATTCATTTCCGTCACTAAGACATCCTGTATTGCATTCATGGCCGGATTTATCATTGAATATGTTGGTGCATTCAATTTTAGATCAATTACGTTCAGTTATTTACTTCTTCCCAACAGGCATGAAGATGTTGCTGGTTGCTTTAACCGTATTTGCCCTTGCTACCGTCTCCAATGGACAGGTTTAGGGCGACATTCAAATGTATTCAACCATATTGGAAAGCGTTTTCGAAGATTAAAGAATGAATGTTATCATCGTTATATTTTAGGCAGAATGCGACAACAGCGCCGACACCTTCCACAGCCTCGTTACCAAGCTGGTCGCCAAGCCGAATATTAAGAATGTTAGAGCTCACATGACAAATAATTTAATACTTCTACAATTGGCCTTGGTTACTGAACACATAAATTACATATGTATATATCTATATCAAAACTATTGCAGATCATATCGATTGTCGTGAATAACAATCTCCCGAAGAATCAATCGCTCAACGCCACGTGTTGGGGTGAGTCCTTTCTACTAATATCCTCATTTCCAGAACTAATTAACACGTTTTCTATCAAAATTTTTATTGAAGTTGCCTGACATTGACCAATCAGTTAAGTTGCATTCCTTGTTTTTGCAGACGAGTACAACTGCTGGAAGAACAACGGCGGCAAGAAGTGTGAGTGGAGGACTGCTCTATTCAAATACACTTGTCACTTTTCGTTTTCCGTCATTGAATAATTCGTATGCATTGAGGCGTCATCAACCAGTGCATGTCCTCGATTCCTGCGCTCCTTTACATGAAGCTCCTGAACACCTTCACGAAGTTCCTCTCTTGCATCCAGAAGGTGTGTGGTATGGACAGTACTCAGATCTTGATCTTTTTCTATCAACCGAGAGTTTACTGGTCAAATGTAATTTGTATCACATGAACAGCAGCTTTGCAGCAAGGCCAAACTGTAGAAGGACTTGCCGCACGTGTTTCGCCTGTCTTCCTCAGGAAACTCAATCCGCCCTATCTTAGAGTGCGAAGCTTCTATATTTGACAATTCACACGAACAACACATATGTACGTATATGCTTGCATATACCATTTTTGTATGTTTGCACATACTGAAAACTGGGGAAAATTTATTTCTAATCCCTTCGTGTTTCTTTAAGATTCTCGGGACTTTCAACGATATGAAGAAGCAGGGCAAGTCCAATACGGAGATCCTCAACTCGGCCAGTATTTTTTGAAATTTAGTCGAAGTTGAATTAAACGAATGAATGTTTTCTCGCTTCAGATTTGCAGCATTTCCAATGCGATTATTAGTAAGAATTACGTGCAGGGCATCATCAACGACGGGCACCTTGTTAGTTATTTCGTGTTATCTATTATTTATGACTTAGTATTTGATATTTAATAAAGTTTTGATTTTGTTTTAAATATATTAGATATATGGTTAATTGTAAGGAAAACTCTTTTCAGTCGGTCAATGACCCTGCAACGTGGAGTTGCGTTATGAATGGCGCAAGCGGGGTTACTTCCATATCTTTTTTTTTACTTGAGTTGTCCAAAAGATTCAATTCCATCTTAAGGGTATCATGGACAGCTACGCCAGCTACACTTGGGTCTAGAACAGAAAGGATCGTCTTGATCGTCTGTTCCTTAAATTGCACGTACATAAAGCTCCAAAATGATGAGAATGGTTTGGCTTGAAAAAGAATAAAAATTATAACATATGCATATGTACATGTATGTATGTATTGCCCTAGAACAATAAGTTAATTAATTATCCAGAGCCCTAGGTCATTGTAACTAAAATTCTCGAGTGCTACTACGTGAAAATCAAAGAAAATGTGTGCTCTTACTGAAACTTAGTTAATTAATAATAAAGAGCTAGTGCAGTTTTTATGGCACAACAATATAAAATGCCGCCAAGTGCATTTTCATCTCACTTTGCCATGCCTCACTGGTCTCGGCCGGTTGCTTCGTCCTTTTCTCCCCGCGCTCTGCTTCTCTTCGCTCGATCAGCGTTGATTCTCGCGTTTGCTGAATGAAGAGAATTTTCACTCTACCCTTTTATCCAGCGCTAGCCCCATTTGGTATAAAATAAAAAAAAGAAAACTGTTTTAAGTGTGACTTTATTCTGGGATTTTTCTCAATTAAATGATTTTTCTTTATGACGGTAATAAGAAATTTCATGGCGCGAATACAACTGTTAATTTTATTATGGTTCGTGTGCTATTTTTTCCTTTTCGTTTGGCTGCTCTTGTTATCTTGACTTGATCATTTAGAGCACTTTAATTCTATTATCTTCTCATCTTCACTATCGCTCTCCAAGTGCAAGCTGATTTTCATGATGGATAGATTTTAAAGTTGAGAAGATAAATGAACCAGACTATTGATAACTTAAATGTGTTTTATCTGCATGAATGTGCAAATGGGATCAGAGTAGAAGAGAATATGCATGTACGACATTCTGGCAGCTTGTTCACATGTGTTGCAACGTCTACGTATATTACTACATTTATCAAAGCATTTTTTCTTACAGTACCAGTAGACAATGTCGTAGAAACAATATTAAACCACACGACGAAAGCTGCTTGTCGTAGACTAAAAAGAAGACCTGTATATGATAGAGGACGCAAGCGATGCGGGAGCACTGCTTGGTAGGCAATATGAATATACAGGCAAATCAATAGTCGCTGGTTATTTACTATATACATACATGCCATTTGGTTGTACGATATTATTGCTATGCTTCTTCGTCGTCTTCAAAGATAACAAAGATGAAAATTTTTTTTGAGAAAGTTGCAATTTTTCCAACATAAATATTTATAGTAATTTCATGTTCGCGCCTGGATTCTATTCATTTCATTGTGTTTTCTGCGCGGGAACTTCAAATCTCTAGGCCCTGCTGCGACGGATGCGTCTATGGTGATGGCGGTTCGGGCCGTTGTGCAGCGAGGACGCGAACAGCTTGTCCAGCTCGGCGCGAACCTTCAAAAATTATTTTTTTTCAATCCTTTTCTCATCAGGGTTGCGAATTAAAACAATCTATCAATGACTTACTAATATATTTAAAATTCAATGGCTGACTCACCTCTGGCGCAGCGGCGGCGAATGCTTTTCGTCGCTGCTCGCGGAGCTCCTGAAGCTGGTCGTAGACGGCGCGAGCTTCGGGTGAGAGAGAATCAACCTGAAGAGAGGAGAGGAAGTGAGAGGAATATTGCAAGAGAAATAGAGGAAATAAGAGAGAGAGAGAGCAGTCGGAAAATGTGATCCAATCCACTCGAATGAGAGCCCTCTATGACGGCTTTGATGGGGTATCCGAGAGTCCTAATAAGGGTTCCTATTCCCACATATCCATTACGGATATGAAATTCGTGACATCTCTTGTTAATTAATGCGTCGACCGGAACTCTATCCAACTGTATACTGTGATTGTAAGGAATATAACTGAGACGAGTTCCGGCTATGAACGGATTTTCTCACAGCAACTAATATACTACATAAGTGTATATATATGAAGCCTAATTACGCTATGTGCAGTGCCTGATGTTGCTTCTCTTCGAGGCCCCCTTTAGCTTCAGCATCAACTCAAGTTAAGGAAGTGTTCGGATCTGATGCTGTTCATTGTTGTCTTTGAATGCGGCGAGTCTGGCAGTGGGAAATCGCAGATTGCACCAGAGAGGTAAACAGAAGACGTCACCATCCAATGAAGAGTGCGTGGGAAAGACGAAAGGCTGCGCAGCGATCAAGAAACGCATTGGCATTTATCGCGAGTCTATGTACTTTAGCTCCGCTCACCCCCTCCCCCCTCCCCCCTCTAAAATCCCTCTGAGATGATACGCATTAAGGAAAGCTCGCTATTGCCTCACAAGGCTGCGATCCGGACTTCTTAATATGGAAATAAGTACTCTTGTACTACAACTTTTTTCTCTCTTTTGCGATTAATGTAAAGGGCATCCAAGGATCCAAGTAATGCGCTTAGTTCAAGAATGAACGCGAACAGATTCACCTCTTCCTAGTTTAATTGCAAGTGCAGGAACGTTGTAGAGAGAAAAATGAAAGCAGATTTATTGGCAATCCCTAACCTTGCTATTCCATTCGGTCTGCTTCTTCTCCATCTCTTGCTCGAAACGAGTGAAGTCCTCGAGGTTCTTGCCGGTCAGCACCTGAAGACAGAAAGATGAAATAGAGCAAGAGACAAGAGAGAGATTGAGAAGGGCAGAGTGGCAGGCTGTTAGAGAAAACGAGATCGAACACGGTGGGCGAGGTCGTGGAACTTGGCGTGTTTCTCATCACGCGTGAGCGAGTTGTCGTGGAAGAGAGCGGTGAACTGCGCCTTGACCTCCTCCGAGACTCCTTCGAGGAATGAGGGGCCGCCGCCTGCAGATCCGATTGATACTTTACACACGGGATTAAATACTTATTTGTACATCACTAAACAAAAGCGTGGAAATATTAAGATATGCAGATATACTCTACCTCGCTGCGGTCCGTGGTGTCCTCCGGCTGCGTGTGCGAAAGCTGTCGCACGCTCATCTTCACTTAGTCCCTTCACCTGTATGACAGAGAAAGTGAGTGAGGGGATGAGAGATGCAGAGAAAGAGAGACGGGAATGCACTGACAAAGAGGCGAGTGCGCTCCTTCTCGGCCTCGCACGGCTCGCCCGGCTGGTAGTCCTCCCAGATGTCCTTGAGCTGCTCTTTCTTTTCCACCGAAAGACGCTCAGCAAAACGAGGCAATCCGCACGGCACGCCTCCGGAATGCTACAAAAATGTTTCTTTGGTAATTGGTAACGCAAAAAAACCGGTTTCACTGGAATGACCAATCTTGAAAAGTTCACTTTTTCTTACATTCTTTAATATTTTTATTGCCATACACTCATTCTTAGCGCATTACAAGACTCCAACGCTCAAGCGTAAGGACCGTGAGTCGTTCTCTCCGTGGCTAGCTCGACCGGTGTTTTCTTCTCACGGACCAGTTCACTCGACCATTTTTTTTAAATCTCTTTTCCTCCAACGCTCTCTCATTTCTCCCCTTTCCAATTCTCAGTCCATCTTTTTCTCGCCCCCCTTTAATCCACAGATCACACGTGATAAAAGCTCTCTTTACAATTACTTCAAATATCCTGTCCACGCTTCAAATGTCTAAATGGATCCAATTAGTGCCAGCTTCCTTTCTTTCGCTTCGTCTGGACAGAAGAGTTTTAATGCCCTTGAATAGTCGGAAATTGAAAAGAACCAGACCACTTGATGTTTTGGAATGTACTTAATCAGGGCTCCACATATTGTAGATTGGTCCAAACAATCTCAAGGAGGAATTGTATTATGTTCCATTGTTAGTCTTATATTTCTTGTAGCTTGCGCCACTGTAGTAATCCCCGATGTTTATCGCTTTAGTTATTTATGAAAGGAAATCACTCATTTGTAGGCTTGTTTTTGCATCCTTTTCTACCTGCTATATATATTTGAATTACATGAATCAATTTAAAAAAAAGACAAATATCATGGCAAGGACCAGTTTGTGCCAGCCCTGCACCAGTTCCACTCCTGCTCCTGCACTTTCTGTTGCCTAATTATCCAAAATTGTCTCAAAGACAATTTTATCCTTTTAAGGTACGGATCACACATTTAAAGTTTTTGTTTGAAAAATAACAGGGAAGTTAAAAAATATTTACTATGATCTACTATTCAAAAAATATGAACCTTATCCAAGCGAGGCGCGGCAGTGGCGACGGTGGAGGCGAGAAGAACAAGAGTGAAGGCGATTGGGAGCATTCTCCAGTGATTCGATTCTACTCTGGAATGAGAGCTTCCAATGGAAAATCTGTGACGACGATGCACACTTTTCTCACGCGGGCGGAAACCAAACAATCACAACAATTCAGAATAGAAGAGGAAGAAAAACTGAAGTGGCCATTCGGCCCCGCGCGCCCTTTCATATTCTATACTCGAGCACTTGTGAGGAGGGAAAGGAGGAATGCTGCCAGGCAATCGAGGAAGGGATAAAAGAGCTAAGAAACGAAATAAGAAAAGATGACTGTGAAGGAGAGAACTGCTCGAGCTGGCCCACAAGCTCGGGTTTCGCCCACCGCACAAAACGTGCTCCGAGCTAACGAGAGAACAGCCACTAGCTTCTCTCTTCCCCTCTCTATTGCTCTCTTACTCCTCTTCTATCTCTCTTTCTCTCTACTTCTCTGCCTTTATCTCATCGCCCAACCTTTCACTTTTTCCCATCACGAGCTTATTCTATCTCTACTCGTCTCTGGGCACTTTATTGTATTTTCTTTTTCTCGGACGTAAGAAAGGGAAATGCCAGAAGACTCTAGGTAGCATGTGCCATTCTATATCGCGGCGGTCTTCGGCGTTGTAGACTGGAGAGACATCAGAAACCAGTAGAAGGTCGCCGACGGGTGGGAAGAACGTCTCTTTGTTATCCTCTCTCTCTGCCCTCCATCTCTCTCACCCTCTATCGTTCTCTATCTCTTTTTCTCCATCTTTTTCTCTTCATCCTTTCTTTCTCAGCTGGACCATAGATTGCGAAAGAAAAGTTATTGGTTAGTCAGAAGTCGTGAGCAATAAGGAGTGAGAGCGGGTGTGATATCAGAGTGGAGAATGGACATAGATCGAGTTGGAGCAAGGACCGTGAACTATGATGTAGCAGACAGAGAGGAGGGAGAGAGAAACAGACAGAGAATGAGCGAGCGAGTTTGATATCTCCCGATGGGTGAAGGTGTAAATCGAGAGTGAGTAATTCGCATCTGTTTTTGAAATGGCGACGGCAGGGCTTAATGATGAGAAAGGGCAGAGAGAGAGTGAGGTGTAGGAAGAGGGAAAGAGAGAACAGCGACATAACTGTCTTCAACAGCTGGGAGTAGGGTGAAAAATAGTGTAAATTGCCTTTTGGGTGGTTGAGAAGTATGAGAGGGTTAATAAGATTTTACATAAATAGATAACCAGAAATCTCATTGTTGGAACAGTTGAATAGTGAGCACTACTAGGAATAAAACATGACAATAAGCTTGTTCTCATTGTCAGATGTGGCCAGATGATTCTCGGTAGCTTAATTCATTTGTATCATGCGTAACATTAGATACAGTAGATAGATGTAATGAGGTGTCAATGTTCAGCGGACAACTGAGAATAGAATATACAGACACGCATCCATGGTAATCGGAGATTACGCTTCGATAGCCCCATATTGTTCTACGTGCGTCAGCAGTACATGACTAATTTAGACAACAGACAGAGAGAGAGAGAGAGAGACAGTAAGAGAGAGAGAGAGAGTAGAAGAGAGAGAAGAGGTAAAGAGGTGATCCATCTTTCCTTCATGCACGACAATGAAAGAGAAGTATAAACAAGGAAAGAGGGACATATGACATCTGCAGCTCCCGTGTAAAAACAAGAAGAGACTGCGCGAGTCTCTTCTTTCCCACGCCTAGACGATAATATTTACAACGCGCCTATTCAAGTTAGAATAAACAGGATAATCTCTTCCTTTTCAGCTGGCTTTCCTGGAATCTTCTGCAGGCGATGTGCGTCAAAAATAATAATGAAAAAACTTGTGGCATGATTAAATGCGTCAGAGAAAGACAAATGTAGAAATAAAGGTATGGAATGTTTTCAACGATGGGAAAACAGATGAGCAAATAGATGATCAACGAGCGATATTGAATTGAAGGGCCCAAGAGATCCGGGATAGGGACAAAGAGATAACAGGCAGATTGAGAGAAACAAAGGAAAGAGAAAAAAACTAAACAAAGGAGTGCAGAAAGAGGAAAGAGATTAGGCTTTGAAACGAGGAATGCGAGAGAGAGAGAGAGAGAGAGAGAGAGGGAGAGAGAGGGGCAAAATTGCGAGATCCTTCAAGAGTGAAATGGACACTGTCCTCGAGATTTCAGAGAGCGGCTTTGTATGCAGTGAATCGCGTGTCATGTTAGGGAGTGAGGGAGAGAAGCGCCCCGCCCATCGCAGTATGCTCAGCTCTCTTTCTCTCTCTCTCTCTCTCCTTCTCTCTATCTATCTCTCTCTCTTTATTCTCCATCTTTTTTTGATCTGGAGCAGTCCGGCAGTTCAGAGATCCCCAATTTTCACAAGGCCCAGTTCAGATTTTCACCACCCCATCGTGATATTCTTTCTCCCCCCCTCTCTCTCTCTCTCTCTCTCTCTCTCTCTGCGTCTCTCTCTTTCAGTACAATTCTCTCGTCCCCTCTTTTCGACGTACTGACGCTTCGTCTAGGAGAAGGAGAATTTGCACGTTGAATCCGAAATATGAGACATTTGAGACTGATGTGAGAGATGCTGCCTGTCAGGCAAAGCATGCTGAATGATGACAGCGGACAGGAAGGACACATTGGCGGGAGAGAGAGAGGGAAACAGAGAGAGAGAGAGAGCGAGAAAAACAGAGAGAGAGAGAGAGTGCGAAGAGTAAAAGATAAAGAGAGAAAGAGAGGGGGAGAGAGAAGTCTCAACTGAATGAATGCAAGACTGAAAGTGAGATGACACTTGTTATTACTCGTGGTGACTTCACTATAAATGCAACGGAAGAGCCATCATTGAATATGGCCGGCGATAAGTTGATTTAGTATGTCAGAATATTAAACAGATCTGAGAAAAGGGAGTTCGAGGGAGAGGGAGAGAAGTTGGCAGGGCGAGCATATGAGAAGCTCCCTCATTCTCAGACAATCGTATCTTGCGCCGACAGCTCAAGATTCTTTGCCATCTACAATTGCATTTCCTTCCTACGGTAAAGAGGCTTCCTTGAGCAGAATCGCCGGCCTATTGCTTGCAGATCTTTTTATTACCATTTCGGTCACACGCCCACAGACATGTCCATCTTCACTCGCTTGAGCGAAGAGGCGGCAAAAGGGACCAATGCTGCACCTGCCACTTTGGACGGTGGAGGGCAGGAAAGAGAGAGAGAGATAGAGAGAGGGTGTGTTTGAGTGAAGGAGAGTGAGAGCAAGGAGAGGACGACAGATACAAAGAAACAAGAGAGCTAACAATGGTTAAGCGAAGATGCAGAGCCATACGAACATATGAGGAATAAAAAGGAATGGTTGAACGACGATGGTAGCAAAAGACAGGAATTGAAATAAATTGACCATTCCTTTGCAAAAATGGAACTAATAAGGAGCTTCTTAGGATTGAAGAGGCTCTCAAGAAGACGTTTGTGGGGAATGGGGATAGAGAAAAAACTAAGGTGACTGAGCAAGGCGGGAAGAAGGAGAGAGATGCAGAGAGAAAGAGAAAAGGATAGATGGAGTCCCTTCTACATATTCCTAACCGGAACCTACTTACCGAAATGTGGACGGACACTCTAATGGCCGTGAAATGGAGATGCACCCTGCTCATCCACTCAATCGAGGAGGACTGGCCGAGTACCAAACCTCCATTCAGGAAGGATGAACCATGGCTTTGCAGGGTCCGGAGATGGGGAGAAGGAGAGAGAATAATGAGAGGGTGACACGGAAACGACAGGAGCATCCGTGTTTGGGTACGCACAATAGGAACGGATAAGTGGCTCGTGATGAGAGAAAGAGAGAGAGAGAGAGAGAGAGAGAGAGAGAGAAAGCGAGAGAGAACGAGAGACAAGAGAGAGCAGATTGAAAGGGAGATTGGAGATCGAAAGCAAATGACAGCACTCAAGAACGAAGAAGAAAAAGGAAGAGGGAGAGAAATGGCAGCGAGTGACAAATAGGATGGCGCCAGATTATCCGAGGGATTTTCGCCGATTACGGCTTCGTGGCAGTGCAGAGAATCTCCGCTGGGCTTAGTCGACATTTCCAGGCCAAAGAGAGGGATGCGGGGAACGAAAATAGAAGTAGAAAAAGTTCAGCCACCGAATAGCAAAGGGCTTCGTGCCTTTATCGTTTTATAGGGCAGGGCTCTTTGCAAAATTGCATCGGGACAAGAATAGCACCCCTAGGAGCTTCTCACTCCAAAGATATCTCCAGAACGCTTGAAATATAATGCCTCAAAACTCTTGTGGAAAATTATCATTTAATGAACTTTGCATGTTGCAACATTAATAGGAAATAGTTTCTTATGAGAAACTTTATTGCTCAGTCATAATTATTGTAGATTTTTACGGCATTGTTTTGCAGAATAGCCCCTATACTTTATTGCAAGCTATAAAAAAGATGTCTTTGATGAAGGGCTTTTCCTCATGTTCCCTTGCTTGATCGCCAGAAGGATAGGAGGAGATAACGAAGAGTGGTTGCACATGGAAAGGATCAAAGGTTCTCGGAGAATGGAATAAAAAAGGAATCTTGCGTTGGCGGCAATATACCGTGGCACGAAATGTCACACGACCTTTTGACTTCTTATGCTTCTTCATGTTCCCAACAAGGGAGTTGCTCCAAGCGTTGGAACGGATCCTCGCAGTTTTGTTGAGGACTCTCAGAAGAAATGTTGCGAATCGCGAAAGCGTTTCGTAATTTCAACGTAAAAAAGGATGTTAGTTCCCGGAATCAAAGAGCCTACGATGGACACGAGAAGCGACGAAACGGGACAAGAGGAGGCTGGTGGTCAGTGACAAGCCTTTTCCGCTACTGAAAAGAGTAGTGGAGACCGAAAGAAAGTGAAGGAAGAAGTCGCGGGGGAGTATGCGGCGGCTGGCCTTTACGTGACAATTCGCAGGGCAAAGATTGTGTGGAGCAAAGATTGGCTGGTATTCTTGACAAATGTCTATATAATGATGAGGGAGAGAATTCCTTTTAACGATGTAGAAAAAATTACATTAATTTAAAACAGTTATACATTCCCTTAAAACTAATAATGCACTTGGGAAATGTCCTAGTGTATGTGTGTAGAACAAAGTTTCTTTCCCGAGCATTAGGCCATTTTTTCCCGAACGTACATTCATATGGAAGATGCCTTGGCTCATAACAGACTTGGAGCAGCTAGTGGCAATTATCAGGAGAGCGTCTGTCTCTTACACAACTCATCGCTGTTTTGAAGACGCCATTTACGTTCGCTTCACGTTTTGAGAGGAGAAAGAATGACTGAGACGGAACAAGGAAGGGCCCTCTCTCATCATCTCCCACTCTGCTTTGTTCTCAGCCGCTAATTCAAACTCACATCTGTTCTATGCTATCCGGCCCTCTCCTTTCACTCCCCCTCTCGCTCTCGCTCTCTCGTTCTCTCTCTCTCTCTCTCTCTCTTCCTCTCTCTCTTCCTCTCTCTCTCTCTCTCTCTCTCTCTCTCTCTCTTCCTCTCTCTCTTCCTCTCTCTCTCTCTCTCTCTCTCTCTCTCTCTTTCCTTAACGTCCCCTATTAGACTCACTTCAACTTCTGACTCACTCTATCTTTATCTCGCTCCCAATTACTCTCTTTCTGTTCACTGCGGTGATTTTAGCGAAAAGACCGCTCTTTTTTACGTAGCCTGAAGAGGAATGGTTTAACATAAGACTACCGGATTTGCTCTCGTGGTTTCTAATCGTGTCTCTTTATCTTTCATTTAGCCCGGTCCCTTTCTCTTTCAGCTCTCTCAAAGAGGAGATTCTCTTTTCCTAAAACTTTTTTCCTCTTTTTTTTCTTTGCTTTATTTCTCTCGAATATCCTCACGTTTCGGAACAAAGAAAAGTGAACTGGAAGAAAGAACAGTCATCAGCTTTTGTGCTTGCTCTCTATCATCTTAAGTAAACGCGTGCAACCTGTTCGAGTTATATTTTATTTCTGTTTTTGAATGCGCATTCCCTATAACTCTTAATTCCATGCGTCTCTCCCACAACTCATTAACTTACTTTATGAATCAACCAATTTATTTCTCGTTTTATGAATGTTATTAGTTCTTTGCGCGGCACTCGGACGAAACAAGAACGTTGGAAAAGGCAAAAACATCAACAACAACAACTTGCGCGGTAAATTGTATATTATGATATGCAAAATTAAAATATAACAAAATGAAATGATTTTGAAATTCAAGCGCGAACTTTGAGACGATCCAATGAGTGCTCCGGAGACCATTTCCAACCATTTTATATCGCAATCATCACTCGTTATCAAATTGTATTCGCCCATTTTGATGTGGCACTTTGTGATCTGCAGCAGTGATCACGTTCAACTTCTTTGTTTTTCAGCTAAAACTCGAGCCTTCCCCCCATGCTCCGGCCTGCTCCTTCCCTTCCGCTTCTCTTCCTTCTCCTTCCGCTTGCTTTGGTTCGCTAAACAATACCCTCCTTATCGCATGAATGTGGCATGGGACGTGTTAGGTTGTGAGAGCAGAGAATGGACTCTCTCTCTTTCTGACTCATTATGGCTAAAAAGATCCTCTCATTCTTAGAATGCACTCAATGATCGATCGCCAAACATGGAAAGGCAGTGGAGCGGTGAGAACTCAAAGATCAGCAGCAAGGAGCGGAGGGTTGGCACACAATAATATTAGCCTTGCCTACAATTTGTACGCATGCAACTACTACGTTCAACTGTATGTAGCTTGATTCAAATTCAGCATCCCGTCAAGCTCATGGCATTTCATGCTACGATAATGAAGAGCGAGCACAAGGTTGTGTTTGTTCATGATCTTTAACAAACGAGTACTGCTATCTTTCCACTCTCGTCAAGGGTACGCTGCCAAAGCCGGAGCAGGGAGCCAAGAAGTGGAACAGGAAAACAACGCTCGACCCACTAAAGAAGAGGCGTCGAAAGAAGCAGCCGCTTATAAAGGTGAGTGCTTCGTGCAATATGCTTGGTAATGCTCTAGTCAAACTGGTGTTGAATGTTTTCTTAGTATTTAATTTTCTTTGTTATTTAGGGCACGAAGTATAAATTAAAAAAAAATACTTGACAGGCATTTCTTCGAGAAGCGCCGAATTATGCTTCCGTGGCACAGAAAAAGGCGAAGTTCAATCAACGAAAAGAGTCAGCTCATCATCATCGTAGAAGTCGTTTTCTTGCTTCCTTGCGAAAGAAGCAAAGTGCAAAGGTTAGTCGGTACTTTAATTTATTTCAAAAAATTATTTCATTTTTATTATTTTTATCCAAACTATATAGTAAGTACATACATAAATACATACAAACATGCATACATACCAGAAGGAATGTTTATTTTCTATTTCTTATTCTTGCTGAAAAGTCATGCCACTGAAGAAGGGGTTCCAATCACAACTGCAACCTCCAATTCCTAATGATTTCGCTGCTTCAACGATTTCTCCTAAACTTTCTCCTTCCAACTTGTGCTGTGAAGTTTTCCAATCTTTTGGCCTAGCAAAGTGGTCGGAGATATAACGAACTCATTCTTTCTGCTCATGGACAATGACTGCTTAATCTTCCGCCAATTCAGAGTCGAACTCTTAGCTTCGGCGCTGTACTCAGCAAGATAAGCCACCCTGCAAGGAAGGCCATCCTTAGCGTGAGAGGAAGGCATCATGAAAGACTGAAGCTAAAGGCAACTCTTCAATCCAAGGTATCGTTTTGAGCTTTCCCTTTGATTATGATCTATTCTCCGATGTACGAATTCCTTCCTAAGAAAGATGCCAGATTAATGAATATCCTGTGAGAATTCAATGAAGCTCAGTTTTCAAACCTTTCACAACCAGACACAGTATTCAAATTTTGTCAAAAATCTATTTTCTACATCCACAGATTTAAGGTTCACGAAAGGAGAAGCGGGCGGAAACCGAAAAAGAAGAGAAAACCATATTTCGGTTACTGAACATCTGTTTGACAAACAACATTCGCGATAGACGTCATGCAAGTGTCCTTCTTTACGACAATCTGCTGGAAGCAGAAACAGTAAGAGACTTCAAAACGTCTGTGGAGAGGCTTGTCTGTATGGCGCATATTGTATCATTGATATATCGACATTCTCCTTTATTTTATCGCGAATTAAAGACTTGATTGACAATGAGTTGGTAGTAGCCGTATGTCTCTACACTGTTTTTCGTATCATGGAAGCTTTTCTTTCCAATCCTGTGGTCCCATGAAAGCAAGTTCGATGAAAATGACAACTGAGCATGCTAGACACACGAACATGGAAGAGGAAATGAAAGAAAAGTGGAGCATTAAACTCCGCCATTTGGCAAGGACTTCTAGACGATATTTTAAGCCTATTTTTTTGTCGTTTTCTAAACTTTATAGCCATTCCTTTAAGAGTCCGCTCTCTCTTAGAATTTAAATACCATTCTTTCGCTAAGCGTGTCCGTTTCGTTTTCAACTGTCTACAGACAAAGGGTCACCCTTTGGGATGAAGAAGTGTCAGTCTGCGATGAGAGAATACCTATGGGAAGGTGATTGTGCAATCAAGTATTGCAAAAAATATATATTGACTTGATAGGGTGGCTTGACAAAGAACGGGCGTCCTCAGGTGAACACAAATAGGAAGAATTCACTCGTTTTTATGGGGGTGGATAACATCGTTCAACATGAATGCATGGCTGCCAAGCTGGTGAACGGCGAGTGGGTGAGGAGGAGGAGGAAACTATTTAGAGGGGGGAGAGAGGCAAAAGAAGAAGGACACCGCAGGCGCAATGAATCTACCACCTATCGTCAGCGTTAGTGTGACATAAAAGGGGGTAGAAAATACCTCATGGAGACTCTCCTTATCTCTTCCTCACCCCTCCGTCTATGACTCTCTTTCATCCATTTCCTCTCTCGCTCTCTCCCTAACTCTCTCTCTCACTCTCTCTCTCTCTTTCTTTATCTATTCCTCTGCTTTCACTTCCTCGATTCCATCAACCCCACAGACAAGGAGTGCAAGCGAGTTCGCCTTATCTCCCTCTCCCTCTCCCTCCGTTGACATGCAAGAGCCAATGGCATGGTCAGCATTAGTCCCTCATCATCTCTCGTTCTTTTTCTCTTTTGGCTCTCTCCTCAACTTTCTCTCTTTCGCTGCCCTTTGTTCGGACTTTTCCACACAGCTTGATCCAGTGAGGGAGAAGATATCAGCCTTCTTTCTCTTGCCTTGTTCCATTGCCAGCATTTCTTTACCTCAACTTCTCCCATATCCACCCACGTCTCTTGCAGATATTAAATGTGTGCGCATATAATAAGAATGTTCCAGTTACAAAGACGGGAAATGCCGAAGAGGCGAAGGGGATCTTGCCGGATCGGCTATGGAGTCTTCTTTCTTCTCATCCAACTCGTTCTGGTCGCTCTCGCTCAAGAGGTTCGGACTTTCACTAATGATGTGCATGGAAGATATTCACTCGAAAGTAGAAGGATACCTAGCAGGATAGAATTAGTACAATTCGTAATTCAGTTATTTACATACTTATATGATAATTTTTTTTGCCAGAGCAGCGAGATTGTGAGTCACTTGCAAGAGGACACTGCTATTCGACTACGCACTGAGGATGGAGAGCAGGAACTGGAGCCATTCGAGGACTATCACGGGCAGGAAGAAGAGAGAGCAGACGAAGGGGAACATGAAGTTAGTTGAAAGAAAGCATTCTAGAGGCATTTGAACCTAAAAATGGAAATACCAGGTATGCATCACATGTATGCATGCATGAAAGATCCCATGAATATTTCCATCAAGTCAACGGTAAATAGGATGAAAAGACAACCATCATTGTTTAAGAAATCCTCAAAGGCCACTTCGCCCACGAGGTCAACTCCTTCAACTTCACTCGCGACCCGCCTTTTCATGACGCATCGGAAGGCGCCGCCCGAGTTGTTCGCAGGCAAAAGGAAGAGTTCCTCTGCTTCTCCGAAACGTCTGCAGCCACCGACACTCTACGTCGCGCAGAAACTGCCGTCGGAATTGGTGAGAGTGAATTATGATATAATATAGTTTATGAATTTCAAATATATATTCGTCTCAATTTACATATTCCGTAATAAAAAAATATAAAAAGTTTGCAATTTATGTGGCTCGAACTAATAAGCTGTTATTGAATTATCATAATTATCACGAAATCTTCGTGACAGGACTCGAGTGAAGAAGAGCAGACAACTCCGGTGCCGTCTCTTCTCTCTCGAAGTGTCCGCCGTCCAGTGCCCGCCGTTCTCAGAGAGCGCTCTCTCAAGCTACGCGCCGAGCACGCTGCTCCAGACGGGAAGTCACCGGTTCGGAGTTTTAAGAACATTTATTTATTTTATCCACATATTTTTATCTTCTTTTCAATTTCTTTGCAATTACTTCCCACTTGCATTCAAACCACATAAATTAAGTATAACTAATCTGGTTAGGATCTTCATCAAGTTCATCTTTAATTGTCCGCTTGACCAATTAGCTGGCATTCCACAGGATTTTGACCTTGACTTGCCTGGCGTGTAGAAACTTTTTCCCAGCTTGCGCATGCGAACATCGAATTGCGAACGGGCAAAAAAAGGGGGTGGAATAAAGAAAGAGAGAGAAAAGTAAGATAGTCGTTCTTTGGTGGGAAAAGCCAAGCGGGTCAGAAATGACATGAATGAAGAGGGCCAGGGGCTACATCCATGCAGTATCTCGTGTGAGTAGTGAACTGGTTTTTCTCTATCTCTTTTCCTCTCTCACTCTCTCTCATATTATCTCCCTCTATCTCTTTCCTTCTTTTCTTTTAAAAATTTGAAAGTTTTGGCTACATTCGCTGGGTACTCTCACTCTCGTTCTCTCCTTGATTTCATATGCCCTCTTTCTCAACAAAAGTTCTCGCTTCCACTCTTCATCCCTAATTTCTCGTAGTGCAAACCAATAGATAGCAGAAAAAATAAAATCCTGCTTTATCAATGCATGACCGCATATATTTAAGCCAGTATTGTGTCAGATGCTGGACAATTAAGAATAAAATTTCTTAAACTTCTTCTCTAATCGTCCTTTGGTGTCAGATGCTAACGCGACTGGAGAAGCGCGAGAGGCGGCAGTTCCTTCTGGATGCAGAGAAGCGGAGGGAGCAGGACGAGAGCGGGCTCATCGCACTCAGACAGGCACTGCTCAGCAACGAGAAGAAGTGGTCCACGCGACTCGAGGAGGAGAAAGCCGCGGCTGCTGCGGCAATCCACGAGAGACTGTTGGCATTCTTACTATTTTGACTAACCATAAGTACATACTGTTTACCACCGTTGTTTTTGTAGTTCAACATTCAGAGACACACAAAGAAAGGTTCATCTTATAGCGAGAAGTTTCGACTTCACGAGAAGAAAGAGGCTGAAGAGTCGCAGGAACCCCTGAAGACATTCAGTGCTCCCCTCAGAAAGAAGAGCGACTTGGACAAGAAGAGAGAGCAGCTGAGGAGAGACGCAGAGAAGAAGGACAGACTGCAGGCAGCGAAGAGAGACGAGATCATCAAGAGGAACGAGGCATTGGAGGAGCAGAAGAGAATCAAGAGAGAGGAGAAGGAAGAGAAGCAGAGAAAGAGAGAGGAGGAGGCAGCGGAGGAGGAGAAGAGAAGGGAGGAGAAAAGGAGAGCAAGGGCAGCCAAGGCCACTGAGGGTAGGAGGAAGGCAGAGGAGGAAGAGGAGAGAGTCAGTATTTTTTTTCTTTTTCCGTTATTGCTAATTGTTTAAACTTTCGAAATAACTAAATATTTTCCACTTTGCCTTAGACAATTCCACAGTTAACATTGGTTAAAGGCGAATGCTGAGATGAACGAAGACGAGGAAAATGAGGACGAGGTGGAGGAGCTGCAGCCGTTGGAAGAACCACTGAAGGAGAGTGAAGAGAGCGAGGAGATGGAAGAGGAGAAGGCAGAAGAAAAGAAAGAAGAAGAAGAAGATGAAGATGCCGTAGAGGAAGAAGACGAAAAGGAAATCGAGCTGGAGGACTTGGATTTTGACGATGACGAAGAAGAGGAGAACATTCTGCTGGAGACGGAGAAGAAGAGCACCAAAGCAGTGATCGTGGATGTGAGCAGTGACGAGATCACTACGAAGTCTACAGCCAAACAACCAAAGGAGCGAGTCCTCCAAAGCAAGAAAGTTGACGTGGATGCGACGGAAAGTGTTGAAGATGAGCTGCTGGACGAGGCAACGAAGAAAGAGAAGAAGAAGCAGAAGAGAGTCAGTAAAACGGTAGATGTGAACAGCGATGAGGGCGAGGCTACGGAGGCTGATAATCTCAAAGAGATTGAGGAAGAGAAGACCAAGGCAAAGAATCGGAGGCTGAGGGTGCGCGCGAGAACCGCACGATCTAAAGTAGGGCGGGTCAAAAAAGAAACCGAGAAAAAGAAGGTTAACAAGGTCAAGAAGCTCTCGAAGACCACCAAAGGAGTGTCGAACGACGAAAAGGAGCTGAATTCGACTCCAACCCCTACGAAAGGCGCCGGTGCCGATCTGCGGACGAAGAGCCGATTGCGACTTCGGCTCGCAGACGAGTTGGCTAAGGCGAACGAGGGTAGACCTTCCACGACTAGAAAGCCTCGGACAACAACGACCACGAAGCAACCGCGACGCGACAAGCAACGCATGCCAGAGTCCGCCGTTGCCACGCTGTTAAGACTCACCAATGAAGGTACTAATCACTAAACTGCATATATCAATTTTAGTAGACATGCATTTTGGTAATATTATAGTATTAGCCACTATATGAATAAATAACTTAGGCTACGGCGAGGCGACCGTCGACGATCCGCCGGCACCCGACGAGAAGAAGAAAGCCCGAGCCAGAGGAGCGAGAACAATGACGGCGAGAGAGAGGGAGGGAGGCGAGAAAAAGGAGAAAAGAACAAAGGTCAGATATCATAACAGTCTGCTTAAAAGTAATCGTATTAACTTCTCTATAATGTAAACATTAAGATTAAACGGCAGCAAAATATTTGGTCATTGACAAATTCAGGAGAGCAGCGAGCCAAGGAGGCGAAGATTCAATGGAGAACTTACAAAGGAGGAGAAAGATGCTGAAGAAGTTAGTAACCATTTCAACTCTCGGTTTCAGCACTCTCTTCAACTTAGAATCTCTCAGCAGTCGTTCACTTTTCTCTTTCTATTGTTTCCTCTATTTTGGACTTCTTTCTCCAGGTCGCCAAAAGATGGAAGAACACGCAGCAGGAACGCGAGCAACGAAAGGCAAAGTTACAGGTATTGTAAAAAAAACTAATGTTATAATAGCAAATAATAAAATATGGCAATTTCAACAAATTATAAGCATTTCCTGCAGGCAGCGGAAGCTCTCAGGCTCAAGCAGACAAATCGCCAAGCAAAGGAAAACAGCAAAACTGAAGAAGAAGATGACTATGAAGAAGAATTAGACGAAGGAATAGAAGCGGAAACGGAGAATCGCAAGAGAGGCGGCAACAGGCGGCTCAAGGTTATCTACATATGTTTTACACATTTCTCTTTGCATATTTTATTCTACTATGCATGCTAAATATGAAGAAATATTGAGACATTAATTAGGACACAACAAAAGATGCGGCCGCCGACAGAGCGGACGACGAAGCGGAGTACACAGAAGGGGAGGAGGAGGGGCGCACGCGACGCGGTCGCAAGCAACGCATGCGAGAACGGATCGAAAGGGAGGAACGCGCAAGGAGGAGGGTCAGCTACTTAATGAGTATACTTTACTTCTTTCTTAACCGAATGTATTAATCGATTTAGGAACACATGTGCATACATACATACTAGAATTCTATACCAAATAGAGAGTCCCCTTTCTAAAGGAATTTCAGCGTCATCGAGAGCGCGCTTTCGAGAGACTGGAGCGGCAGCGAGAGGAAGAGCTGCTTAAGGCAAGACACTTCCTCCCCTTACACTTGTGGCCTTTTCAGAAACCAGAACTTGTTTATTTGAGGCTCGCGCCGCGGTCCTGCGTCCAGCCTTCGAGAAGGCCGAGTCTCCTGCCAAGACCGCCGCGACGCCGACTGAGCGTGTCTCTGCGCCGCGGATCAGGCTACTCGCGGCCGCTGCGGCTCGCCGCGCCGGCGTCGACCGAGCGGGCTCGGCCGCGAAACTGGACCGCACCTCCGAGTACCCTGTCTCGGAGCGGCATCGAGAGGACCGTTTAGAGAGGCCTGACCTGCGACTGCTGCCCCAGCCACCTCATGAGCTGCCTGAGCTTGGCTCTCACGGCGGCGGTCTTCTCGGGCTGCCCGGTCTTGACCTGTCTGCTGCACAAAGTCTCTTCAAACTGCCTGAGCTGGGCGCTCTGATGCTTCCTCCGGCTGGCCTCGGATCGGGAGTGCGCCGAGTGGACAGCGACGACTTCGAGGAGTCTTTCCGCCTTCTCTCCGCTCGCGGCTTCTCCCTTCCCCTTCTGCCCTCGAATCCCCTCGCCATCGAGCCGCCACCTCTCCAACGGCGCAATCCTCGTTTCATTGAGCCCACCACCGGCGCCTCAACTGACGATGTCTTCTGGCGTCGACGTCTTCTCAGCTAATTCCGTTTTATCCATTCTAAATTTAATTGACAAATCTCGATTGATCGATTTCACTGCCTCGAAAAATAGATGAAAGTACAAAGTGCTCATACCGTTTTCACATTAATCGTCGCTTACACAGAGTACTGACACTAACATTGACATGAAATGCATATCTTCGTGCTTCATCCATAACAAACATTTCTGTGTGATATGTGTCATATGATCTCTTGCTACGTGTGTACTTCCAATTGTTCAAAGTATTTGTATGTATATATAGTAATTTACTACGCAGCCTGTTATTAGTTGAGAAATATTACCCATGTCATTAAATATATAACCATTCAACTCTTGATTTTTCGCTTCTAGTCCTTAAATATTTGCTGAATGCTTCACACTGTGAAGTTTGCACTGGCGATTGATGAAGAAATCTCGTATGCATTTGACGTCTGTAAACTGGTACATCACAAAAGTCTTTCTTTCGTCAGAACTTGGTCATAATTCTTGAAACACAGCGACCAACCAACAAGCGACTGCACTGAAGAAATGATTCAAAACAAGAAAATCTCGAACAAATAATTTCGATGCTAAAGATAAGGCAGGAAATTCCGTAGAGAGAAGCCATGACATAGAGAAGTGTCAGAGACGACTGGAGACTGCAGAAACGGGAGAAATTGTAACCAAAATGTGAAGAAATGTGGGAAGATGTTGCTAGAAGAAGCCTGATCTCTCTAAAACTTGCGGTCATAAGACGCTCATTTGGTATGAACCGAAAAGTGCCGCAGAATCGTGTGATCCAAATGGTCTTGATCCCAAAGACCTCGAGTGCAAAAATTCAAATAAATATTTTGAAGGAAAAAATTAATGTATTGAATCAATTATAAAGGAAAGCAAGTACAGACCTGCTGGTCTTGGAAGAGCTTCAAGAAGATGTCCTGAAAGAGCTCGATGACCCGCCGCGTTGTGTTGCGTGGGAAGAGCTGCAGCTTCTGGCGGCTGCCATCCAACATTGTGAAAGGAGGATATGATGTGTTGTCACGAGCAACTCTTCAATTCAGAAGAATCACCCCAGAAAATACGAAACGAAGTTTTGTTGAAGGACGAATGTACAAGAGAGAAAGAGAGCAAAAGAGAGAGAGAGAGAGAGAGACTGACAATTGCAGTACGCAGGGTTTCCTTAGCAGATTGAGCTTGACGATGTCGCTCTCATAGACACGACCGACTGCCGCGCGGTTATCTGCTGCAGACTGACACATCTCACGCAGCATGTCGTATGGCTCACTCATGAACTCGACATGTCTGCCTGAGTCTCCCAGGTAGTATTCTTCCTTCAAATACAATTATAATATGCTTAAATAAATAGTTGATGAATGCTCTCGAATGTTCAAGATGGAAAGAAGGCTCTTAATTTTGAGTTCCGCTGGATATACATATGTATGTATGTACATACTACATACAAAAGTATAACATGCAAGTATGTACCTCTTCTGCTTCGGTGAGAGTATCTCCGAGTGCTAACAGCCGAAGTCTCCCGCCGCGTAAGAGCGAGACCATTTCTACGAACCTCCTAAAGATTTGGAGGGAGGCACTTTTATATCACATAAGTATGAATGTTTATTCAAACTAACAAAGTTGCGCTGGCGGGAACCATCGTGTTTCCGCTAAACATGGCCTGGTAAAAGTCGACGAAACATCGCGAAAGAAGAATGTAAAGGCCGTAGACTGTCCACATCAGAGGCAGCGAAGATCTTAGTGAGCCTGAATGCTTGGCGCACCCAAATTAAGTCTTCTCACTAGGGATGTCTTTCAACGTAAAGTAAAATATAATTTATAAGAAAGACATGAATAATAAGAGAAAAAAAACACCTCTTTGATGTAAGAGAAGACAAAGCTGGCGAAGAAGCGAGACGACAAAAGCGGCGAAGAGAATGGCTGCGATGCACTCGGGAGTGTAGATGAGCAGCCGTCTCACGGCAGTCAGCGTCAGCACGCGCAGCCCACTCACGGGCGCGTAAAATTGGTACTGGAAAGGAGGCAGAAAGAGTTACTGTAAACTATGGACTATCCATTTCCAACCGATTCTGCTTCTGCGGTAGCGTATCGGAATCGCCTAATGACTTCTGAGGTAGCATCGCCGGCTCCCCAGAGAGAAGAGTTGACATCACCGCGTTCAATGGCAGCAAATGTCTCTGAGTATGTGCCGGCAGCCAGGTCATGCTCGCTCTCTGCATAAAATACACTATTTCATAAGGAAACTACGATTGCGAAATGATATTTGGTAAGAAAAGATATCTGCAGTCTTGCGTAACTGAAGAAACCAGAAAGTTCACCAGCTTGTTGCCGTACGAATTCCAGCCTGCATTTCAGTAGCTCGCATAGCAGACGATACGGCTCAATGGTGATTCCATTGAAGCTGCCGGTAAAGGGATTTCGCTGTCGATAGATCTTCGACTCTCCGACGTAGCCAATGTAGAGTGGAGGCAAGACTCCACTCGACATGTCTTCGCTTCAATTTAGAAGAAGTCGACGCAAACAAATGCACATCCAAGTTCCTCGAGCCACTCTCGATGTTTCAAGGAACTCACATGAATTATCGTTTTTCCTTCTCGTCTAACAGAAGCTGACTTGGAGGATCTCCTTTTCAGTCCACAGCCTGAGAACACCCAATTCATTCTCATGTGTTCTTCTTTTCCTGAAGGGACACAAATGTTGGACAGTTGTGCATTATTACGCAGCTGTCACAAATTCTACCATTCAATGCAAAGCACGCGTGGGCACTTTCTTGTTCATTTATATTTTATGTAGCATGCAAACAAGAGCAACATGCCGCCTGGCAGAAAAGTCACACAGAACAGCCCCTTTTACCCACCCTCTATCAGCACAAACTTGCACTCTAAATGTACTGCACAAATCATGACATTTCCCAATTTAAGTGTTTATCGTAGGGGCACTAACATAAGATTCATGTTTAGTAAAAGTGCTGAAGTGAGATGTAACATTGTAAATGAAATAACAATAATAAACTAAATACAATATGAGAGAGAATGATGGAGAATGTCCTGCTTAGTAGATCAAGAGGACTATTGCGCAACAGATGTGAGTGATTAATTGGGGAAGTAGTATGTGGCATATCGCCCGCCTGCCATTCCATTGCCTTCAAAATCATCCGCACTGTTGGGGTATCCCTGGAGATTGGGCGGAGGTCCACCCGGAAGATGGTGCCCGACAGGTTGGGAGAGGGGGATCGGCTGTCCGATGTGGAATCGCGGAGTGCCAGGGACCATAGCTGGTGGATATGTTTGGATGTGTCCGGGGGGTGGCCCATAAGAGCCTGGCGGAGGCAGAAGAGGAGCTGAGAGATCGCGTTGCAGATGCTCTGGCACAGAGAGATGGGACTGCGGCTCACTTCGGTTGGTTGACGATGCCATCTGGTTGTGCCGGTTCTCCTGGTGGCCGGTCTTAGCGCCACCCTAGAAAACTATTTTGTATAACAATTTAGTTTAATCAATATAAAACAAAATTAATTTTACCTCACCATTATACTACACGTTTACAAATATAGGCGCAAAAATGTAATGTCTATACAAACCTTGGATATGATGTACACTCTCTTCAGCTTGTCCTCGAGGCTCTCCTTCTCACGGACCAATTCGTCAATGAATCGCGACAACTCGGTGAGCTGAAATGAAGAGTACACTAGTAAATTCCAGTCCAGACATCGGTGCTATCCTAGTTGGGGGGGGGGGCAAAATATTTTCATTTTTCAATCTACCACAAATCGTGCCCAGGGGGGTTTTAGGCCATGGGGAACACGAATATAGAGTTCTAAACCGTGGAGAACACGAATATAATGTTCAATTTGAAATTTTTTTCATTTAACGAAGTTACAGTACTTCACATTTTTGTCCTACTTTTCATCTAAACTCCTGCACTAAAGAGTTGTCAGAGCTGCCAAACACTAATATAATGTCAATTAAGCACTATCGAATAGAGATGAGTCGAAAAGAACCTAATATTCGAGTTTAACAGGTCTGAAAACCCCTTCGAGTAGCATTTTACCTGAAATCGGCCAAAACATATGTCAAGTAAAAGTACTGTAACTTAGTTAAATGACAAAGTAATACAAAATGAACATTATATTCGTGTTCCCCATGGCCTATTACCCCCCTGTGCACAATTTGGGGTGAATTAGAAAAAAAAATTTATTTTGCCCCCCCCCCAACTAGTATAGCACCCAGACATCTACTTTTTTTTAAGCCTGCTTATTTCATAAAGCTAAAAAGAGATCTCTCTTCGTTGCTGCACCTGATTCTGAGCCAGACGACACTTGCACTTCCAGACCTCCTCCTCGTCACCGTCCTCATCTGGCTCTTCACCACTTCGTTCCTCAATCTCCTCCCAAGCGTTGCCTTCCACTTTTCCTCTTCATCCGCTTCCTTCTTTTTCCTCTCCTTTCTGTCCGCCTCGATCATTTCCTTCAGCTCGGCCAAACTCTTCTCCACCTTGATCATCTAAAAAAAAGCATTTCTATTACATTAAGCTCATATGTTTGAAGCCATTTGACGTTCTCTAAAGATCTACACTCTTGAATCTACTCAATTCCAAAGAGGATAGTGAACCTGTTGGTCTTGGCGGCGCGCTGCCTCGGCCAGTGCATCCAAAACACTGTTCAGTTCCTCCACAGAATAGTTTTCAGAAGAGATGCTGAATGTGCCGGCGAAACACTGAAGGCATTAAATTGTAAACTGAAAACTCTGTTCCCTTATCTTTCTCGTTTCGCGCATCTCTTTTTCATCTCTCAACCCCCCCCCCCTTCTCTACAGATCTCAATTTCTCCTTTACCTGTACTTCGTTATCGGCTGAGTCTGGCAACTCGTTGATGTCATTGAGATGCTTATTGATAGTCTGTAATGATGGAAGTCAGATTGACAACCCTCTCTCTCTCCCACCCTCTCTCTTCCACTCTCTCTCACTCTCCTCTCTCTCTCTCTCACTCTTTCACCCAACAAAACCACAAACAAACCTTCGTGTCGCTCTCGTCAAATGGGTCCTTCAACGCTCGAATATCTTCAACGGACCCAGCGCTGAAGCTGTGCTTGTTGATTGTCTGCAAAAAGAGACTAGCCATGTATCTTAATTGTCTAGATAAAGGAAGAACCGCTTTCGAACCTTAGTGTCTTCGCTCGTGTCTGTTTCGAAGAAATTCAGCGGGCTGCTGCGAACATGAGGAGGAAAGAAGATGAATTCCAGTTCATCCATAATGTCGCCTAAATAAAAGACAAGAACGTAATGATCACGAAGCAAGAACAAAAGTAATAGATGAATATGTAAAGCGCCTGATTATCAAACAGTTTTATGAATGGGTGTCAGTAATTATAGATATTAAATAACACAACCAAACAATATTTTTATAAGCCGAAGAAGAAGAACGAAGTATGATTGCGGTTGCTCTGAGAAGCGAGCAACTCGGACTGACCACTCTCTCCTTCTCTCGAACACAGGTCAAGCAGCCACGCAATTCTGCGCGCAGCAAATTTCACACCTAATCAGAGAGCGGCTCCTGTTGGCGGGAAGTGAACGTGACCAGGTCAGGATGACCTGCGATCGCTCGCGTTCTTCACACGAGAGATCATTCTTCGCCCTCTCCCGCATCTTCTTCTTTGAACCCATCGCATCATTTTCTCATCTCTTCACTCCAAATTACGCGCCTATCGCGTTTGCGACATACGGGCCGGGCCGTTCATTTCATATTTTCTTCAGAAATGAATTCTAACAGGATAATTTAGCATCGGATTTGTAAGAAGCCAGGCCGCCTAAAGCCTGACTCCTCATCTAGATCTAATAATGTGTAATGACCGACCTGTTAATATGCCTCCTGGCTTGCGGTCGGTGCTCGAACCAGCCGTCCTGCAGTCGTGCAGAGCCCCTCTCTGGCGCGCCCTCTCCCGAGGGGGCGGAGCGTAGAGAGGGAGAGAGAGTGTGCGGCCGTTAGGCGACCGAGAGAGTGAATGTGGGTGCGCGGGTTTCAACATGCCCCCTTTCGGAAGCTTGTCGATCCCCTTTTCGACGGTCGAAACGACGCGAATTTGCGTTTCGGTAACTCCGTGACTGATGTTGTGGTTAAATATGCGGTTATGGTGTGGGGAGTATATGCTTATGTACATGAGAGACCGGCCGAGCAGTTTGACCGCCGAGCAGTTTGGATGGTGTTTGGTTTTTTTTTTTTTTTAGCTGCTCAGCTCGGCTCTTTCGTCTGCCTTAGTCAGTCTGTAGCGCGCAGGCGGCTGCCTGTGGCGCGTCGATTTTCGGACTGGATGTCCGTCTGTCGTTGTCGGCATCTCGCGTGGGGTGCTCGACTTCTTGGTCTTCGGAGCTCGTTTTCTCGCTGTGCTCGACGAAGCATTGTCTTTTGGTTCGGCTTCCTCTGGCTCTTCTTCGCTTTCATTCCCATTCTCTTGGATGTATTCTGCATTCTTGTTCTTCTTCTTGGGCTCGTAGGTGCGCACATTATCCTTGTGGTGAAACTCGATCCTTCCGTCTTCTCCTCGGATCGAGATTCGCGGTCCTTGGACGTCGAGCACTTCGAAGGGCCCGTGAAGTCTCGGCGCCAGCTTGTTCTTTGGCGGTTGCCGCTTCACCAGGACACGATCACCGGTCATGACCTGGCGTTTCGCCACATTGTGCTGCTGCTGATAGAGACGCTCTTGTTCTAGCTCGGTTACATTGAGCTTCTCTCTGACCAGCTTCCAGACGCTCTGCATGTTTGCCTTGAGCTTGTCTGTGTACGAGGGCTCCATGAAGAACTGGCAGTTCCAGGGATCGTTGCCATTATCCTCCGGAATCCTTGGTGTTCTGCCGAAGAGTGCTTCGAATGGTGATGTACCGATTGAACGGTTTATTGCGAAGATGACGAGCGAGAGGTGGGCGCTCCGTGCTTGCCGATCACTGCATCCATGAAGGCGCGTTCGACGGAGGTAGCGCGCTGGTCCTTGAGTGGGACGGCGATGGCGAACCTGGTCAGCGCGTCACGCATGGAGAGGATGTATCGGTTGCCGTCGATTGTCTGTGGCAGGGGACCCAGAATGTCGACGTGGAGACGCTCGTAGGGGAGACTGGGCTCCGGGAAGGTGCCAAGAGGCTCCTTCGTCTCTTCGTGGGAGAACTTCTTTCTCTTCCTGCACTTCAGGCAGAGAGTGACTGCTTCTTCCACGTCCTTCTTCATTTCCGGCCAGTTGTATCGTCGCCGGATGCACGAGAGAGTGCGGTCGATACCAGCATGCGATGCTAGCATCGGGGATGTGAGGAAGTGTTCGACGATTTGTTTCATGATGATCGTTGCCAATCTGGAATTTGTAGTCGACTTCGGCAATGAAGTGAAACGGGGTGCCGTTTGCGGCGAATGCCCCGCGTGCTCGTTCGTCGAGTGAGCCTCCTTTGTCGATGTTTTGGCGAACGAAAGTCTGATGATGGTAATAGCTGTTCTTCGTCCGGTGTGCAGCGCGAGAGCGCTAAGTCGAAGATGTTTTCCTTGCCGAGACGAAGTTTGGTCGTGACATTGGACAGCACGAAGTAAATATAAAGATAACTAGCTACTTTCTAAATGCATGATATACTATAACGAAAATACATTTACGAGAAAATTAAGAATAACAATAAGCGAAACTTTTGATTGAAATATATTGGGTAAGCCTTATTAATGAGAGATATAGAGATGGAGAGAGAAATAATGAAAGAAAGAAGGAAAGAAAGAAAGGAAGAGAGAAAGATATGGCTAGACCGAGATTGTTGACGATTTTTTCTGTGCCAGCTGGACTGGCTGGAATGCAAATGTTGTGTGCGCCGTCTTATCTGACAGGCGCACTGAGCCTAATATCATCAATCTTGACCTAGTTGGAGGCAGCGGGCAGCAGCGAGAGTAAATGAGACGAGAATGATATAAGATACATATGAGATAGAGTGAGTTAGAGAGAGAAAGAGAGAAAATGTGGCTCTCGATTGTTTACTCTGTGTGCCTCTAATGCCTGCTGGCTGATAGTCAAATGAGAGATTCGATCGGCTGCGACCGGGTACTCTCGGCCATAGGCAATTACTCAAGGCCAGCGGCGTAGAGATAGAGAGAGAGAGAATGTACGCCTGCATCAGAGAAAGAAACAACGAGAGAGAATAGAGAGAGATATATAGAAATATACATACAGATATATAGAAATATACATACATATAGAAATTTGTTAGACATATATATAAATAAGAGAGGATGAGAGAGGGATAGGATACCAGCACTGTGAACAAAACAAGAAAAAACAAATACCCGAAACAGTGCTGGTTGCACTTCTACAAAACGGCTTAGGCGGAACGAGCATACACATTTCTCTAAAGGTACTCCAGCCAGCGTGGAATGAACGTCACACTTTTACCTCTATTTTAGCTATCCTTCTAATCGTATCCATCAAAGCTAATTGGTAGAGAGATTGTCCGCTATCACCAAAATAAAACCCAGTTGCTAACTCCGTTTGCCTATCCTAGTTTGGACTATAGAGAGACTTACATATGAATTCGAGGGCGGTAAGCGCCATCCCAGGCTACCGCCTTGCCTAGCCACTGTAGGAGGAGAGGAACTACAGTGGATACAGCTACCTTGGGGGCCCTCGTCTGCTCTATGGGGATTCTAGGATGGAGGTGCCCAGCCTTGCAGCTCCCCGTGCTGCAAGTTACTATCCACTTGGGTCACTCTCAATAGGTGGGACGTGCTACCACCGGCAAAGAACGCTTACCTTATAACCAAATAAACGGAGTCACTCCAAAACACGAAACATGCTACTGGAAACATGCTACTGGGGGGTGAATAGTTAACTCAGACAATCTAACCTAGAAATTTAGGAGTGTGAGTTCACTGGCTAGAGGCTTAAGAGTTCACTAGATTATGTAAGTCCTTGTGAACAAGTATAGTTTAAATATTAAAAATTTTGAATGAAATAATTTTTGGTAAAAAAATTAATTTACTTGTTCACTGGGCTTCCCTCTTGCCCCTGCGGCAAGAGTTCGACCCGGGACCTCCATGTAAGAAGCCAGGCCGCCTAAAGCCTGACTCCTCATCTAGATCTAATAATGTGTAATGACCGACCTGTTAATATGCCTCCTGGCTTGCGGTCGGTGCTCGAACCAGCCGTCCTGCAGTCGTGCAGAGCCCCTCTCTGGCGCGCCCTCTCCCGAGGGGGCGGAGCGTTGAGAGGGAGAGAGAGTGTGCGGCCGTTAGGCGACCGAGAGAGTGAATGTGGGTGCGCGGGTTTCAACAGATTGCAGAGATACTCATTTATGCACATGTGCAGGTGCAACAGATGTAATTTTCACGAAATATGCCCTTCTCGATCAATGATTTTCTTGAGGATTGGAATTAATGTACAACTCTGGTACAGCAACGAGTTGAGAACAACGGCATATGAAATGTAATTGATACATATTTCCACATATTCAAAATGGCACGGTCTCCTGCTCATGGCCGTGCTCAGAACGGCCAGCGGACACTTCGTCGTGTGTTGTCTTCGATGAGCTCATCGATTCTTTTCTGAAACAAACTTGACCGTTTTCGAGTCTCTACTTCGTAATTATCTTTTTATATCTCTTTTTTTAATTGTTGAAAAGGACATCCGATGTTGAGTGACTTGAGCTGCAGGGCGGCGCGGCGAAGATCTTCCTGTTCCTTTGCTGGAAGGGAATACGCAATCACCGAGATTCGGTTGTGCTTGGCTGACGAGCCAAGGGTCGTGTCCTGAAATGAGAGAATCAAAGAAGTAGGGAGAGTGAATGAAAGTAAGAGTAGATGTCAGAAGGAGAGAGAGAGAGAGAGGGAGAACGAGAGAGAGAGATAAAAAGAGAGGGAGAGAGATTTCGTGGATTGATTAGGATACATCTAAGGAGAACAAAGGCAATTTGGTTGCTGTAAAGAGTATTTGTCCAACCGCCACGACGTCGAGAATGCGTCCGAGAGCAGCTTGGACTTGGCTGGAGAAGCTGGCTGCTGCTTTGATCGCGTGCTCTCGCAATCTCGCCATTCGTTCCGCGCGTGACTTCCAAATATTCGTTAGAGCGGTCTGTGCAGGGGGAGAATCTTCATTCATAATCTGCATGAAGACTACCTTTATTCGAAGCAGATATTCTAGGCGTATAAAGCGAGTTAAAAATAACTGCTACAACCTATGTACCTTAACGGCTTCTGCATCGTCTCCCACTAGCTCAACTATTTGTTGTCGCCTCTCGTCAAGTGAAAGTCTTCGATTGCGAAAGATCTGAGATGAACAAGTATCGAATTTCTGCACTGTATGATAGATAGAGCTTGAAGGCTAACATCAAGAAGAGCCTTGGATGAAATGGCTGGCGTCGTATCTTCGTGCTTTTCTTGAGCAGAGAATTCTTTGACCGCGTGCCGGAAATGTATCAAGAAATGTCAAACGGTATGGATTAAAGAAACCTAATTTTATTTTCTTAAACAATTCATGCTTATTCTTCCTTGGCCATACAACAAAAGACTTAAAACGTGAACAACTTAAATAATGAAGATTCCTCGGCGTCTGTGGAGTTGTCGTTGCCAGGAGCGGCCTCCACGAGAGGGCACAGAGAACAGATACAGAAGTAGAGAAGCAGAATTGAAGAGAGCATTCGAAAACAGCCTGTTTTGGATTAGATCACTTTAATAATGTAATGGAATATTTCAAAACAATTAATTTGGGAAATTCAACACTTTTAAAACGAACAGTCTCCAAATGAGGAATGTTTCAAGCGAGAAAAGAGCGAACCTTCCATGGAGTGGACGCAAGGCGGAACTAACTGTTATCTTCTTGCATTTCTTGCTCAAGTAAATCGGTCTTCGGTTCATGTTTTGCGGTACTCAACTGGCAATTACGTTGCTGCAGAAAAGACTGCGACAAGCCCGTCGAGACCAGCAAGTTGTGTTCTTCCTTTTCCCTGACTCTGACTTTTACGTTCTCTCTCTCTCTCTCTCTCTTTTTCTCTCTTTCTCCCACTCACTTTCTCTCCCTCTATACTGCATATTTCTTCCCCCACTCTCGGTCTCTTTTTAATAATGATGCGCACCTTTCGCGGAAAGAAATCTGTGGTCACTTGAAAAGAAGGCACTACTTTTATACGTGCATAAATATAGTCGAATGCGGTCTCGGCCAGCGTAGTGCTGAGGAATGCAAGTAATAGAGTTTTCTACTAGTTCAGTCTGAGTTTTCACCCACTTATAAGAAATATCTTCTATATTCGTACTTCTTTAAGCTTTTCACATACAATTCCCTTTCGTTCAAAGAAGAATAGGAATCTGAAATCACAAGCATTTGCTCGTAGTCCATTCCATCCCGTTCTAATTGTGCAATCTGAATGGTGGCTATAAAAGCACGTATAGTTTGATGTTATGGACGAGTTGAAGGAAATGATGGAAGCGGACAGAAAGGTGGAGAAGAAGGAAGCGGAGGAAGAAGAGGAAGGAGCTAATTTAAGGAGAAATTCATGAGTCTCCCGAAGATTCATTGTCAGGAACAAAAGATTTATCTCTTGTTTCTATTTCATGCTCTGCTCTCGTACATATGAAGATTACCTGTTAACTTTCATAATTTTCCATTTCTCGTAGCCGTCATATCTTCATTTTCCTTCTCTTACTCTCTCTCTCTCTCTCTCTCTCTCTCTCTCTTTCTCTTTCTCTTTCTGTCTATCTCTTCTTCTTCTCTCTCTCTCTGTCTGTATTTCTCTCTCTATCTAGCTCTCTTTTTTCTCTGAGTAATTCCGTTTCCCAACATAACTATTGATATTTAAGTAATGGTGACTCATAACGTCTGATTGTGAGTGTTCTCGCCCAAGGCCGTTGCATATACATAAATAATAACGGCCAGAATAAGGCAGAGCGAGTATTGTCTCGGCCAGAGTGAGTCAGCAACAGGACAGTGAGAAAACGAAAGATAAGAAGAGAGAGAGAGTAAATAGAGAGAGAGAGTGAGTAACTTGTTGTGGAGCGAAAGTTTGATCGCGCGCGAGGCAAGAGAGGAAATTGCAAAGTGCTGGTGATGAGAGAAAGAGAGAGAGAGAGAGAGAGAGAAACCGAGAGGGAAAGAGCGAGAAAGAGAGAAAAAGAGTGTGTCAGAATCACAAGCGTGCATCGTCGGCCAGTTCTTTTCTAGTCGACCTTGCTTCACTCAGCGTGTGGTTGTTCGATGTGTACGCTGTTTCCCACGGTGTCCTGATCTTTCGTCCCTGATCTTTCGTCCAATGATCTTTCGTCCACTTATTTTTCGTCTAATGATCTTTCGTCCCTTTTTTTTTAAATATTAACGAGCAAGGCACAAATAAGCTATTGTCATGAGTATTTCCCAGTAGAGGTAAATAATTAAAGCATTAGCACTTCGTTGACCGAAAATTAAGAAAGATAGAGAATCGATGTAAATTTGTTTAGAGGGAGGATAAGTGAAATATGGGGGAGATATTTGTGTCGACAACTGCTCGTAGGCTTCTCACTTCCCGACTTCGGGCTTGGAGTGGTATTTCAGCATGCATAGCCATAGGTAGCCGAGCACGGTCTTGGCGTCCAAAGATTTAGCTATTCTGGGACAGTCAGTCCACGGGGGTTGGAGGCTTCAGTAAGGGGCCGCGTGGCCTTGGGCAGTGCAGCGAGGCCTCTATCCTGTGCTGAATTCTTGCTTCTACGGGTAGATTTGTCGACCACAAGGGTGCCACCTTCCCAGGCAAACGTCTACCTTAGCGGAATCTGACCATCCGGCCTGAGGTTGAAACTCCCTCCCCTATTCTTTCCTCCAAACACAACAGCCTTACCAAAACCCTGTCACCCCTGACATGAGAAATGTTACCTGCAAACCAATGACTAAGAGAGTGGGGTTCCAAACACAGGTTGTGGAGGGCGATGGAGGGAACGGAGACCGTAGGAGCACCCTAATTATTCATTAGAATAGCTCATTGTGCCTTGCTCGTTAATAAAAAAAGGGGACGAAAGATCATTAGACGAAAAATCAGTGGACGAAAGATCATTGGACGAAAGATCATTCGTCCAAAGGAAGAAAGATCATTGGACGAAAGATCATTAGACGAAAGATCAAGGAACCGTTTCCCACAGGTGGATTACCTGCCTTTAGTACCTTCATCGATTTCTTTTCATCCAGCTTTCGAATCGCTTCATCGTTTCAATGAATACAGTCTTTTAACATTCAAAGTTCTTTCTTTTCCCCACTCTCTCCATGAAGGTCTTGCAAAAAAATTCTATGTATGCTGGATCCATATTCCACTGTTTTTTTCAGTTCTCATCGCCATGCACACATTCCATGTCAATTTACGTGCCTTTGCTGATTTTCACATATAAATGCGCCGTTTTATGAACCATCGATGCAGAATGCCCTCTTCCCTTCTGCTCGCTGTTCTCTTGGCACTGCCCGTTGCTTCATTCTATCAGCAGTCTGTGGCAGTGAGGGGTCAGCTACTCTGTGGAAATAAGCCTCTCCGCAACACCGTCGTCAAACTGTGGGACAAGAACACGTTCGGTATGTGTGTATGTAATATTCCAGTAATTGTGAACATAGTCAAATCACCGAAAAAAAAGTTGACCTCATGTAGAATAGCAGCACCATTATTTGTTGACTTTATACTAAATCTAGATCGGAATTTACGAATTATTACGGCCACTTATTGTTAAAGTAACTTATAAAATTCCTGCCTGCAATATTCCATAGTAGTGAGAAGAGCCATTTCAGGCCGCGACGACCAGTTGGCACAGACGACCACGAATGGAACCGGCCACTTTGTGTTGAGCGGAGGAATTGGAAGTCTATTCAAGATGAATGTCAAGTTCAAGGTCTACCACGACTGCGAAGATGGAATCAAGGTACAGCAGTTCATGAACATGTTCTGTTCGTTTCATTCACTCTCGCATACCTTTCGAATCTCCGTAGAACTCTCCAGGTATTCCCCAAGTTGATGCAATGTTTGTTCTAAAACTGCGTTCCGCGAGTCAGTAATCGGATTAATTTTTTTTTTCCGATTCCCCCATCTCTTCGCCCAATTGCTCTGACCAAAGCAACAAATTTTCTTTCTCTTTATCTCTGAACATGCAGATTTACTGCTCTGTTCGGTAGAAAGATGAATTCCATATTTTTATGAGCATAATAATGTCAGTCACTGTCCACTATGACATTGTTGTCTTTAGCCCTGCAAGCGGAAGGTGACTCTGCGTGTCCCCGACTCTTTTGTCACTCGCTCATCCAAGCCTGAACAGGTCTTCGACGCTGGAGTTCTCAACATGGCATTCAAATATCCGGACGAGGAGAGATCTTGTATCAACTGAGACCTCATTCTTTTTCGCTTCCATTATCAAAATATTGTGAAATTTTGCTTTAAACAGAAGGTTTACTTTACAAAGATACAACTCAAATGCAATCAATCGAACGCAAAATTGATTATGTGAATTGTTGACTACTTCTTTCACAAGCATGGGAATATTATTCCCTTCTGAAGATTGCCATTGAAGTTTTGCCTTTATACTCTTTCTTTGTCATCGACATCTCATTCTACTAATAAGCTGCTCCGCATCGATAATAAAGGTATGTTTAACAGATCAACGAATTGAGAAACTCCTCGCAATTTGCTTACGAATCAACGATTATGACAGCCAATGTGCAAAACATTTTTAAATGGATATCTGCGCAAATATGTAAACATAATTAGTACGTAAATACAATTCTATCATTATATCCAACTTTAAGTGTCGTCGTCATGTTCTGGTGTTCTACTTGGCCGCAGCCATGGCCGTCCTCATCACTTATCAGTCGACTTTTCGTTGCAACTCCAACATTGTCACCTTCCAGGCAACGTCAGTTTCTCAGAAACTGAATGCGCTTCATCTCCTTGCTGCAGCTCATACAAAAACTTCATTGCGGACCTGAGATCGGGAGCAAAAGCGCTCGTTGTTATAGACGATTCAATACTCACAAGGAAACAGGTAATGCTATTTATCATACTTTCAACTCTATTTTAGTTCTTCTTTTCTTTTAGGTCCTTGAACTTTTCGGTGAGGACGTTCGAGGCGATCCAAAAAGGATACTAGTTAATTGTCCAATCCTTTTAATGGTGAATAAAATAATATGTTGTTTATTTCCAGGTTGAGCCCCGCTACGACGAAATGGCTAAGCTCGTGTGTTCAGACGTCCGCTACGTGGCGTACGCTCCCGAGTACAACCTGGCCATCTACTCCGCTGGCGGCAGCGGCCGGTTGCAAGTGCCGGACTGCAACTTTATTGCGTAAGTTCGAAAACAAAGAAAGAGAATAATAATAATAATATGTTTAAAGTCCATGCCATTTCAAGAATTGATGTATCGAAGGCCCCGATGACGTCAGTAATCGCTAACAGCATGCGGTCACCAGGTTCAAGTTGAAAATCAGCCCTTCAGGAAACAAATTAGTCACTGTTAAATAATTGGCATAACAATGAAGAGGAAATTGTTCTAGCTCCTTATACCTTTCTGATGAGCAAACGTCGGTTCAAGGCTCGAGACGTGAAGTTGATGAACCAAGTTATTCTAACTCTCTTTCAAACTGACACTGTTCGTGTTTACTTCTTAATCTCTTCGTTCTAAATCCTTTCCTTCTAAACATTCCACTCATCCAGATCAACAACTTCTCCTGGAAGAGGTACACAGGGCGCCCCTTTCGAAGCATGTCTGCATCTATTGAAGTTAGAATATATCACTTTCTCAATTTTTCTCATTTCATTCTAGGTGGGAAAAAGCGCTCTTTCAATACGAAAGCTCAGCTTCATCTTCACCTCTTATTTCTTTGGAAAACTACTGGCGCTCATCTCATTCCTTCTGGAGATCTACTTCAAACTTTCTCGCAATCCCCAGAGCTTCGAAGATTTTTGTGAGAGAATGAACGTATTTTCCAGGCGTTTCCTCATCCGCGTTCGAGCCTTGTTGTGTTTGTAATTCTCACAGGAACACAATGTATTAAAATTGAGAATGGATTAGTGTGCCATGCTGCTTTTATTGTCTATATACTTGTAGACTCCGCTGCCGAAATATTTTGTTTGATTCAAATCTGATCTGAGCTGTGATTTTTTGTGATGGAATAAAGTGTTGTCCGGGACAAGAGAGGGAGCCGTGCGAGGACTGGAAAATTCGCATGCCATCGAAACACAGGCAAAGCACCAGGAAACTTAAAGGGTTCTTTTCAGAAACCATTTGGAAAGGAAAGACATTCTATTGAAGAAAAAATGTCATCTTTCTTTATCATCTCCTCCATCGTTATCATTCTCCAACCCAAAAGATCTATTACATACTAACAAGAGCTATTAAAACGACGTTCAAATCAGAGTAGATTTCGCTTGTCGTCATCTGAGTCCCATACAGAATAGAGGGTCAATTTTCTATTGTGTGGTGCTCTGTTCTTGCCGATTTCGTTCTTCTTGCCTGATCTCCCGCCACCCAGAAATGCAGTGGTTATCTAAGAAGAAAAAATATCTAAGAAAGAAAGAGAAGAAGGAAAATAAAAATAAATGCAAGAAAGCAATGTTTAACACTGTTGCTTTGCTCGTTATTCTTGCAAAGTTTTACTTAAAAAAAACCGACCTTAGAAAACGGAATTTCGAAGCAAGCGATGATGATGAACACACGATGATGATGAACACACGATGGAGAGGGCAAAAGTGATCACGATTGCTGGGATCATTCGGCTTGTAAACAGTCAAAGAAATTTTTGTTACTTTATTATTTTTCTATCTTATGTCACTAATGATATAATCCCTGATATTTAAGGTTTTCTTCAAAGGCAGTATTTCTACTTATGCTCTGAAATGCAAGAAACAAATTAAACGGTATTATAAGCAACATTTAAGACAAACTGACCAGCTCGGCGAAGCAGTCATACGAGAGTTCGTGAATGGTGAGGCCAATGAGATAAGTGAAGATAGGCACGTGAATGAGATAAGCGCAGTAGCTGAGCCGGCCGAGGGGGAGCCAGCCACGCCAGGACATAAAGGCGTCGATTACCCCTCAACACTCCTTTTTAGTGGTGACTACGGCATCCAAGCAACGAAGAATGCAAATTACAATCTCTCGATCTCACCACCGAATCCAGAGTAGGACGAGACAACGATCCAAGTCAATCCAGTGGCCCAGAGTGGCTTGGAGAGAGAAGAGTAAGCAGCACGCCAGAAGCGAGGCATGATTGTGCCATCGGAGAAGGGATGCAGAGCGAAGATCACGAAGCAGAACATAATCCAAGCTCGTGGCGAAGTGGCAATCGAAGGATTCTTCTTGAAAGCTTTGAACCTAAATAACAATGAGCTCTTCCGTCAATTCTTACGTTCAACTATTTATAACAACTCATTGTCAGATGAATGATATGAGCACACCACAGGAAGCCGAGTAAGAGTCCAGAGAGAAAGAAGAAAGTGTCAACGGCCAGGAATGCGTTGCTCATAATCTCCATTGGGATCGGCTGCAGAGTCGACCGGGCAATATCGAAGCGGAAACCTGGGAAATTGAACATTGCATGCAAGGAATTACATTTTTTACTCAAGATTCTTTCAAGAGTCGACCTGAGTGATGCAAGAAGAAGCGGAAGAAATGCCCGGAAAGAACCCAACACATTGACAAGCAGCGAATGCAGTCGGCGGGGCAGATGTACTCCGTCTGAATTGTCTTTTATTCTTATCATTAAGTATGTGTCTTATGACTATTCATTTATTTTCATTTGAATGATAATTAAAACTTCCTCCACGGACTGCTTGCGCTGGCGGCTCGCGAAATATTCCAACGACGTTTTCGTACATTGAAAAATAAGAAAGAACACCTGAAAGAATTTTCAAAATTGCCATCCTTTATTTTGCAGTGCTATTAACTTTAATGAACGAAAGGTAATTAACTTGATGAAAGGTCTCGCTTTCGTGATCTATTCTCACATGATGAATTAATTCGGCTATTGTAATCAATGACTCCAGATGCCACGCAAAGTGCGATTATGCCGTAGATCACGAGCCTGGAACAATAAAATATCGTCGCCTCTATTCACTCTAACTTAATCTCTCTCCCTCTTCCTCACCCTCTCTCTCTCTCTTACTGTCTCTCTCTCCCTCTTCTTCACTCTCGCTTTCCCCCCTCTATCTCTCCCTGTCTCTCTCTCTCTCTCTTCTCAAACGTTGCAAAGTAGTATTTCCAGTCCCTCTGGGAGACGCTATCGTTGACTCCTCTCACATAGCACACGAGTGCATCCTTTTCGTCATCGTTTCGATGACGAGTAGACATGTTGGGCTCTACCAGAAAGTGCACAACTATTTTTATGTTCATTTTTCTTGGTTCAAAAGTGGATCTACGAACGGAAAGCGGGAGAAAGCGGGTCGATCTTGTCGGCGTCGAAGCTCAAGGAGCGTAAGAGATTCACAGAGGAACAACTCGCTGGCAGGCATGCGTCCAGCGATACCTTGGCAATAGTTTCTTTGTTTATAGAATGCTGCTACGAGGAAATTTCAATATACAAGATCGGTGTATATCGAGAAAGAGTGTCAATAGTTAGCATATAAAATATAATTATATAATTCAATAAAGGAATGAAAAGCTTGCAAATTAACCATGTCGTTGAATGAGAAACATTCCTTCCCGCTCAATTCATCTGGTACGTTGGTTGTAAGGAAGATTCTAAAGGTGAAGTTCACATAGAATGGAAGTGAATCGCTCATTTCAACAGTTTCTTACAAAATCGAACCCATATATAACGATATGTATGTACCTATAGAACCCGGCGACTATCGGGCGCTTGCGCCATGCAGCTCGTGCGAGCCGATTGCTGCACATTCTGCATAGTCACCCTGGAAGTGAGCTTCGCCGTGAAGAGTGCCAGCCATGGAATGGCCCGACGCGTCCAGCACTGCAAATTCAACCATCCACAACACAGTCCTTTCCAAAGTTCCCACATTTCAATGTTTCCAAGTTGATTTAACTTGTCGTCTAATGTCTTAAAAGTTAAATTTCGGGCATATTTTCGTCGCACTCAATCGAAGCGCCGCAAATCATTCTCGTTTGCTTCTCTCCGCTCTCTCGTCTCATGATTCATATTTGTCATGAATGTTTGAGAAAATGTCGGGCGAATGCTAAAAGAATTGTTCATTTCTTGCGATAATTTTATTGTCTGCGAAAAGGAAAGAAAAGTTGTGGACATATGAGAATGAGCAATTAAATAGAATATGTAGACTGACTTCTAAGGAAGACGTCCGTCTGTTCCTTTTTCGCCGATTCCGGTCTCGCACCTCTCTCCAGGTATTCCTCAAAGGCGGTCGTTGCTTCTCTCATGAGCAGCAAGTCTTCGTAGCACTCTTCCCCCAGTTGGTTCTTGTTCTTGTCCTTCAGTAGCTGCTCCTGAATGCTCCAGAGGGGCGGGCGAGACCAGCCGCGGCATTAATCTTACAGATTGTCCAAGACATGTCAAGGACAATCGGTCACGACCGTTCTTGGTCATGACCATGTCAAGGACACGTCAAGGACATGTCATGGACACCTGCGCATATGCGCGTTAAAATACTTTTTTGACATTTTCAGCTCTTTTTAATGTTATTCTATATTTATTTCACAAGAATAATCAAATTAAAAAAAAGAGAAGCAAAAACGGTTCACCCTAAGTCCACTTTTGGAAAAAATTCAACTTTTTAAGTCGAAGTGCACCAGACAGGTTATGTAATTATGCACCAAGCAATTGGATGAGGGTCACCCCATCCGACAGGAGAAACAGGCTGCAACTTGTTGTCTGCTTGTCCTAAGTCCTTCCTGCAAGCCAGTTTCCCTGTATCTTCTCATGCACAACCACATCTCGAGAAATTCTTAGATGTAACAACATTTATATAGATGTGGCCTCATAACATGAGCATAACAAAAACGGTGGGAGTGAGAAACATAGCAGAGGAACGGGGGGCAGTCCATGCAACATTTACGAGCACTGCTTCAATACGACGGCGCCGAGCAGAGGATGCTGCTAAGCCGCGAAGTTGCGAGTTTGTATGACTTTCTTGTTTTGTTTTCCTGAGTTTCTCATTTTGTTTATGTGTAAACGGTGAGAAAGAAAAAAAAAAAAAAAAAAAACAAAAAAAAAAAAACAAAAAAAAAGAAAGAAAAAAATGCCTTGACCAGGTGTCGAACCCGCAACCCTGAGAATCCAAACCAAACGCTTACGCAATACTCTATAGAGGCTTAAGAAAGACACGATGATACCTTTCTTTTGACGGCGTATGTCGTAAACTGGGTCGCATGCCATAATCTGTCCGGGACATCGGTAGTAACCACGAGCGTGTCACTCTGTGCTCTCCGCGTTTATGCACTCTCTCGCTATGGTCATGACCACGTAAGGGACAAGCCCACAAAAGTGTCCATGACCATTGAGATTTTTTTCTTTTTTGTCCAGGACACGTCCAGGACATGTCTTAGACATGTCCTAGACCCCTGTGTATTAAGATAGGCAGAAGTGGATGTGTCCAGGACATGTGTTCGTTTTATTTTGGAACGGTCATGACCGATTGTCCTTGACATGTCTTGGACAAACGGCAAGATTAATGCTGCGGCAGGAATCGTTGCTTGGCTAAAGGTCACTCAATGATTGGCTAATGGAATTGTTTGGGTATTCTTAATTATAATCTGACACTGTGCATTCGCTCATCGTTCTCATACTCGCGAAGCGTCTTGTGCCAGAGAAGACTTTCGTGAAGCTGGGCGTCTGTCCTCTCGGAGAGCGAAAGCAGAAGGGAAGTTGTAATTAGGAGGAGAAGAAATCCGCAGCGACGCATTTTGACTGTCGATCACTTTGGAACTGCTCGGCCAACGCTTTTCATTCTCTCTGGCACCTTCCATTTTCACGCGTGAATAAGAACATGAATAACAGCATATCATCGTCACCTTCCCTCTTCGGCGCATGCCTGCCTTCCTGTATTGGAAATTGAATTTTGTATTGCCGTTAGTAGCTGTGTATCACAATTGCATTGGAGCATCTTTATTTCGCCAACTATACAACAGCTTCGAATCAATTTCGTAATTATTTATGCTATGGCCATAGTCGTTCCGGTGTTATTCTTGAATTTGTAGAGGCTTCAACGCTTTATTTCTTTCCCAATTCATCGTATATAATCGTTTTAATCTGAGTTTAGTAAGGAAAAAAGTATCATTTAAAACATTAAAGATCTATATTTGGCAGAAATTACCTTCTTAAACGAGAGCTCATAGAATGCGCTCCAGAAGATTGAGAAAAAGAAAGTGAGACCGCAATACGGCAAGATGCGAGTGACGAACTGAAGGAATGTGTAGAGATTTACAATTTTGTAAATAAATTAAGATAAAATCACAGCAGATTAAAAATAATCACAATAGCTTCCAAAACTTACCAATTCTGAAAAGCTGGAGAAGTGAAGATTTGCCTCCGTCGTGAGGCCGGTGAGATATTCAATCAGCGGAATATGAATAAGGATGCCGCAGAAAGAGAGACGGCCCAAGGGCACCCAAATCCACCATGAAATCCATGCATTTACTATTCCTGACAAGAGAAGTGACTAATATGAATAGAACCGTGATAAATTACACTAGACTTCCGACCTCCATATCCATAGTAGCAGGAGATGATGATCCAAGCGAGCGCTAGCCCCCAGGCGGGGCGTGAGAGGGACGAGTAGGCGGCGCGCCAGAACACAGAGACGTACAGGCCGTTGTTGTGGGAGTACAGACCGAGCACCACCGTCAGCATCAGGCAGAACGACAGCAACCAGCACACCAGGTTTATAATCTGGAAAAAGCTATCATTTTCTTGGCAAAGATGAAGCAATCATTTTCTTGGCAAAGATATGTATATATGCACCTACCCAATGAATAGCGATTGTCTTCCTGGACCGCATGAACCATCCAGCAAGGATTCCCATCACATAGGTCTGGCAACGAATATACGGCGCTGTATGCAACCACAGGCCGTACTCCCTCAAATTTGATTTAAATCATGAAGTACCCGACTTGAAATTTTTTTTTCCAGTTCATTAAATAATCGATTGTCAGAATGACATACTCCATATTCCTTGCTTCCGGATCATGCGGGCCGAGGTCAAGGGCGCTTGCCTCAAATATAAAGGATTTACATTAATCATGAAGGATTAACAAAGTTCCCAAACCGGCCAGTGGAAGTGAAAGACAGTAAAGACATGCGCGGCAGTGCTCATCACGACAAGAAGAACGGCAAGGAATACGCCAGCCCGAGGCTTGGAAGCCAGCGGCGCCAGGAGCAATGGAGAAAAGAAGAACATTTGCATCTCAGCCGCCAGATACACACCAGGCGAGAAACACTGAATGTACACGCATTCACCACTTTTAAAAAGTTTTATAAATAGCTTGACTTCCGCGAACAGCAACCAGACTATTCCAATGGACAAAGTTGGAGACGTAGAGTGGACTCGGCCACCACGAGGAAGTGGATGAAAGGAAAGAGGGAAGCACATCCATGAGAAGAGGCATGTCGCGGAGCCAGTGGCGATCCACGATGAAAGCAGAGAAGAAAGCGGCCGAGTAGAACGCAGGAGACAAACTCAACTAATAATGTCACGCATATTCAAGGAGAAATATTTAAACTAAGAAATTGCTGTGGTTTTCCCAGACAACGATCTTCTTCTTTGCATGTAAATCACAAATACCGGAGAAATCGATGAAGGTAGAAGAGAAGCCACGCTCTAATCGAAAACATCTGCCGTGGATTCTTCTTTAAATGATTGATCCTGATTTAGAGCAATTGTAAATTAAAGCAAACAACGAAGATAATGAAAGATGTAAATGCGGGAACGATTGTAGAAGATTTGAACACGCGTACCAGACAAAGGAGAGGAGAAAGCCGGAAAGAAAGAAGAAGGAGTCTGCGGCAAAAAAGGAGTTAGTAAGGAAACCCGTCATGAAATCCTTTGAGGTGGCAAGCAGTTCGGATGAGTTAGCTAAATTACTGGAATAAAACTTTAATTGCAAATGTCTTATTTATTTATATATCTAATCGATTAACATGTGACAATACTGGTGTAGATCAATACTTAAGATATTGTACAGTAAGGTGTTCAGAGAACAGACAAACGAGGCGAGCGTAGAGGGACAGCGTGTGCCCGCTGATCACCCAGCATAAGCTGAAGAAGCGAAGGCAGTGGATAGGAATCAGTTGATCACTCTATAAAGCATTAAAATTTAGTCGTCCTTTATAAGGATATTGACTGAAAATAAGAGAGAATTCAACCTGGCCAAAGCTGTTGACATCAAAAATACTAGAAATATTGCGATAAGCCGAGAATGAAGTGACCAGTCGCCAGGGAAGGCCTCAAAACTGATTGAAATATTGGAAGAGAAACTTCTCACACACACATTTTGCTGCGAAGAAATAAGGCTCGGCGAAAAAGTCGATGATTCCACAGAGAATGCACACGAATGCGATTGAGGAGAGGATTATGCTGGAGAGAAAGAGTTGAAAATGCATGAAATAGAAGAAGGCATTGCACACTCACGACGTGATGAAATAAGAAGCGTTCGGTTCCCACTGCGTGTCATTCACGCCGATGACTTCACAAACCGGATTCCACTTTGACGAGTTCGGCTGTTGAAGACTCGCTTTTGAACCTACGATTTGTTCACTTGCAAAGAAGATAACAATGTACTCTCTCTCTCTCTCGTGTCCAACCTGGTCCTAGGGCAGCGTTGAGTGTAGTGGAACAACAACTTGCCGGCAAGCAGATGTCGAGGCTAATGAAAGAGGACTTCGCAAGAAGCGAATGTCCTTTGTCCACTGCGCAGGCGCCGGGATCGCCATGGTCACGCAGCGCCGCGTCAAGGTGTAACCTTTCAATTGCAATGTTATAATCACTTTGAATAGATTAATCTTAATATTTCCACAATTAGTCATATCTGATCATGCGAATGCTGGCGATATGCTAGTATTTTCTTGAATATATTTTACTTATTATTGGATCTACTCAATTTCTTTTTCCCTCTTGCGTCGAAAGATGATCATACCGATAGTAGGAACCAGCAAAGTGCTGAGTCCGCTGAGTGATCTTGTAATCGATAGATTTGCATTTTTCGAAATTGCCGCCAAGCATACGAGCTCCTCGCAGAATCCCCGCACCAAGCTTCCCGGATGAATCCAACACTGGAAGGATCAATTGGTGCTCTTGTAGTCTTCGTTTACGGAAATAAAATTCCTAATTAATTTTGATTTAACAAACTGGCGAGCACTACTCTGCGATCAAAATCGGTTGTGGTCGATGCGTTTTCTGGAAGTTTCCAAGATTGAACGATGCGACTATATCCTTCATGAATAAGGCGGATGTCCTCATGGCCTAGACCAAATTAGTATGAACGAAGATATTGCTGCCATGAACACGATATTTGAGATTACCATTCACAAATACATACATTCTTTGCCTCGACTGTCCTCAGTGGCCGCGAGGGCAGCATCGGCAGCGGCGACCACAGCCGGCCACGAGAGCGCATGAATACAGTCGTGGCGGAAGCAATCTCTGCGGAGTCTCTGAGGTTCATGAAATCAGACAAGTATGTAAGTTCAATGCATGTAATCTTCAAGAATGTTCCGAGAAGGTAGCATAATTAGGATTATAATATTAACATTATCGTAATTTTTCCATTCAACTATATTTTGTGAATAAAAAGAATACCTCGCTTGCCGTTTCGGTAGCAGCGAATCTGGTTAGGGCAAGGCCAAGAAGAAATGCGGAGGCAAGTCGAGGAAGGAGAGTACACGGAATGATTATTAGAACTTCTAGGCGCATTCCACTCGAGTAAACGACTTTCAGAACTTCTTGGCGCTTTACTCGTTACGACTCATTTAGTTTCAAGCGACGACATGGAAGAGGGAACAGAGAAAGTAGAGAAAAGGGAAGAAGTGAGAAACAGAAAAAGACAAGGGCGATGGGCTAGAATAGTAACAAAGTAGCACTCGCGGTTGTCTGCTTATCAGTAGATAAAAAGGCGTCAGAACTTCATGGAGGAGAGTTCTGCAAGGCCTCACTTCTGTGTCCGTATCAAAGGACTATTCAAAGGACAAAGTGGCGCATGCAGCTGTCGTATTAGTCATTCGTCATCTAACTTTCGTATCAGTTATGAATTGTTCGCAACTTTACTATTATTTCTAAAATTCTGAGCCCACCGCACACGTTGGTGTCATTGTTCGTTGTCATGAATTTATACAAATATATGTAGATATGTTTATGTATGTATGTATGTACAGTCGCGCCCAGGATCTTGGTACCAAGGACGCGTCGGACGATTCGGACGCTTCCAAATGCATCCTCGTTCATAACTATTGTTCTAGGAAAAACTAAAATATTTTAAATGGTGCATTAGGTTGCTTATAGAGAGCGGTGCTACTGGTAAGAAATCGATAATTTCTAATCATTTGATAAGGAGTTATCAGTTTTTGCCTATAAAACATTTCATTTTTAATATTTTTCAATGAAAATTTTCCTGCACCATTATTTTGTCTCTACTCATATCCACAAATAATAATATAAGAGATTTTATCATTGATAAGTGATATCACTAAATCAGACATGATCATATATGATCATGTGCTTTAAAGATTCGGCAAACGATGGGGAATCTATATGTGAAAACCGTTTTCAAAACGAAGCGTCCGTTAAAAATGTATTTTTGATTTTATTTTGGAGTCGCCAAAAGTTGGGAAAGACAGTTTGAAACAAAACCGTTAACAAAGCAAGTAATCCGGAAAACAAAAAAGGTGGCACAGCTGTGCAATCTGAAGGCTCCACGTGTAAATAAGCCATGGGCCGTATTTTAGCCCTTCTGAATTTTCGAAATTCACCATAACGCGGACAATTCAAACTGTCTTTCCCAACTTTTGGCGACTCCAAAATAAAATCAAAAATACATTTTTAACGGACGCTTCGTTTTGAAAACGGTTTTCACATATAGATTCCCCATCGTTTGCCGAATCTTTAAAGCACATGATCATATATGATCATGTCTGATATAGTGATATCACTTATCAATGATAAAATCTCTTATATTATTATTTGTGGATATGAGTAGAGACAAAATAATGGTGCAGGAAAATTTTCATTGAAAAATATTAAAAATGAAATGTTTTGTTGGCAAAAACTGATAACTCCTTATCAAATGATTAGAAATTATCGATTTCTTAGCAGTAGCACCCGCTCTCTATAAGCAACCTAATGCACCATTTAAAATATTTTAGTTTTTTCTAGAACAATAGTTATGAACGAGGATGCATTTGGAAGCGTCCGAATCGTCCGACGCGTCCTTGGTACCAAGATCCTGGGCGCGACTGTATATGTGTACATGTGCAGGTGCACACAACATACATACAAACATACATTCATGTAGGCAGCATAGCATTTGAAAATCCCTTGCAAATCTCAAATGCAGCATAGTTTAGAATCTTATTGATTTGTCATCTGGAGCGGTTGACCAAGCGGCATCCGGAAGGGTAGAATCCGAAAGGACGTCCAGTTTCTTCTGTGCTTTCGTTCGCGTCTCGCCAGCTCGTAAATCACCGAGTAGAAGCATTTCAACCTTAGAAGGAAAGCGTGGGCAGTTATCGCAATACAAGCAGCGCTTTCGATTGCGTAATCTTATTTTAGAGGTAACTTTTGTCTTCCATCGTTGAAATAAGAAACCATCGCGTAACAACTTACCTTGCCAAACGAAATTTCGAAGAAAGCGCTCCAGAATATGGAGCAGAAAAAAGTAATCACGATGAACGGCAAGATGCGGAGGATAAACTATAACAGAAACGATTCTGATTTATAAAAAAAAATATTTTTCGCAGTGTTAAAAAAAACAAAATAAACTGGCCAGTTCAGTAAAGCTAGAAAAGTAGATGTTTGGTTGTTTTGTAAAGCCATAGAGGTAGGTGACAAGTGGCACGTGGATGAGATAACCACAGTAGGTAAGCCGTCCGAGGGGCACCCAAATCCACCACGACATGAAGTCGTTGATTGGTCCTGCGACAGACCAATACGTAATGAAATGGTACAGTTTAATTACAGAGGGTACCTCCATATCCGTAGTAGCAGGAGATGATGATCCAAGCGAGCGCGAGCCCCCAGGCGGGGCGCGAGAGGGACGAGTAGGCGGCGCGCCAGAACACAGAGAGGTACAGGCCGTTATTGTGGGAGTACAGACCGAGCACCACCGTCAGCATCAGGCAGAACGACAGCAACCAGCACACCAGGTTTACAAACTGGAACGAATGTATAACAATGCGCAAGCACGAAGAAGATGAAAATTACCGAAGATATCTTAGCTGTTTTCTTCTCTTGTAGGAGCCAGCCCACCAAAATGCCCATGACGTAAATTTGACATCGAATATACGGCGAAGCGTAGATCCACAGACCGTAGTCACTGGATGACAGGAAAGGAATAATAACCTTTGTATTTTACTAATGAGAAATAAATTGGTCATTTGTGCAGCAGTTCGCAAAAAAAAAATTCAGTAGCCTGTGTATGATCGGAATACGGAAAATTGTTTCGCTTACTCATCACCCGTCATTTCTGGATCGACCGGTCCAAGGTCCAAGAGGTTTGCCTAAATATGCATAAAATGTCGAGATGCTGAAATACCTCTGTACTAAAGAATAATCTCGGCAGATGAGGCGTATAACTCTACTAACGGGATAATGGAAGTGGTAGATGGTGAAGACATGAGCGGCAGTGCTGAGGAGAATGACGAGAGCAGAGAGAAGAAGGGCAAGGACTGGCTTCTTCCCGAGGGCATACAGGAGAGGAGGAGTGAACAAGAACATTTGCATCTCAGAGGAGAGATACCAACCGACGGAGAAGCACTGAAGATTTCTTCTGTTAGGATGAATTGGTTATGCTAATTGGAAACTCTTGCAGACTCACCGGGTTGTTGTAGTAGACGTAGTTGCTGACGTAGAGAATGCCAGCCCACCAAGAAGTGCTGCATTCTCTGGCCAGGGCAGAGTAGAGGTACATATAGACTGGCATCCCTCCAAGCATCCGCGGATTCTCCACAAAACCCGCGAACATGAATGCAAAGTAGTATGGAGGAGAGAGCCTTCAATTCAATTCATGTTTTGTAATTCTATTGGCCTGGCAGCCATCTCGAATATGACAGACAGCGAAATAAGTTTTTATTCAACGCCCAAGATTTTATTCAACGCCCAAGAAATAACTCATTATATATGTATGTAAGAATCAAAGGATTATAACCGAAGAACGCGATGAACGTAGAACATAATCCATGCATTGACGGATGTCGTCTGACGTGGGCTTTTCTTGTAGTTTTTAAACCTAAAGGAAAGCTGGATCTGATCACATGCCCTGGCAGTACACTTCCTTAAACAGTTACCATATAAACCCGAGGAGAAGACCCGAGAGAAAGAAGAAGGAGTCAACGGAGAAATAGGCGTTGGTCACGAATCCAGTGGTGAGATCTTTCGTTATTGCGTCGAGATCGAGTGGATTGGCTGCAAGTGAATGAAGTCCAAGCTTGAGAGTCCCAGCCAGTAGAAGGAAGGCAAGTAAGAGAAGTTGACGTTATGATGACTCACAAACAATTAGGATAAGTAGAGAGAGCGCGTGGCCAATCACAACCCAGCACATACTGAAGAAGCGAATGCAGTGGATTGGACCGATCTGGCCAGGCTGCAAGGAACTACGTTAAGGCCATTGTTTTCATTGTATTATTAATCCAAGTAAAAAAGGTGTTGCATAAATCGTAGAGGATAGCAAATTTGCTTGAAGTAAAATTTCTTTCAGAAAATTGCGCAACCTTGTTCACGGCAGAGAGATCGAAAATCGAAGCGATATTTCGATATGCCGAACAGGATACAACCAGCTTCCACGGAAGCGCTGGAATACAAGACTCATATGATAGTTTGCCAGAAAGTGATCATGGTTCACGTTGTACCTGGAATCTTCGGCTCGGAAAAAAAAAGATGTTTTTCTAACTATTGATTATTTGAGAACCAGCAAGAAGAGGCGAGAAGAAGTAGTCCATAATGCCGGACAGAACGCAAATGAACACAACCACTGCCGTGGGGATTCTGAGCAAAATCAAAAGTACTTTCATATAATATAATTTATTTAGATTTTAGCTTTCAGAAAAAGGATTAGCATTGGAGATCAAGAGAAAAAGATGCTGACAGCACGGCGTAGAATGAAGCTGCTGGGTAGGCGTCTGGCTCGTAGACGTCAAGAATCGAGCAGATTGGTGAGTACGCAGAAGAGTTCGCTGAAAATGTTTAGCAGAAAATTAGAACAATAAGAATTGAAATGCGTAACTAATAGGAATAGAAGGAGGAAGCGAACCTTCAGACTCCGGTCGAGGCCCAAGGACTGCTTGGAGCGCTTCTTTTGTACAGCTTGCAGGGAGACAGACGTCTAGTCCAATCGTAACGGGCCCCGGAGCACAGGCTGCAGGGTCAGTGTTGCGGCGGAAGGAAGAGTCAAAATTCAGTCTGACAAGAGATATTGTCAATTATTTCTTCCTAGATTGAAAATTTTATCCTCACGCATCAATTTTTAGTGAAAATGAGAAAAAAACCTATAGTAAGCCCCTTTGATATTGCGCCTTCTCCCCTCGACGGGGGCATCTACTCCTATGCATTCGTTGTATTCTCCGGCGAACGTTAGATGTCCCTTGAGAATGCCCGGCGATATTTTTCCCGAAGCGTCCATCACTAAATAACAAACTTTTTTTTGTAACTTAAAAGTTGCAGTCTAAGCGAAAGTTTTAACTTATATGAATAGCTCACTGCAGGCTCAAATGCAAAAGAAAACCGACATGGGAGAAGGACTTGTTTGTCGAAGACGGTGAGATTGGCTCTCTTGAGCAGAGCCCCAGCGATCCGCTTGAGACCTTCCTTGAGCAGATGGATGTCCTCGGTGCATTCAGTTGAGAGAGAAGGAGAAGAAGCTAAAGAGATGGAGGAGATAGCGTCGGACCACGAAAAGGCGTTCAGGCATGTCGGCAGATCACCATCGCAGACTTCGGCGATCTCCTAGCAAAGTAAAACAAATACCTACACAGTTATGCAATTTAACGAAATAATAACATACAACTAAGTTCAGTGGCATGCAAAGTTCTAGTGATATATGAATATAAAAGAATAACCTTAGCCGCTCGTCGATGGCCGTTGATGAGAGAGCGTGCGCGATGCGAGGCTTCGTGCTCATTCAGAAGAACGCCGTTCACTCCAACGACAACAACGAGGAACAGCAGTGCCCGGTCGACGCCATCAAAAGAGAACATGGAAGGGACAACGTAGAGTCGCGACTACCGTCATTTCACCTTTCCTCACACTCTTATATGGTGAACTCACCACCGCTCAGCGAGTCATGCCTTCACCTTTTGCTCGCTATCTATCTCATTCGTTATCAGTTTATTTCATTCTTTTGCACTCTCAAAGTTAATCTATGCACTTGAACTTATTTACTTCTCTGAATAATTTACTAGCGCAATTAGATACTTTTTTGAAAGTTTACTAAAATGATCTGTTACTTACCATTAGCGTTCAATTGAACATTCATACACTTCATACAATCGTTGTGGTTAGAACAATTGTTCCAAGGCGAAAAGTGTCAGACGTTACTTCTTATCTTCAAGCTGACTCATAATTTACTCGTCACTTTTGGTTCAATCAGTGGTCTTCCGTGAGTAAAACATCAGTCAGAACTGCAAGTTTTATCCCGCTACCACTCATATTAGCATATATGATATGCTAATATGAGTGGTATTATATCATCCCGTCCCGAGCACAGCCGTCGAGCTCGACATCAGATACATACGCTTATGCTGTTTTTGTTTACTATATAGTAGCTCAGAAATTGCATATATACACGTATGTATGTATGTATGTATGTATGTATGTATGTATGTATGTATGTATGTATGTATGTATGTATGTATGTATGTATGTATGTATGTATGTATGTATGTATGTATGTATGTATGTATGTATGAATGTATGTGTGTACATACAGTGATGTGCACCAACAATGGCAGAAATGGGCGCAGCGTGACGCCGCGTGCCAATCAGACCGCATTGAATAAGTCGATGCAGAAGCAACCAAATGTAAAGATCCGGATATGTACAGAATCAGCATTTTCTGGCACATCGAGCACACAGACTTTTAAAATTTCATTTTACAACTTTTTTCATTAAAGTTATTAAGAAAATAAATACCGTATTTTGACTATCGTGAAGCTCACTAGGCACACGACAGAAAAGCACACACGAAATATGACCCATTCTGCATATGTTTTGCCCACCAAACTTGCGTATTTTCATCGCCTTCCTTACTTTTTGAGCGTACTTTGTTCGTTTCACGGTCAAGATCAACTTTGGATGGCGAATTATATCTTATTCTGTCATCATGTGTCCACGCTGCCACTGTCTAAAATGAACGGTTTACCGGCCCATGTTCGAACAATTTTCATTGCGCCATGGAGTGTTTCGTATTTTTCTTGACCATGATATGTACAGTACCGTCCAACATTGTTGGGTCCGAAATTAATCCGATTAATTAAATTAATTTAAATAATTCAAACTGGAATTGCGAAGTGCTGAGGACATGCCGTGCGATTTCGTCGGAGGGTTTTATGTCTTTTTTCATTGCGCGTCACCCTAGAAAAACCGTTTTCCAAAATATGCCGAAATGACAAAGATCTGACAATTTTTCAACGCAACGCTGTTTAGCGGAATTTTTTACGGGGTGTTCGGCTGAGAAAGCAGCTGGCTGAATCCAGCAGCCAAACTACAAACAACAAATTAGAGTGAAATTTTCTTATTTTGTTTGAGTTTCTACCTTTGTTTTGCTTGAGTTACTTATCATCTTTGGGTATAAACGATAAGAAAAATGGAAAATAAGATTTTCTTTAGCGAGCAAAACATTTGCTCTCGCAGAGCATCGAACACGGGACCTTGTGTTTCCCAGCCAAACGCTGTCGCAATACACCACACGCAACCTGGTAGAATTGGAATGTACCTTTACTAGCACATTGTCCGCAGCCTCACCAACGAAGCGTGCAGGATGACGACTCAAGGGGCTTATCTGGTTAATTTTTGCAAAGCGTAGACCTCCCAACGCACTGCAACGCTTTTCATTGAAACAAGTTGACAATCTCTGCCATCGACCTCTCTCTCTTCACTGTCTCTCGCTCCCTCTCTTTACTGTCTCTCTCATTCTGTCCCTCTCTCTCCCTCTCTTTACTATCTCTCTCATTCTCTCCCTCTCTTTACTGTCTCTCTCTTTCTCTCTCGTTCACACATACTCTCACTCTCCTTTTCTCTCTCTCTATCTCTCTCACTCTTTCAATCTATCCCCTCCTCTCTTTCTCTGTTGTTCTCTCTCTCTCTCTCTCGCTCAATATATCTCTCTCAGTATTGTTTTATCTCTCTCCTTCTCCCCCTCTATCTCCTCTTATTTCGATCTTCTTCATTCCAAGAGATAACTGTTTCGGGTCCGGATAGAAATGGTACATTCTTCCTTTCTCAAGTCGGGTGTGGTGTATTGCGACAGCGTTTGGCTGGGAATCTCAAGGTCCGGTGTTCGATGCTCTGCGGGAGCGAATTTTTTGCTCGCTAAAGAAAATCTTATTTTCCATTTTTCTTATCGTTTATACCCAAATATGATAAGTAACTCAAGCAAAACAAAGGAAGAAACTCAAACAAAATAAGAAGCGCTTAGAAAATTTCACTCTAATTTGTTGTTTGTAGTTTGGCTGCTGGATTCAGCCAGCTGCTTTCTCATCCGAACACCCAGTAAAACATTCCGCTAAACAGCGTAGCATTGAAAAATTATCAGATCTTTGCCATTTCGGCATATTTTGAAAAACGGTTTTTCTAGGGTGACGCGCAATGAAAAAAGACATAAAACCCTCCGACGAAATCGCACGGCATGTCCTCAGCACTTCGCAATTCCAGTTTGAATTATTTAAATTAATTTAATTAATCGGATTAATTTCGGACCCAACAATGTTGGACGGTACTGTACGTATGCAAAGAGACAGTTGATGCAACTCATGGAGTCGTAACCCTGAAATATGTATGGAATACATAGCGCTTGGTTTTTTTTACCAATATCAACCACTTAGAATTCCAAGCCCCTTATCTCTGACGAGTCTGTTTCGCGATCTTTATGAACCGGTGTGCGTTTTCTAGTATGCATATCATGATATGATGCCATTCAAGAGTTTATTTCATTTCAGTCACAATTCATGTCTTGTTTCTTTTATAATCATCGATTTGTTGTCTTCAACCGATGACCAAGCGGTCTGGAGGCGACGAATCCTCGACGATGTTGGATTTCTTCTGAGGATTCCTGCGCTCCTCGCCCGCTCGAAAACCACCGAGAAGCAGCATTTCCACCTTGGAACAGCAAATGCTTAATATTATCCGTTGAGTGTTACAAATAGTGGCTATACTACATTCATTGCCTTTAGTCTACAAAACAGTATCTGTATTTATCTACCTTGCCGAATGATATTTCGAAGAAAGCGCTCCAGAATACGGAGAAGAAAAAGGTAAGCACGATGAATGGCAAGATTCGAGTGACGAACTGTGGATATGCAAAGTTACAAATTGCAATAAGAAATGAGAGTCGACTTACCATTTCGGTGAAATTAGAAAAGTAGATGTTTGGCTGTTTGGTTAGTCCATAGCAGTAGGTGATTAGTGGCACGTGGATGAGGTAACCACAGTAGGTAAGCCGCCCGAGAGGTACCCAAATCCACCACGACATGAAGTCGTTGATTGGTCCTTGACAGACAAATACGTAATGAAATGGTACAGTTTAACTACAGAGCGTACCTCCATATCCGTAGTAGCAGGAGATGATGATCCAAGCGAGCGCGAGCCCCCAGGCGGGGCGCGAGAGGGACGAGTAGGCGGCGCGCCAGAACACAGAGAGGTACAGGCCGTTGTTGTGGGAGTACAGACCGAGCACCACCGTCAGCATCAGGCAGAACGACAGCAACCAGCACACCAGGTTTACGAACTGAAAATTATCGTTTGAACTGCCTAAGATACTACCAGATTCTTGAAGCTCACTAACTGGATTTATCTTGACAGCTTTCTTCTGCTGTAAAAGCCAGCCAACCAGAATGCCCATCACATAAATCTGGCAGCGGATATAAGGTGCAGCATAGATCCAAAGCCCGTAGTCGCTAAATAGATGCAGTTTTGATCCTATTTCTTGCCAAAAAAGGATAAGATTTTGCTAGAACGGAAACAAAAACGTATAAAGCGACATTGCCTACTCAAGGTGCGTTAGTTCTGGGTCGGCCGGCCCAATATCCATATTATTTGCCTGAATCATCGATTTTGGAATATGTCATGGAGGATACTGTATTCGAGAGATTAATTTGAAACAAAAATAGTCTAACTCCGTAGTGGAAGTGGTAGATAGTGAAGACATGAGCGGCAGTGCTGAGGAGAATGACGAGAACAGAGAGGAGAAGACCAAGGACTCTCTTCTTCCCGAGGGCGATTAGCAGAATTGGAGTGAACAAAAACATTTGCATTTCGGACGAGAGATACCAACCGACGGAAAAGCACTAAAATCATGTCTGGGTAACATATCACTGAAATTATAAATACCAGTAATGACAGCTGTCTTCTCATTATTATAGCTTTCATTTCAGACCAACCGCGCCATCATAGTAGACGTAGTTGCTGACGTAGAGGAGAGCGGCCCACCAAGAAGTGTTGCAGACTCCCGCCACCGAAGAGTAGAGATTCATAAAGATTGGCATGCCCCCAAGCATGCGAGGATTCTCCACGAAAGCCGCGAACATTGAAGCGAAATAGTACGGCGGAGAGAGTCTTCAATCGAATAGCTTGAATTCCGCATTCACCTTGTTAACAATATGAGCTATTTGAATAGTTTTGACCGTAGAATGCGATGAACGTAGAACATAATCCATGCGTTCGCGGATGTTGTTTGGCGTTCGTTTTTCTTGTAATTTTTAAACCTAAAATGTCCTCGCTTCTGAGTCCCTTTAAACGCTTTCAGGTTTATCATTTCAAACCATATAAATCCGAGTAGGAGGCCTGAGAGGAAAAAGAATGAATCCACTGAGAAGAAGGCGTTTGTCAAGAAGCCAGTGCTAAGATCTGGCATTATTTCGAAGAGATCGAGAGGATTTGCTGCAAATTAAACAATTCTTTCCAATATTCAAATACGTTCTAAAGAAGAGCAGAAAAGATTGTGCTAACGAACAAATAAGAAGCATTGATATTGAGAGAGTGTGGCCCATGACCACCCAGCACATACTGAAGAAGCGAAGGCAGTGGACCGGACCAATTTGACCAGGCTAAATGGAACGTTCAATAGTCAGCTAAAGCCACTTTTCAAAAATTAAAATTAAGACAATAAAGTATAAAATAAAAATAAAATAAATTTTATTTGGAGTTGAAATATTGAACGTTTGAGTGAACCTGGTTAATTCCAGAGAGATCAAATATTGAGGCAATATTTCGATAGGCCGAACATGCCATGAACAGTTTCCATACGAGCGCTGAAACTCTTTCGCTAATTATCGTTACTACTTTTAAATGATATTTGCTTCTAACTGTTGCTCATTAGAGAGTCTTCAAGAAGCGATGAGAAGAAGAAGTCGACGATCCCAGAGAGGACGCACACGAAGACGACTGCTACCGTGGGGATTCTTAAAAGTAAAAGTCTATTACGCCGGCATCTTCGATTGTTCGACGTGAAAACATGGAAGAAGGCGTCTTTTTTCATTGTGACATCAATATAGAATTCAGAAAGTGCAAACATCACGATGTAGAAAGAAGCTGATGGAAATTCCTTTGGTTTATGAACGTCAAGAACCACGCAGACCGGTGAGTATGCAGAAGAACTGTTTCCTGATAGAGGAAGGCTCAAGCATATTTACATAAACGGATATGTATGCAAGTTAAAGTAGACAAGTGCGCGAAAAACCTTCTGCCAACGAGGGTGGGCCAAGCACTGCTTGGAGCGCTTCTTTTGTGCAGCTGGCAGGAAGGCAGAGATCGAGGCCGATTGCAATGGCACCCGCGGCACAAGCCGCAGGGTCAGAGTTTCGGCGGAAGATAGAGTCAAAGTGAAGTCTAGAAACAAATATTTATAGTATAATTAAGTTCATACATGATGATAATAAGTGTACCTAACATAAAAAAAAAAGGAAATTTCTGTGACCTGTAGTAAGCACCCTGGATATGGCGACTTCGTCCTTCGACTGCGGCATCGATTCCAATGCATTCGTTGTATTCTCCGGCGAACGTCAAGTGTCCCTTGAGGATGCCCGGAGAGATCTTTCCCGAGGCGTCCAACACTAGAATCTTTTCGCGTTCAATTTAACAAGAGTGAAGACCCTATTCTTTCATGCGATTCAATTGATTAACTAACATGGCAGGAGGACTTCTTTGTCAAAGGCGGTTAGGTTTGCTTTCTTCAAGAATGCTCCAGCGACACGCTTGAGTCCCTCTCCGAGAAGACCGACATCTTCAGTGCATTCAGTGGAGAGTGATGGATGAATAGAAGAGGAGAGGGCACTGAGAGAGTCCGACCACGAGAAAGCGTTCATGCACTTCGTCATGTCACCATCGCAGACTTCAGATAGTTCCTACGGGATGAAGTGATTCCCAATCTAACTATTTTACAATTATCTATTGGGATATCTATTTTGATTGGAGTGAAAAGAACCTTGGTGGCTCGTCGATGTCCTTCAATGTGAGCGAGTGCACGCCGCGCGGCTTCTTCTTCATTAAGAAGAACGCCATCCACTGCCTGGCGAAGGAAGACAACTCCTAGCAGCAACAGCACTCGAGTGCTGCTCCAACTGAACGACATCAGGAGATGCGGTCGGACTTGGGTCTAGGGCCATTTGACATCTTGTCACACTTATATAGAAAGAGTAATCTCATACCACTAAGCGAGTCATTCCCTCCCTCTCTCGCCTCCCTCTCTCTTTCCCTTCGTTATCAGTAGTTATATTCTTTTGCACTCTCAATGGCCATTTGATGCACTTTGTGCTCTCGTAAGCGTTCAATTCTGTGATTTTGATTTATAACTGCAGTTAAAAAATACTTGGGGCATTCATCAACAACGGGATGGTCGGCGTCTAATTTTCCTATCTTCGTTTATTATGTGATTGTTTAGGATTATCTCCGACTAAATGTCTGCGGCTTTTCCTACCTTATCATGAGGCTGATTCATGTCGCTGACGTCACTAATGACGCTATCTGAGTTTGGATGAGTGTTACGCATCATTCTAATGTGTGCACACCATTTAATTTTGTTCCTTCGGCCGTCTTTTCTTTTTAGAAGCTCATTGGAAATCACATCGCTAATTAAAACCAAACGAATGTATAAGTAAGCATACTACTCTTATAAGTGTGTTGTCACACCATTAATTGTTAGCCCATACATACTTTACCGTTAGCACAATTTGCTTACTATTTTGATGTTGTCTGCAGGCGAATTTCTGGTATCGTCTACGTGATAATAAGCTACTTTTGGAATTTTCTATTCTTGCAGATTCTAGCACTGCTGTGATTTTATTTTTCCAATGTCATCGATAAAATGTCTTGTTTACTTTGATGTTGATGATAAAATGTTGAGCGCTGGCTTCTTGTAGAAGGGTGCCTCATTATGTTGCTTCCTATCCGCAACTACAAGGTGTAACGATTGCCTAAGCACTCTTCTTTTCTTCCAAAGCTTAGCCAGTGAAGTGTTTGCTATTACCACTTTACTTTTTAAAATAGACCGTGTGCAAACGAAAAGCAGTACTAATCTTCGTTCTGTGGTGCTATTAATCTAGGAAGAAAACGGGGCGAAAGTTGAGCTCAACTTTTTAACAAAAAAGATTGAGGGTGAACTCTGAAAAGAGCGGATTAGTATGGAAAAGAAGAAAGATGGGCCCAACTTATTCCAAAAAGATCCCAACTTTAAAAAGCGTGCTCAGCCAAAAAGTGGTCAACATAGTGGTCAACTCTTTTTCTAACAGCAAGAGCGTGGAAGACGAGAGAGGGAAAAGGAAGCTATAAATCATTGCTACGTTTGGTCTCTCATTTTTGTGTACTCTCTCGCCGAGAAAAAAGGTTGAGCTTGAAATGCCAGTGAAAAAGAGACATCGCTTTTCGATGCCTCCGTTTTCGTCCATTAGTCCCAGCCTCTCACCCCTGCCTATGAGCATGCTATGGAAAACCCGCCCGACATCGGTTGCTGCCGAACCTTGGAATAGCTTGCTGCAGCGAGTCGGTTTAATTACCCAAGTTTGAGGTATCCGTTGAAACTCTATAAGAAAACTCGACGCAATTGTATTGAGAGTTGAACTCAACTCTAAAAAAAGCTCTATACAAAAAAGTCGAGCTCATCTTTCTTTCTTCCTAGATTAATAGCACCACTGAATTATGGATTAAGACGGATGATCACGATTCAATGTGCTGTTGTATTTCTTCAATAGTAATTTTTATCTATTCATTTATAGGTATCATGAACATATTCAGACATAAGATTGCGAAGTATGATGTACAGATCAAATTTGTTTAGAATCTAATCGCCTTCTCTTCCTGAACGGATGAAATAGCAGCATCTTGAGGTGAGGAATCCGCTACGACATCTTTCTTATTCCTGCGCTCCTCGCCACTCCGAAGACCGCCAAGAAGCAACATTTCCACCTTACGAAAAAAACGAAAGAAAGTATTTTATTTACTTACTTATCATATTTGAAATAAGATACTGTATTTGTGACAGGACTGATATGTATGTATGTACATACATATGTACATATATTTGAACGCAAGTTATGTATGTGCTTGATAAGTCAGAGAATGGATAGTGGGAGAATGGATATGATGTTTCTGTGCTGTGAACACTTTCTTTTCTGGAACGTAATAATTCACAAAACCATACCTTGCCGAACGATATTTCAAAGATTGCGCTCCAGAAAATAGAGACGAAGAAGGTAAGCATGATGAACGGCAAAACGCGGACAATAAACTGCATCAGGTACTATCTTTGCAACAACGTTTAAAATGTCACATCCAAGATAAAAAAAAATAAGAAACAGAAGATGGCTGACAAGTTCGCTAAAGCTGGAAAAGTAGATGTTTGACTGTTTAGTTAGTCCATAGCAGTAGGTGATTAGTGGCACGTGGATGAGGTAACCACAGTAGGTAAGCCGCCCGAGAGGTACCCAAATCCACCACGACATGAAGTCGTTGATTGGTCCTTGACAGACAAATACGTAATGAAATGGTACAGTTTAACTACAGAGCGTACCTCCATATCCGGAGTAGCAGGAGATGATGATCCAAGCGAGCGCGAGCCCCCAGGCGGGGCGCGAGAGGGACGAGTAGGCGGCGCGCCAGAACACAGAGAGGTACAGGCCGTTGTTGTGGGAGTACAGACCAAGCACCACCGTTAGCATCAGACAGAATGACAGCAACCAGCATACCAGGTTTACGAACTGAAATATTATCGTTTGAACTGCCCAACAATAAGATACTATCAGAACCTTGAAGCTCACTTACTGGATTTATCTTAACAGCTTTCTTCTGCTGTAAAAGCCAGCCAACCAGAATACCCATCACATAAATCTGGCAGCGAATGTAGGGAGATCCGTAGATCCAAAAACTGTAGTCTCTGAATTATAATTGAATTGATGTCTGAATAAGCATAGTCTCTGGACTGAAAACTGCTTGGCATACCCAGCGTGAGTCTGTTCTGGATCCCCCGGTCCGATGTCTAAGGTATTTGCCTGAATCAAGGTAATTCAAAAGTAGCTTATATTTCAATATATCAGAAACGAGTACATGTAGCTACTTCACATGTGCATAGTTAGTATATAATAGTATTTTCTAATGACGTTGTATAAAAAATATATGCCAGCATATGTTCTCCATCAGGAAATATCGACAAGAGATTGCAAACCGGATAATGAAAGTGGTAGATGGTGAAGACGTGAGCAGCTGTGCTAAGGAAGAGAACGAGTGCCGAGAGAAGAAGGCCTATCACTGGCTTCCTCCCGAGAGCGAATAAGAGTGGGGGAGTGAAAAAGTACATTTGCATCTCCGACGACAGATACCAGCCAATGGCAAAGCACTAAATCAGTGTTGAAACTATCAATTCTTCTCAATTCTACTGCAGAATTCTGCCTGACCGAGCGGCCGTAGTAGACATAGTTGCTGATGTAAAGTAGGCCAGCCCACCATGAAACATCGCACTCTCCAGTGACAGAGGAGTAGTGATTCATGAAGATTGGCATCCCTCCAAGCATCCGCGGATTCTCCACGAAACCCGCGAACATGGACGCGAAGTAGAAAGGGGGCGAGAGACTTCAATGGACTCTGTTCATTCTTCTTTAGTGCTCGTTGGATGTTCCTGACCGTAGAATACGATGGACGTAGAACATTATCCATGCGCTGCTCGATGTCAGTTGGCGCGGGTTCTTCTTGTAGTTTTTAAACCTATTCAACACTTTCTAGATTCCTAATGACTAAGGAGCAGTTTTACTGTTACCATATAAAGCCGAGAAGTAGACCCGAGAGAAAGAAGAAGGAGTCGACGGTGAAATAGGCGTTTGTCAAGAATCCCGTGGTGAGATCAGTCATTATCGCAAGGACATCGAGCGGATTCGCTGCAAGTCAAACAACTCAACTCATTTTCCTCCAATCCTTAAAATGAGTTATCGAGAGATTGAAAGTCGATGAAGATATATTTTGCAGACTCACAAACGAAAAGCATAGATGTCGAGAGAGTGTGTCCCAAGACGACCAAGCACATGCTGAAGAAGCGAATGCAGTGGACTGGGCCAATTTGACCAGGCTCAAATAAACTAAGGGGGTTATTTTAACTTCCGGAAATTTCTTACTGCGACAAAAATACATATCTAAAAATGTACAGTTTTATCCACAAATTGTCACTTCCAACGTAATGATTCAAACCTTGTTCACACCGGAGAGATCAAAAATGGAGGAAATATTTCGATAAATTGAACAGGCCATACAAAGCTTCCATAAAAGCACTGAAATTTTGTTGAATATAATCCTGGCTATGTGACTTTTCTGAAAAATTTCAAGGAATGTAATGTGCTAACTTTTAGTTATGGGGGAGTCCTGCATGAGAGGCGAGATGAAGTAGTCGATTATACCGCATAATATGCAAATTAACACCACAGCAGCCGTCGGGATTCTCAACAAAAATATCATATTCCTTATTTTCTTCTGTTGCATTCGTTGCACGCTTTTTGAAAATATATTTTTTTATTACACAACGATTACATATGTATATGCTTCGAAAAACTAACAGTACGATGTAGAAGGAAGCTGATGGATATTCATCTGGCTGGAAGACGTCAAGGACCGAGCAGATTGGCGAGTATCCAGAAGAGTTGGCTGACAGACAAAGAGTTTTAAACCCATAGTTATCTGGCTAAGGAGAAATAACTAAAAGAAATAAGATAATCGCGAACGCTGTGGCCCGAAGACTGCCTGAAGTGCTTGTCTAGTGCAACTGGCAGGCAAACAGAGATCGATGCCGATTGCAATGGGACTCGCAGCACACGCGTCAGGGTCAGAATTGTAGCGAAATGACGAGTCAAAGTTGAATCTAGGTAAAAGTTTTTTCTTCGCTAATCGAAGTATTTGTCACGCATTCGAAAGAGACAAGAATACATTTTTTTAAAAGAAAATGCGGAAAACCTGTAGTAGGCTCCTCTAATATTTCGATTTCGGCCCTCTACGATGCCATCGATTCCGACGCATTCAGTGTATTCTCCGCTGAACGTAAGATGACCCTTCAGAATGCCCGGAGAGATCTTCCCGGAAGCGTCCATCACTAAATTGTTAAAATCGATCATAGTTGTACTGAACGGTGAAATTTTAGGCATAAATGCACAAATGACCTACACGGCAAGAGGACTTGTTTGTCGAAGACCGTGAGGTTGGCCTTCTTGAAAAGAGCTCCCGCGATCCGCGCTATGCCCTCTAAGAGAAGAAGAACATCTTCAGCACACTCGGAGGGGAGTGACGAGGAAGAAGAAGATGAGGAGATGGCGGAGATAGCATCCGACCACGAGAATGCATTCAAGCACCTCGGCAGGTCACCATCGCAGATTACTGCGATTTCCTGTGAAAGAGAACAACGGAGTTCCTATGAGTATCACTTTAATCCTGAAATAATGAAATGATAAAATATAAAAGCAAAAACATACTTTTTATTATATGAAAAAGTTTGTCTGGAAAATAGAACTCCATGTAGAATACAGTGAAAAGACCTTAGTTGCAAGTCGATGCCCTGCAATGCGCGCGAGTGCGCGGTGCGCTACTTCCTCTTCGTTCAGAAGAACTCCTTCCACTCCTCGGCTGAGCAGGACCAACGAGAGAAGCAACAGTTCAACTCGTCCAACAGAGAACCACATCAAACGAACCACGCGGACTTGGGATTGCCGCCATGTGACTTATCCGCCGTCTCTTATAAGGAAGTCAAAACAGTCAACGATAAGACCCGCTTCTCTGTCGTTCGTTATCGGTAACCTTCGTTCTCTTGCACTCTCAAGAGTCTTGTTGCAGAAAGTGCTAGTGAATTTATTAAACTACATTATTGCTCAATATATTTTAATTAAATATATATATTTAAAAAATAAGTTTTATTGTATTAAAATGGCCCATATTTCTTGAATTTTTAATGAGTTTTTCTAGCCTGTGGAAACTATTGAGGGTGTGGATTAGTTCTGCCAACGAAATATGTCAGGCAATTCTCTTCTTATCTTGAAGCTGATTCATGCGTGAGACGTCAGTTTTGACGCTATCAGTTGCCGGGAGAAAAAGTAGAGAGCGTTTGGCTGTACTCAATGTGCTGTTGATGATAGACAGAGATCGAAATGATTCTCTTTTCAAGTCTAACTCTTTTTTCAAGGATGTATCTGAGGGAAAAATAACATATCCCCATATGATCAAGTTTGGCCTACATTTGGAGAATGCGTGATGAAAATCCCTACTATCAGCCGATATTCAACAATGTTATAACATAAACGAGAATATTCGAAAGTACGATAAAATGATAGATATAATGTTTAAAATGGAAACATATGTACATACATACATATGTACCTTTTGCGACATTTGTAATTAGTAAATAGGTTGCTTTATTGCTGAAGATAATCACCAATTTCCAAACAGTAGCATCATAAAATTAAAGCCATTGATTTTTGATTGAGATGTTAAAGGAGGCTTAAACTCGGAAACTCCTAGCACGAAATGGCCGATCTTGTAGTACGGTACATTTTAGCAACGTGATCCTTTTCTCTTATATTTCAAATTGGCGGTTTGTGTCCGTTTGGTGAATCATGAATATGCCGGCATATATTTTACGGCCGAATGACGAAATTTCACGCTTTTCGGTCTTTTTACGGCCGAACGACGAAATTTCACGCTTTTCGGTCATGATATGCTCGTCAATCCTATTTGGCCGTAATTTGGTCAGGGGACTAATGTTAAATTTAAAGTTCTGTATAAATCACTAATATTTCCCTCATGATCAGGCGACTCTTTTCAGATGCAAATTACTCCTCTAACTTTTGGTTTAGTAAATTGAATTTTTGCTGATGCTTTCGCAAGCTCAATCCGGACATATTCACAGAATCATCCTTATAGCAAAAAAATTGAGTTTTCGCCTCCTTTAAAGACACAGATGAACAAACGAAAGATTTATTTCGAAGGAGAGAAGAGATGAAGAGATGTAAGAGGGGCCCTGCTTGTTGTTCGTTGCCATTGCTTTGCTGAACGAAATGACATTTTGAAATAGAAAAAAACTAATTCTTACTCAATCAGCGGAGGCGTCTGTGGACAGTTCTCTATAGGATGCTTGGTTGACTCCTAGCAGTTAGGAGAAGAGCGCGCTTCGTCCTCATCTGGAATGTGGGCGCCGATGGCGAGCTGGTAGAGCCAGCCACCGAAAGTGATGCCTGCGAGAAGAAATTCAGGCATGATTTAGATGCTAGCTAATTCAGTTCGATGTATTAAGGTAACCAGGAAACCTGGGAAGGACGCGATGACAGGAATCCAAAAGTAGTAGTTGTGGAATACGAAGGTGTCAAAACCGTAGAGCATGGTGGCAAAGATGCGCGGGGCAAAGTCACGAGCTGGATTCATCTGTAAAGAGAGAGCTGAAGATTCTTATATGCATGTATGTAGATACGCGAGGTTCACATGTATGCACTGCTAAGAAACAGCAAATGCTGACTGGCGGCACGTCGGTTGTGTGAGAGCTGAAAGCGATGCAGATGAGGATGAAGCTGAGGGCGAAGAGAAGCGGCCGCGCCATCTCCGGCACTCGATTGCGACGGTCCGTGATGACGGCAACGGAGAGGCCGAGAAGGGCACACGTCACGAACTCAACGCAGGTTTCACAATCAGATCTCACTCAGCTTATTTCCAAGCATTCGCTAATGGATACATAAAATAGAAATTCGCTTATCATGTACAGTGTGCACGAAGAAGTTGGCATTGGTGACAAGCGTGATGGGCATAGAGATGAAGCAAGAGCTGGCTCCGATGTAGACAGGGACGGGTAGATCTGGCATACCCGCCACTTTTGCTGCAGCTCGCATTTGCTTCTTAAGCTCGGCAACACCTATACGTTCCGCTGCATGCGCTGCATCAAAGACCCAGTGGAAGTCTGCAAAAAGGAAGCGAGAAAGTTGTATCTAATTGATGTCACTTGCATGGATTCATATTTGCTTATCGACAGATGTCGACATTCTAATATAATAAGCTACACATGTAGTTCTAAAATACTGCTTCGAGTTGGCTCACCGAGATACAGAAGATACGAGAGGGCGGAGCCAAGGAAGGAGCCAACCATCTGCGCGGGAACATACAACGCGAACTCGACGATGCCCAGTTTGCCAAAGGTCATCAAAAGGAAAGAGACACACGGGTTGAGATGTCCGCCTGGAGTAGAAAGAAAAAAAATGTTCCCGACGAAAATACCATATATGCATATGGTATTATCCTTTATTTGGAAACACATACCTCATCTAAACAGTGCGCCGCAGATGAGGTCTGTGTTTTCAAATAAAGGATTCGTTCAATATTGAAAGGTTAATCCAAATTTGATGCTTCAACAATTAGTCCAATTTCGGAGAAATGCTTTTGTAAAATTATTTTTTAAGAGCAAAGATAATAAGACGAAACGTTGAAAAAACTATTTTTAATTTAATTTTCAATTAATTTACTAGTATATTTAAAATTGGTTTAATATTTCATTATTGAAAAAAGCAAAATTAATTGAAAGTCATCATTGACAAAGAGGAACGCACCACTTGTCTTGATGCACGCGAACATTGCGAGGCAGTACGCAAAACCCCAACCGACTGACTAAAAGATATTTTTTTTGCCAGACAAATTTTCAAATTTTTCATTAAATGACGATGATGTAAGAGAAAAAAATAATCCTCCGCTTCTTTGTTCCATCCAGGGATATGCATACCCTGACACATTTACATGTGTACATACAGTACCGTCCAACATTGTTGGGTCCGAAATTAATCCGATTAATTAAATTAATTTAAATAATTCAAACTGGAATTGCGAAGTGCTGAGGACATGCCGTGCGATTTCGTCGGAGGGTTTTATGTCTTTTTTCATTGCGCATAACCCTGGAAAAACCGTTTTCCAAAATATGCCGTAATGACAAAGATCTGTCAATTTGACAAAGCTACGCTGTTTAGCGGAATTTTTTGCTAGGTGTTTGGCTGAGAAACGAGATGGCTGAATCCAGAAGCCAAACTACAAACAACAAATTAGAGTGAAATTTTCTAAGCACTTCTTATTTTGTTTGAGTTTCTACCTTTGTTTTGCTTGAGTTACTTATCATCTTTGGGTATAAACGATAAGAAAAATGGAAAATAAGATTTTCTTTAGCGAGCAAAACATTTGCTCTCGCAGAGCATTGAACCCCGGACCTTAGGATTCCCAATCAAACGCTCTCGCAATAACGCTCACACGTCGCTCGAGGATAATGGAACGTACTTTTCCTATCACATTGTCCGCAGCGTCACCAAAGAAGCGTGGAGGATGACGATCAGAGATGGTAAATGGCCCAAAAATTTTGAGCCGGCCCGGCCCGAACCATTTCCGGGCCCTAGAATTTTGGGCTCCTTCAATCTATCCCCTCCTTGCTTTCTCTGTCGCCCTCTCTCTCTCTCTCACACACACACACTCTCTCTCTCTCTTTCTCTGTCTCGTTCACAAATACTCTCTCTCTCTCTCTCAATCTCTCTCTCACTCTTTCAACCTATCCCCTCCTTGCTTTCGTTTGATTGAGAGCGTTTGATTGGGAATCCTAAGGTCCGGGGTTCAATGCTTTGCATGATAATTTTTTTTGCTCGCAACAGAAAATCTTATTTTCCATTTTTCTTATCATTTATACCCAAATATGATAAGAAACTCAAGCAAAACAAAAGAAGAAACTCAAACAAAATAAGAAGTGCTTAGAAAATTTCACTCTAATTTGTTGTTTGTAGTTTGGCTTCTGGATTCAGCCATCTCGTTTCTCAGCCAAACACCTAGCAAAAAATTTCGCTAAATAGCGTTGCTTTGTCAAATTGATCTTTGTCATTACGGCATATTTTGTAAAACGGTTTTTCCAGGGTTATGCGCAATGAAAAAAGACATAAAACCCTCCGACGAAATCGCACGGCATGTCCTCAACACTTCGCAATTCCAGTTTGAATTATTTAAATAAATTTAATTAATCGGATTAATTTCGGACCCAACAATGTTGGACGGTACTGTACATATGTATGTATGTATGTGCGTACTGTTTTCAATAATATTGAAAGCTCGTATATCCTAAGTACCTGGAAGAACGAGGCGCCAACATTCCGTGCAAAGCAGAAGTGCTGCGAGATTGCAATGCCAATGAACTGAAGGCAAAGTTTCTTCAACAAAAACTGGATTGGTTTTTTTAAACTCTTGAGTATTCGGTCATAACAGAGAGATTCAAGATCCAAAATGTCAGTGATCAATAAGAAACCATCATCAGGAAGGTTCCGAAGAACTCGGAGAGAACATTCGTGATCAGAGGGTTGCGGCAGTGAATAAAAGAGCGGACTAGCTCGATGTACTGTAACGAAATAAGAATTATTGAACTGGGAAGTATAGCTCGTCTCGGAAAATTCTTTTTAAATGCTTTTGAAGGTGTCGGATAGTCTTTTTCCAACGAAGAGTAAAAGTAAAAATGAACTTCGGTTTCCGGGGGTTTCATGAACGGAATGGGCGGAGCGGCTGAAGGGGCATTTTGCACATTCGAAGAAGGGTTGATCAGAGGGGCTTCCTGTGACGCCATGGGGGAAGAGAGGAAGAGCTGGAGAGAGAACTATTGTCGACCGGCTGCCGCGCAGCGAGATCAGAAGAGTGATGGAAAGACTGATCTTCTTTCCTTCTTTTCCCACAAAATATTCGGATTTTCTTAAATGTAAAACAGAAAGGGCAATTTTCGTTATTAGAGAGAAAATAGACCTTGAAGTTTACGTTTCTGACTTTCCTACACTTCTAAAGTGCACGCACAATAGATAAACATATATAGATAAATATATTTTCATATATAAACATATATAGATAAATATATTTTCCTTTGATTACGTGAGAGATATAGTAAGGTTTGATCTCCAAAAACTGATTTAGAGAAAACCCTCCAAAATTGATTCCTCGAGGTCTTCTTGTATACGTTTGGCCCTAAAGGAAATTACCTCCGAATTAACAACCGTTGTGATTTCATAACATTTATCAGATCAAAGATGACAGCCACATGATGGCCATGATCAAGACGCATGAAGAGTAATAAACGAAATAAACAATAAATGAATTTGACAATATCTATATTATAATATATTAAAGTTTATGGCATAACTGAGAAAAAAGATAATAATTAGGTATGAAGCTTAGACTATATAGAATATGTTTATAATGTCGAAAACGTATATTTGAGGATTCTGTTCATTAAGAAAATTTTTTTTATGCTTTGAAGCTAGAAATCACTGGCAGGTTCGATGGGTGCATCAATCCTTTCTCATGAGTGCACTATTCATTATGTCGTAGAAAACTGCAGATTAATAATGCATAGTAAATTACCAGCGTGATATTAAAAATTTCTTAAGTAATATGAGTTGATTAAGAATGATTTAACGAGTCACGAATAAAATACATTGAATAAAGCATTTGAGTTTGTCTGGATTTATGGTGCGGCCTTCTCCGGTTCTGTTTCGTCGCTGTAAGTAGAAGAGCAAATTGTTTTAAAAATATTAAATCAGCTTTTTATTGTTTCCTCTACGGATACATAAGTTTATAATATATGTAAATTTCAAATATTTTCTTTCTTTTTTATAGCAAATATCGCATTACATATTAACAAAATGGCAAATGAAGATAGTAACCATCTCTGGAGGGGCTGCAACTCTTTGTCGAGGAGGAAGGAGACGGGCCGCTCGTCGGGGTCTGCGATATGGGCGCCGATGAAGAAGTGGTACGACCACGCGCCGAATGTCGCGCATACAAATATTCACATCATATTTTAGTTATTCTATTGTTATTTTATTTGCTCATCTTCCCTTTGTTGCATTTTTTTTTAAGACAAATTGATGCTTTGCGTAGTGAGATTTCACGTGCGAAAGCGACAAAGAAACCAGGAATTGGGGCGACGATCGGAATCCAAAAATAGAAGTTGTGATGGGAGAAGACGCCACGGCCGTAGAGCATGGAAGCGAAGAGGCGAGGGCCAAAATCACGCGCTGGGTTGATCTGAAGCGAAGAAAGCCGTTTATTTCAGACTAGGATCATGCTTCGGCGCTGAGACGAGTGATTTTAGCAGTGCGTCACAAATGGCAAGTCTCCTTAATTTTTTTAAAGTAAACTACATAGAAAATAGGCAATAGCAACTTGACCGGATAGCCGACGTTCATGCCGTAGGCCGTGCCGATCATGACAACGACGGAGCCGAAGAGAAGAGGATGAGCCGTCTCGGGGATGCCGTTGCGGCGGTCGACGATCACCGAGACGAACAGAGCAAGCAGAGCGCAGCCAACGAACTCAAGTCTCTAACTTTTTCATTGATCTACCAAGCATGGATGCACCTGATCGAGGAAGCACGTGGTGTTCGAGACGTGTTCAGCTGGGAAGGAAGTGAAGCACGCGGCAGTCGCCTTGGGGCCGGTGATGGTGCGTGCGTCGCCGGTGTACTTCCAGAACTGGTCTGCATTCTACTATTTTATAAACGATCAAACGCTTTTAATCGTCGAATTAATCGAAAATTTTAAAATGTGGACACAATGTTATTAGGAAAAACAAGTATATATGTATAATTAAATATACCAATATAAAGTACGTAAGAGAGTGCGGCGCCAAGGAAGGCGCCGACCGTCTGCACGAGAGAGTAGAGAAGGAAGTTGGAGAAGCTCAGCTTTCCGAACGTCACCATCACGAAGGAGATGCACGGGTTGAAGTGGCCACCCAAAAGTGTAAAAGACATTTTGTCAAATTACTGGGACCTGAGACTGACCACTCGTCCTGCTGCAGGCGAACACGCAGAATGCGATGGCGAGGCCCCACCCGAGATTTACCTTATTTTATGAAATATCATGAGCGCTCATATCATTTACGTGTCTACTTCAACATACTTATAAATTCTCAAAAAGAGTATAAATTCTCACTTTAATGCGTTCTCTCCCACTACACTTACCTACTCAAACATAATTAAATACTCTCTCTCACTCTCTCTCACATTCTCTCTCTCTCTCTTTCGGTCTCTCTCTCCCTCGCGTTTCCATTTTCTCTATGGCCATCTTACCTGAATCCATGTGTTCAACTTTTCTCCGGAGAGTATAAACTGCTGAACGATTCCAATTCCGATGAACTGAACAATTGTTACTTCGATCAGATTAAACTTCAAAATCAAGTACAATGAGAAGAGTAGTGCCGTAGAACTCGGAGAGAAGATTTGTGAGGAGGGGATTGCGACAGTGGATTCGATCACGGAGACGGTCCAGAGGGGAGGGGGCGGAGAGAGTCATCCTGTAGAGAGAAAGAGAGAGACAGAAAGAACGGGGCTTTCCAAAAACGTTGAAAAAAATAGAGATCTTTACCAATACGGAAATATTGCCATTACATCGAGCAAAGAGAAACGTAATAAATGTAGCAAACACAAATGCAAACATCGAATGATACCACATTATCGCATTAAGTTCGAGAGAAGAAATGAAATCTCTGCCAGAAATAAAAATAATTTGGAAGGCTGCAGAGGCGGAACGAGAAAGGCGAGGGACAAGCCACAATATCCTCCCGAAGGCGTTCTCTGTCTTACTAAAGATCTTCTAAGACAATGTGAGTGCAAAGAAAGAGAGCGAGAACGGCAACTCGAGCCATGGGAATGAGACGAGACAACGCCTCTCACTCCATGAATCACACATCAATGATCCGAGCAAACATGAGAAAAGATCTTCCAAATCCCAACTGAGCAAACCATTTTGACCAAGCAAGAGGGAGGCTAAATTGGGAATTTGCATTAGTGTATTGATTACAAAAGAGAAATAACATAGCTAAATATCTCCTCAAGCACCGTCCACTCAGAACTGTAAGATGTCGAACTATTGTTTGAAGAGATCGAATATCTAAATCAAGACATTTCTTATAAGTTGGTGGTCCCTCATTCGCACGGGCTCTTCAGCTGTTGCTGCGGAAACGTAAGCGCAGGAAGAATGAAATTAAGCTTTTGATTTTGTGCCCTTTTTCCGAACATTCGTACATATGCAAGCATGTATGATTATAAATAGAAGCGAGCAACTCTAGTCTTTTGTAACTTCTTTCGCCGTGGGAAGAAGAGTTGGGTTGCCGAGAGGGTGAGAGAGGCAAATGAGTGAAAAAGTCTGAGTGATTCGCATGGCAGTGATGTTTGAGCGTTCTATCGCGGAAGTGTGCTCCGGGAACTTAGTGGCGAGGCGACAACTGCTCAGCTTCTTGCAGAGTAAGAAGAGAAGAAAGGATATGATCAGTCAAGCGGAAAATAATAATATACATACAACTATATTATTATGCCAGTGTGGGTGTCATAATTCATACATCCACCATGGCAACAGAGGAAAAAATGGAAATCAATCACAGGCTTAATACTGAAATATATCTATTCAGCTAGAAGATGGATTCCACTTGCTATTGGTATTTGAGCGGTTTGTTTATCATTCTTCTTTGATAGAAGTCAAATTGAAAGTGGAAGCAGTTGATTCAATGAAGGCAGGCAACGCAGGAGAGAAGTGGCGATTGAATGAGAGAAGAGAGATGTGATTGTAGCAGTGCCAGGGGCAGCAGAGCAAGAATCGCTGGGGCACAGGGTTGTATATGAGAAAGAAGATGATGGAAATGATGAGGGAGAAGAAAATGAGAATGATTAGAGATGTGAATAAAGGAGAGAGAGGAAGAGTATGTGAGGTTGGTATTGTCCATTGCATGAAGAACGAGAGATGGAAAGATCTCAATGGCAGGTATAATGGAGAAGAAGGATACGGTAAAAGTGCGCAATATCATTCACTCCATCTTTCTCTCTCTCTATCTCTCTATCTCTCTCTCTTTCTTTCTATCTCTTTGTTCTTTTCTGAGGTATTGTGATCATACTTTTCTCTGCTGGAAAGAAAGTTCACACATCGTGCAGAGTAAAAGAGGCGAGACTCCAGTCAAAACAAGGGTTGACCCGGTATTTCTAGGCATGTCCGAAAAAGAAAACACATTCATCCTATAATTTCACTATGTCCTCTCCTTACTCCTCCACTCCCTAACTTATTTCTCTCACGCTTATCAAAACCACATCATTTTCTCTCCTTCCTCTCTCCCTCAGATGGAAGGAACCTTTTCTTCGTTGCTGCCTTGCTTCCTAGGATTCCGGACAATTTTTCAAGGGAACATAGTTAGATGCAAAGCGTGACTGGAAAGCGAAAGGATAGCTTCAGACGAGGCAAAGAACAGCATACGCTTCGTGGCATTCCACGGAAAGAATACGAATTTCTTCTCGCTTTCTCTACATGTCATTTACATCATGTCCCAAATTCAACCTGTCTCTTTGTTTCATATTTAAGACAGTAACTTCCTTCTTTTTATTTTTGATGATGGTCTACTAAATGTTGAAAAACAATCAGATAAGCTGCAGTTGCAGTTGATTGGACGCCACTGGCAGAAGACACGACAAGAAAATCCGGAGCAAAAGGATAAGACGGAGAAAGATAGATATAGAAAAAAAAATTAGCTCCGGAAAGAAAGCAGAAGCTGAAAAAGAAGACTTCTTGAAAATTCCCGCTGATTGTGAGCTATGTATTGACACCACAAAGGAATGTAACTGCAGGGATGGAAATGTGCATAGAGAGAGCGAGAAAGTTAAGGAAAGCTAAAAGGAGTGAAATCCAGTGTATTGAATCGAATTTTCTATATTGGCTGGCCACTTGGAATTGAAATGCTTGCGACTACTTGGCCTCAGGCACGTTCGTGAGGAAGAGCGGGAGTGTGGAGAGGAAGTGAGAGAGACAGAGAAAGAGAGAGACAGAGAGAGAGAGAGAGCGGAGAGTGAGAGATGAAGCAGGGCTAGCGAGAATGAGTGGGGGGAGCCATGCGGCCAGCCTGATAAAGACAGCGCAGAAGTAAGGAGAGTGGCAAGAATATGGGTGGCAATTGCTGAGGAAAGGGAGAACGCAAGAAATAGGGATATTGTGGATTCCATGCAGAATGCCAAGAGAGGAAAGGAGTAAGCAAAGGATTGAGAGAGATAAGTAGGGATGAGACTTGAAATCAGGTAGGAATATGAAGCTGACGAACAGATGGACTGTGAAGAAGTGAGGCAATGCTTCTTCTCTGCCGCTTCCTCCAAATCTATATCTCTCTTTTTCTCAACCTCTCTCTCTCCTCATCGTTCTTTGCATCCTCTTCCTTGTCTATTTCAGCCTCAGCTGCCCCACGCTCTTTCGTCATGGCCACCGGCAGACGGCACGTTCGCTCCCTTTTCTTCTTTTTGCTGCATCTCTCTGCACTCGTTTTCGCACGTTCTCTGTGATTCGCACGCTCGCTTTTTCTAGACTCGGGCCTTCTCAAGCCGATCTCCACAGCTTGCATCATCGATGCCTTTCAGCATGCCTTTCGTAGGAAGCGTGCAAAATGAATGACAGCGAGAGAGGGTGGGGAGAGTGAGAGCAAGATAGAGAGACAAAGAGATACATACTTAGATATGTTGAAATAGGGACAGTGACAGACAGAGAGAGAGAGAGAGAGAGAGGGAGAGAGAAATGAATTAGTTCCTACTTCATCCTGCCAGTAAACATTGAACACTAGTAATGAGCTATGAAGCTCTCATCGAAATGAAGCTACGCTTTGAACTGGTTAGTGCCAGATAGCTTGACAAACGTCTAAAATAAGGTGACAGAAGGCGAGAGAGGGACTGAGGGAATGTGAAAGCACCATGACTTCCGGAAACATTCCACATCATCAGAGTTTCGTCATGAACATGATGCAAATCCGCCCAAGGAAAATAGGGAGAGGAAAACAGAATGCTGCATTTCGTCAACAGAGGAGTTCTAAGAAATATTCAGTGATGCTGAACTTTTTTACACACTTCAACACGTGTGAATGTTTGAAGCCCACTTTTCTAACGAGAAAACTAATTGAAAGAGACCGAGAATGATCAAAACAATTGATCCGCTCACGAGGGGGAATTCCACTGGGGAAGCCCAGACGAGAAGGGCCAGGGAGACTGACAAATATGATTGAAGAGAGCGAAACAGTAGGAGATGTGTGAAGCCGTGAGGGGGTGTGAATTCTAAATAAGACTTGTGCATTCCATGGTATTCCAGCTGCCGTTGCAGGCTGAATTGATGTGGGGAGAGAGAGAGAAATAGAAAGAAATAGAGAGAGAGTGAGTGAGAGAAAAGGAGGGACAATGAGAGAGGGCGGGGGGGGGGGGGACGGCAGGGAAGCTCCAAAAAAAGCTAGACAGGTGAGCACGGAACGGAAGCAATTCGACTGGCTTGGGGCTTCTTGCTGTGACATGAGAAGGTTATTCTCAAGCTGGAAAATACGCGCATTCCCGAGAGCCTTCTCGACATCTAAAAGATTGCTCACAATGAAATCGTCTGTATACTGTGTCCTATGAAGTTATGTTTACATTTGTATTAATAATAAAAAAAAGGCACATTAAGATTTCACTTGTCTTCTTTCTCAATACCAGCAGAAAGTTTGGTGGACGAGGTTAAAAAACGCCGATAATGATGGGGAACAGTTGAAGAATAAGAATCCTCTGCAATCATTTTAATTTGCAGGTGATTTTTGTACTGGTCGTATTGGAGCGTAACCTTGAGGGAAACCTCAAAGTTCGGTGCCTATTAATAACTCTCTTTCAGTTGAGACATTTGTTACAACTAGTCTCTAAATTACATCAGGAAACGACAATGATTCCTTGTTCTTTGAAGAGAGAAGACGACTATTTGCATATGTAAATTATCCATTGTGTAAAAAGGCAAAGAGGTATTAGGAATTGGAACATATAAGGAACAGCACAAACAAACTTAAACGCAAACATGTGATATTACTTCTAATTATCTATTTCCACAATTTCCTAATTTAGAAGGGTGTATTTGTTTGCTGTCGCTTTCAGTCAAGGCCGGATTGGCTCTCTTTGTTGAAAGAGAAGAAGAAGGAAGTGGCTGATTTATTATGTTTTCTCCATTTGATTTCTCTCGCATTTCTTTGCAATCTCCATTCTATTCCAAGGCTTCCGTTGAACTTTATTTCCGTCTTTTTTTTCAAATAGAAACATATAATATAGAATCTTTAAACCCTTTTCTTACATGAACCACGAGAAGAAAGGGAAATGTTTTTATAGGGAGATATGAAACTACTGCACGATATTAACAAATGTATTCCTATCGTGAAGACTATGAAATACCAAAACCATTGAAAGAAGGTAAAAATGAACAAGAAGGTTGAAGTTGCATTCGACTCTGCAATGAATAGTCTAGCAGTAAGACAATGAAAGTATACGAATTCGTTCGATTCAAATATTGAGTCTTTGAGCTCATTGCGAGATGACTTTGATGTCTTTGGCGTCGACCATCCGATAGATCGGCCGCGGATCGGGCAGGTGGGCACCGAATATCACCTGCAGTATTATAAGCCAATATAACTTCATATGGACAACTAGATCTAACAAACAGTAGTAAGTCAAAAGCTCAATAAACCAAGAACTGTTTAATTAGAAAAATTGGGGAGGCATTTCGTTCTGCAAAATAAGAAGTTTCCCATTACTGTCGTCGATTTAAATACATAGCATTCGCGAAGCCACAGCCGCTTTGTCAGAACTTGTTCTCCTTCACCCTTAACATATTTGTAGGGCATTCTTTGACTGGACTCAACCTGATAAATCCACCCAGCCAACGGCGCGCCAAGCAGGGGGCCGATGATGGGCGCCAGCCAGTAGTACGGGTACGGGTGACTCAAGCATTTAATATTTCTATTTATCTGACTATTGTATTCGTGTTACCCTAAATCTCTTGCATTTGTCTCATGGTTTGCGAAAAGGCGCGAAATCAGAAGTGAGTTTTGGGTCCTTTAAGTCTTCTACTTTGAGAATCCAAAAGCTATGTTTTCCTCAAAAGACAAATTGATGCGCCTACTCGAACACGCCCGCTCCGTAGACGATGACAGAGAAGAGTCGTGGTCCGAGGTCACGGGCCGGGTTGATGGGGTAGCCGAGGTTCGCACCGAAGGACATTCCGATCATCATCACCACTGCGCCGATCAGTACAGGGGCAATGTGCTGTGAGGAGGGACATTCAGGGGATTACGTCAATCCTTTCTCTCTCTTCAGAGTTCTCTCTCCTCAACTCCTTATCGTTTACTAATTTAGGTTAGAAATTTTTTAAATCGAAGTATTTATGATAACATAAAAAATATATCTTCCTATCTTGCCCTTTGTTTAGTTAACTATGTATGTATGTACATGTGAACATTTATGGGCCTCTCTAATCGTAAATGAAGGCACGTGCCTCCGCAACAGCATATTTGGTGATAAACTTTGACAAAAAGATAGCTGCCGGTGAGGGACGAAGCGCCTTCCAGGGAATTATTTGACTAAGAAAAGAGAATAGTGGTTTTAGGAACTGTGAAGCTGTTCAAAGCGTAATCGAGAAAGAAACAGAGAGAGAGAAAGCGAGAGACAGAAGAAGGAGAGAGACCGAGGCGACGAGAGAGAGAGAGAGAGATTGTGCGGTGCACCCGAACCAAGATAATGCTTATACATAGAATCATCTGATAGGAGTGGACTTCAGCACGAGAGCTTAGCGGAAAGCTTTCATTGAAAGCATAAAACGGTCACATTCTTCTTGATCCACAGAAAGTGAACACATGAAGCAAGGAGAAATGGCAAAAAGCTTATCGTTAGCAGCTAGAAGATGAAAGCCATCCGGAAGATTCTAACCTGCGGAATCTCATTCTTCTCGTCGACGATGAGGCAGATGAAGAAGCAGAGCATTCCCGTGCCAACAATCTTCAAGTATTTCGCATTTCTTATCCTTAATCAATGCATTTAACACTTCGTAAACCTTTCCCCTTTCCATAAAAACAGATAAAGTCCACAGCTCCTCACCTGGTCGACGTACGGTCCCCAGAAGCCGAGATGCGGTCCAGGATAAGAGGCGAAGATGCCCGCAGTTCCATTCACTCCCGCAATCTCGCGGACGCCTCCGTCAAAGTGATCGAAGAGAGCTGAATTCACACCGTTCTTTATCAATTAAAATGATATTTTCGTTTTACTATGTATGTAATAAGACAAAAATTTGAGGAGATAGGAAGGAAGTAAAAAGAATGACGTTGGTAGAAGAAGTAAGTGGCGGCAGCTCCGAAGAAGGCGCCGATGGTCTGGGCGAGGGAGTAGAGAACGAGCTTCTTCAGGGGAAGACGGCCGAAGCAGAACAGCAACATCGACACGGCCGGATTCATGTGAGCGCCTGCAAGTCGTTTCAATTTCCCGCCTCACTTCTTCTTGCTATTTTGATCAATAAAAAAAGAAAACACTCACCAGATGTGCGAGCCGCGGTGTATGCACTGAAGGTAATTGCAAAGCCCCATCCGAGATTAACCTGAATAGAATGAATAATGAGGATTAAATATAATTCCCCCGGGAGAATTTCTCAGGTTGAGATGAAGAGCCAACCTGGATCCAGGTGTTGAGTGCTTGTCTGGAGAGCACGAACTGGACGCTGTTGCAGCAGCCGATAAACTAGACCGAGAGACGAGTCTCTTTTACCTTTGCATGGCTATTATTCTAATGTTTTTTAAACCATGTAATACTTGAAAAGGGACGATGCTATATTTTCTTCTTTCTCTAAGACCAACCACAAGCAAAAAGGTCGCTCCGAGTTCAGCGAGCAATTCGCGGTAGAGCTCTTCCTTGATGGCGATGCGCGTCTTTATCTTGTCTACCACCGCCTCCTTCGCCATCCTGCATTCGAGTACTTGCATACTTTATTTAATTTATATGGGAGTTAGCAAGAAGGAAGAGAGAAATAGAATAATTTAATGCAATAAATTCAATTTTCATTTTATGAGTATTCAACCCTCTCGCCAGAAAAAAGATCAAATTATCAAAGAAAATAAAAACTTTTTTGAAGAATCTCTGAAAAATATTCAGTGAGTACTTTCACTCTGGCCCGTATTTACTGAGATTCGAAAATTGTGATCAGTGGAAAACGAATGACAGGCAAGATGGAGAGAAAATGCAGGGAAAAGGAGGGTGAATTAGTAAAATGAAACAGTGAAGAACAATAGAGAGCGAGCTCGAGAGAGAGAGAGAGCATGGAAGAATGGAAAGTGAGAGAAGTAAAGGGAAGAGCGATAAGCAGATAAGGACGCGGAATTCACCAGCTGGACATTAAGCTTTCTGATAACGCGCCATCATGAAGTCTTGCTTGTCTTTCTACTCAAAATATCCTGCATTTCTCTCACAGTCTTCCAATTACAAAAGAGCATTTTAATCTCACGAAAGGGGCAAAAGTTCGTTTTCACACAATTCAACGCAACCTATTGAAAAGTTTATTTTTGTTTAGGAGTTTTTTTATAGTAAAAAAATATAAAGTAGAGAATGATCTATTTAGCAAACATCAGTCCCATCATTTCAGCAGTTGCAGACGTTTAGTAGTAGATCTGTTTGCTTTGTACTCCGTTCTCTTTTGGATTATAGTCTGCAGTTTCCTAATTTTTTTTCTTCATTTACTTTCCTGCAAATTTCATTAAACAAACGTGAGACAGTCGCATCACTAAACCTCAAAAATTGCTTTTTTTTTAAAACATTTTTGTGTAATAAAAATCCGCTTTATCTGAAAAAAGAATGAGAATGAGGAGGAATGAAGTGGAAGCTGGACATGGAAGAATGAAGAAGGGAGACAGAAGAGGTCTACGTCGACTTTCTATTCTTGACGCCTTCGGGGAACAGCTGCTGAAGAGTATCCACTGACTTGCTGTGGTAACGCTCGAGTACCTTCGTGAAGTTCCAGAGGTCCTGCAAATGAATACTTAAAATAATGCAAACAGTCGTAATCTGAACCCCAAAGTGGAGCTCGCGGGCCTTGGCCAAGGACTTGTCGAACGCCGTGATCTGAAGTGGGAAGATAAGGATACTGTAAGCATGAAATATATGTTAGAATTGCTTGAAGTAACCGGCTCAGACCTTTTCAGAGATTCCCTTGAAGACTTTCTCGTTGGCCGCGACGGCCGCCTCGAGTTTCTTCTTCTCGTCTCCACCCGCGGACTCAAAGAAGAAGATCTCTCGTACAATAGACGACACTCTCTGCCACACCAGAAACCTTGCATTCATTTCGTGATTTCTCTGTCTTCGCATGTGCCGCCATCAGCGCCGTGTGGTTCTTGCGGTACTTTAAATTGAAAAAGAGTGCCTTCTTATGCTTTGTAGTGAGCAGCTCCTAATCTTTCGAGTTCGTGTCATATCACAAATATCGCAGACAAAGCACCTCGCGGAGATCGACGGTGATGAAGCTGCGCATGTTCTGGAGTGCCTGAATTTTCTATTGGATGTTAACTTGGATTAAGCGGAATAATGTCTTAACCTGTCGACCGTCCTTTTGAAATTCGCGTGTCGCTTTGTCGAAGGCAGGGAAGCCAAGTTCGGCGTACTTCAGCAGCTGTCAAAAAAGGAAGCTTTCACAGAAGAAACTTAAGTTACATAGTTGTCAGTTTCTTCTGTGAACACAAGAATCCATAAAAGCGACAGCAGATCGATACTACAAGCAGAAAGGCGACCTCCGGTCGCTTGTCCCAGTGCACGGTCAGGCCGGCCAGAGCCCGAATCACGGCGAGGGGCGCGGACTTCTCGTCCGTGTCGCCACACTTAAACACATTTCAGTATTAAAATTCCACCATAGCTCAAACAGCAGAATGGAACACAATCTCAACGGAGAGTTCTGCTTGCATCTCTCTTTTATCTTTGGAATCTTGAAACTTGACTTTGATCTCAGAAGGAAAATGCTCGCTCGCCTCTTGGTTGGAGTCGATGGGAGGGCACTCGTTGGATGGCTGCATCATCAGCAGCAGACACTGGTTCAGTGCCATCACTGTCTTCTGCGGTCAAGCACGAAGAAATTAAGAACTTTTATTCTTATTCTTCTGCTTCTTGCCAACGTACCGAGTACTTCTCGATCCGATCGACGGAGGCGGCTATTTCTCCAGAGAGCGGCGCCACCACCGCGACGCTCGCTCCCTTCGGCGCCGCGCCAGCCGAAGGCGCACTGCAAAATCGTGCGCTTAAAAGATGTTGAATTCCAATATTTCAAAATACAACTTTCTTGAGTACTTTCTACTAAAATACATGTCGTGTTTGGTAGACATTTTGCACACAACATAATTCAGTTTATTTCAGAATGTTCTCATGCTCATGGTGAAGTGTTTTTATTCCCTAAAGGAAATTAAAAGTCTCACGCTCCCACGCTCTTCGATGGCGCAGCCTGGAAGTATGAATAGTTACAGCGTCTTCTGCATCCTTGATTTCTTCTCTGTCGAATTGGAGGCGCCCACTCGTTGTTGCTGTAGCTCGTATGAATGACGAGGAATGAAATATAGCTGCCATTGAAATGCTGAGATTCTTCATTTGAATACGCCATTCGAGCTTAAGTTCCACGTATTGAGTGCGAATTTTTTTGTTATTATGCTTCGTAATATTGTTATTGCTAGTGCATTCGTTCTTTTAAGAAAGCTTTCATTCTCTCACTTCACTTCTCAAGTCCTCGGTGGGCTCTTATTTCCCATAGTTGATCGAGCCTATAGTTGTAAACAACGCCCATACACTACATGTATTCATACGATACAATGTTTAAATTAAAGGAGTAATCCTCGTCCATTGTATTTTGAGTGAAACCATTGCGAGGGGAACATACATACAGTCGCGCCCAGGATCTTGGTACCAAGGACGCGTCGGACGATTCGGACGCTTCCAAATGCATCCTCGTTCATAACTATTGTTCTAGGAAAAACTAAAATATTTTAAATGGTGCATTAGGTTGCTTATAGAGAACGGGTGCTACTGCTAAGAAATCGATAATTTCTAATCATTTGATAAGGAGTTATCAGTTTTTGCCTATAAAACATTTCATTTTTAATATTTTTCAATGAAAATTTTCCTGCACCATTATTTTGTCTCTACTCATATCCACAAATAATAATATAAGAGATTTTATCATTGATAAGTGATTTCACTAAATCAGACATGATCATATATGATCATGTGCTTTAAAGATTCGGCAAACGATGGGGAATCTATATGTGAAAACCGTTTTCAAAACGAAGCGTCCGTTAAAAATGTATTTTTGATTTTATTTTGGAGTCGCCAAAAGTTGGGAGAGACAGTTTGAATTGTCCGCGTTATGGTGAATTCCGAAAATTCAGAAGGGCTAAAATACGGCCCATGGCTTATTTACACGTGGAGCCTTCAGATTGCACAGCTGTGCCACCTTTTTTGTTTTCCGGATTACTTGCTTTGTTAACGGTGCTTTGTTCTCTGTTTATCACAAAGAAAACAAAATAATCAAACAAAATGCTTTAGTTACCATATCACGGATATTTTGAAGAAGGAAAAAAACGCTCATTTATGCCCGATTTGTATGACTAAACTTTGTCTTTTAAGCCATAAACATACTAACCGAATTGTAATGAGTTACATAGAGTTTATATGTAAACGCCACTCATATTCTTAAAAAGACAGAGAGGCATTGAAATGGCAGGAAATGAAAAGCGAAGTGATACATTTCGTAGGCAATCTTGCAGCGCCAAGTCATTTGCGAGAGACATACTCGTCAAAGAGATTGAAGCATCAGACAAAGAAGTATGCATATTCGAGTAACGGTCACGGATCAAACCCGCTTCTTTCTAATCTTCAAATACTTTTAAAGAGGATGACGACGGAGGAATGGGCTTTCGCTCGAGAAACAAATACTGAATAGACCAAAATTAACAGTCTCCGTTATTTGCTGTGATGGGAAGGAGCAGAGGCTGCTCATGCCTCCCTGTAGTCCTTCTCATCCTTGTCTGGCTGTTCTGCCACGTATTCATCTAGAACAACTCGATGGATTGATGTACACAGAAAATAAGAAACTTCATGCATTCTACTCTGAGTATATCTTGTAGATAGAAAAGTAAAATGAGATTGGGATTGTTCAGATATGAAATTAGATCGTGGAGGGTACATATAAAAGAGCCCTTGAATAGTCTCTCCACTGACCTTGCTCCTTCCTCTCTGCCGGATGAACATCTCCCTCTTCATTCTCTCGCGCCCTCTGCGCATTCCTCTCCGCCAGCTTCTTCACGAGATCCGCCCCCCGCAAAAGCTGGACGTCCTTGAGCGGCTCTTCCCCGGCCGCTTCATCTCGCGCGAATTCGAGTCTGAATCATGGGAATGCAACTTCTTTATATGAGCACTTATTATTGTCTTCCTTTCTGTTATCCGTCTGGCCTGAAGGGACTTGAGCAGTGGCTGCGTGGGTAGTGAACTTCTCAAAACAATTCCCACATATTCAGGAAAAAGAAGACTGACTTTGCTCCCGCTCGATGACTTCGCTCAAAATGCACGGAGTCGTTCTTGACATAGTACGGCTTCGGCGCCACCTGAATTCAAGTTTTAGGCTAATAAAAAAGGGTTATTTTAAGTAAATATGCACTTAAAGGAGGAACGAAAACACAGCGGATTCAAATTTCCACTTGACCTCTAACCATAAGAATGGGAACCTTCATTCTCTTTTGCGTGCTATTTTTCCGCATAAACACAGTGCATGAAAATAACAAGCGAAAACAAAGCAAGGGCCTCGATGGTCGCCGTCTTTGAAAAAGAAGTATACCATAATGCTCCATTTCATTAAGAATGAGATTGACTTCGCGAGTGGTCCTGCATTCATGGCAAAGAAGATCGGCGAAATTGTTAGTACAAAGAGAAAGGCAGCGGGAGCAGCACTAAGTCGGCCTTCCCTCTATGACCAAGCAGAGACACGAGTTAATCAATGGAAGGAAAAGGTCGACGAGAGAGGCAAGATTCTCCAGATCAGAAGATGGCGAACTGTTCTTTCCATTTAATACTCTCTTTCATTCTACGATACTTGCAAATTAATTAAATACTCTGTTTGAAACAGCGAATGAAGACTCGGCTCTTCGAGACCATTCAATGATACCGTAGTCGCCAAGGAACAAAGCACTGAAAGTGGCAGGGAAGCAATGATAAAGGGAAGAGAAAAGTAAGGGGCAGGGTGAGAGGGAAGAGGGAGGAATGAGAGAGAGAAAGAGAGAGAGAGAGAGAGAGAGAAAGTGGGGGAATGGAAAGTTTCTTCGTCTCGCGTCTTACAGAAAGTCAGATGGGGACGACATGAATTTGCTCTCTCCCTGTCGCCTTTGGGAACACGTCATCGACAGTGTGGAGACTATTGAAGAGAGAGAGAGAAGAGAGGAAGGAGAGCGAGAGATAGAGATAGGGTAGAAAGATAAGAGAGATGTGGAGGGAGAGAAAGAGAGTACAGGAGAGAAATATAAAAAGATAAGAGAGATGTAGAGGGAGCGAGAAAGAGAGTAGAAGAAATTAAAGGGAAGACATTCTCGACAGAGTCAGCACTGGCAGGCACAGCGAAAAAGTGAAGAAGGGGACGAGAGGGAAAAGAGTGCAGAGAAAGGAGAGGCAGAGAGTGTTTCCTTTCTCTCCCTCTCTCTCTCTCTCTCTCTCTGCCTCTCTCTCAATTGGTTTCTTCTTTCCTCCTTCTCATTGCCTCCTCCTGCACCAGCTTCACCCTTCTTCACTCTTCCACTGAAGATGTCTTTCGCTTCAACAGCATCGGCTCCGTCATCAAATGGCGGAGGATTTAACTTGAATCTCAGCTTCGCCCTCAGGCACGTTTACTGTTTGACAATTCAAAGAGATATTCCATACCCTATTCCTTTTATTTTCCATACTCTTTCACTTAGCGTAATATGCCTTTCATTGAGTACTCTTTTATCTCTCCGTCTCTCTCTCTCTCTCTCTCTCTCTCGACATTTCCCATTCTCTAACACGGAGATGACTGATTAAGTATGTTGTTAGTAGGTTGTTTTCCTTCTCTTCTACCACTTCTCCCTTTTATGCTTTGACGGGCTCCCTTGGTACGTTTACAAAATAAACTCGGAGAGATTCAAAAGAAATGAATGATGCTAAAGGGTTTGTTGTTCTTTCCGCTCTTCTGTTGCTTCTTTCCGCTTCCGTAAACATGAAATATACACTTGCTTGATTTTGTGGATCTTTTACAGTGAAAATAGAGAGGAAAGATAAAGCGCGAAAAATATTAGAGGAGAGAAGGAGCCAGCGATTGCGTAGGACGGGAGAACAAAAATAAAATTTTGTTCTCAGGTTAGAAGGGAAATGCGCAACTGGGAAAATAGACGTCAAAGTAGAGAAAATGTGTATTTATTTACGGATAAGATTGAAAACTTCACATGAAATTGTTGATTCTGCAACTGATTGTTGGCCTATTCATGAAGAAAAAGTTATCTTTGGTATATATGCACTGCGTATTTACATGAAACTAAATGCACCAAGGGCTTTTGGATAAGAAAAGAGGGAAAATATGTAGTCTGTATGAATACATTCTTTCGCCTTTTGTGTCATAATATTATAGAATAGTTAGTAGACAAGGGATATGCTTCTGAGTGATGTGAAGGGGATAAAGTTATCTTTTGAATTGTGATATCACTGGGGAGAGGAAATTCATAAAATCATCTCGTTCAATTTAAGCTCCGCCCCTATCGGGTTCCCCAAGGTTTCTACGATATCACAGGTCAATGCCGTAGCCTTCTGAGAGGCTGTTTTAGAATTCCAAAATATTTTCATATTTTTAGGTTGAATTCCCCAGGTTTACAAGTGCGTAAATAGTTTTGCAATGAGTTTAATAAATGAGTTGAACAAATTCTAAAGTACAGAAAGTGCAGCGAAAAAGGGCGAGGGAGCGAATTCTGCACCGTCTAATCCTATAAAACTCATGTTGATTCATGGTGTAACTAAGAAGATCATTTCAATAGCGTCTATGAATAGTTGAAGGGGCTGAGATTATTCAGAGCACTTTTACCTCTTTCTCTTGTTCTCTTCTTCTTTCTGACACCTCTGATTATATTTCTTGTCAAGCTACTCTTTATTACAACAAGTAATGTAATAATTAATTTGAGAATCTTAATAATCTAATAAGTGACTTGACTCCTTCTCCAGTTCCGATCCCTCGCTCACCCTCGGAATGCCTCCACCAATGACCATAGCTTCGTCCTCCTCGCTCTCCGACCAACTCTCACTCGCAGCCGCGGGCGTTCTGCTGGCGCCTCCGCCAACTTCCCTGGCGCCAGGATCCTTGGCGCCCGACTCGTCGGCCGCGGCGTCGATGAGTGGAGAGCCGAAGAGAGTGTCGTCGTCCTCTTCGGCCGAGCACGAGAAGCCGCCCTACTCCTACGTGGCTCTCATCGCCATGGCCATCTCGGAGACACCCGACAAGAAGCTCACGCTCTCACAGATTTACAAGGTGCGCCCCAGGAGTCCATGCATACATTTAACTATAAAGAAATATGCATAAATATGCAGAGAGTATAAATTACTAGCATACGTGTCAACCCGTTCTCTGCTGCAATCTGCATTCGACGTCCTATCATCATCCTAGTTATCATCTTATACACGTCTTCCTCGTCCACCAATCTGATTCTCTTATCATAGCCTGATCTGTAGAGATGATGTCTTCCAGTCACGCACTCCAGTTGCTGCTCAGTCTAGTATTCATCTGGAGATCTCTCACTCTACATTTCTCTCTCTCACACACACACATAAACACTCTTTCTCTATCGTTCTCTCTCTCTTTGATTTCCTCTCCAATTTCGCCCTAGCTCTCGCAATCTCGTGTCCTTTACGTTTTGTCCGCTCTGGATAAACGTGGACAGTACAGCCAAGTCAGCTTCCATTTTGCCCTTTGGAAGGATCCATGGCGCCAGACTTCTTTCTACCACTTGCACTTCAGCCATTACCTTCCATTAAGGCCAGACACTCACTACCTATCCTCTGCCCTCTACAGTATACCATATTGATTACGGTATGACAGAAAGAGAGAGGAGAGAGAGATAGAAAGAGAATCAGTTGATCATGGCCTGAGACATGAAGCAGACGGGTAGGATAGTCATGTCTTCTTTCTCTTCCTCTCTCTTCTCTCATACTCTCACTCTCCTCCCTTGCAGCACAAGAAGGTCTGCCTCTGAGTCACCCCCCTGATTGTGGTGTTGCCCGTCCCTTCTCTGTCTCAATCGCTCCCTTCTTCATCGACTCCACTTTTACTCTTCTGTCTCTCCCTCTCTTTCTCCCTGCTATCTCAGCTTTCTAACTTCATCGAATAAAATACATACTCTCGATGTTAACTCTTTAACATAATAGAATCAGATGAACGGATGGATTTAAATTCAAATTTCAGTTCATCGAAAATCGTTTTCCCTACTACGCGAATGCAGACGCGAAGAGAAAGCAAGGCTGGCAGAACTCCATTCGGCATAATCTCTCGCTAAACGACTGTTTCATCAAGAAGGTGCTCTATCTTATAGACGAATTACAGTACCCCGTAAGCAATGAAGCACAATTTGGTCAGAAAGGGTAGAACTTATGTATCGCCTGCGGAAAAATGTCTGCAACCTCTACTACATAAATTATTAAAGTTTGCTCGTGGGAATATATTTCCTTTTCTCTGTTGTGTAATCCCTTCATTCACTGCTTTTATGCAGTGCAAGAAATGGCCTTCTATAGAATTCCTATAAAATGCAAGCGTGCAATAACATCCCTAGCTATTTTTATACTACAGTATGAAGTATGTTATTGAAGGCCCGTGACGGCCTCGGTCCTGCCTCCGATCGCAAAGGCAATTTCTGGACTCTCGCACCCGACACGGCCAATATGTTCGACAACGGGAACTTCAAGCGACGGTCAGCTATGTTCTTTTAAGTACACATCAACAAGTTCACTCACTCTATTTTCGAAGGAAGGCAACACATTATTCTAATAGAATGCATCTCTCAGTAAACAAAGAATTTAGTCCGCCTGTTTTTTTTCTTTTGTACTTATTATACAAAAATAAACTATATTTTAGAAGCGCTTTCAGCATCTCACCGCTATCAAGTTCCCTATTGTGCCTCAAAATAAAAGAATGCAAATAGTGCGATGATGAGAGTTGATCTCAGGACATGAGAGAGGCGCTGAACTTTGCTAATGCATGCAGCACTTTCTGCTTTGATGAACAGCAGAGAGTAATCTCTACCCTCTCGGCTTTCAATATTGAAGAAGACGTCATTGAAGTGAGAGAAAAGCCACCCTAATATTTCTATGCAAATTGCAACTCTTGTCGTAATAACAGCTCAGCCTGACTTAGAGCATCCGCTTCATTGGATGCATTAAGAGAGGGGAGAAGCAATTCTCACGTCTCGTTTCTCTCTCTCTCTCTCCCTCTCTCCATAAACTGTAAATGTGCCTGACAACAATGTCATCTCCACCGCAGCGTCACTTCGAATGCGCAACAACTCTTTTGTTTTAAGAAGGCGGCTAGACTCAATGAAAGCATCAAAATATCATTTGAATGAAAAGGTAACAAACTGCAGCAATCATGCGATTAAGGATACTTGCTATAACAGTGCATCTGTACGTATGCGTACGCGGAGAAAGGGAGAGCGGTGATGGAAAGAAGCAATAGAATCAGGCACAGAAAGTGCGGGATTGAGGGCACTTCGTGATTATGTCTAGTTGGCTATTTTAAGATTTTTCTGCTTGCAGCCGAAACCGTCGTCCAGCGCGGCCGATGCAGCAGATGAATGAGTTGCTGCTCCAGCAATTCCAGCTGCAGTACTACTCTCAGGTATGCGGCCGTACACACATATACGCTGTCTATATTTTGTGAAAGAGCATTCAGAATATTACAATGTTAAAAAACATTTTTGTAAGTTAATATACATATTTACATACATATTTGCTCTATCCATCATTTACTTTTGAATTAAGAAACAGTAAATTTTAGAATATCTCAACTACTTTTCCTTCAAGGTGATACTAATTTCATTCGCCATCTATAGAAAGTCTCAATTGAGATGATGCCGTGCTCGGCCTTCGCTTCGATCGGAGACGCTGCCTCTGCTGCTGCCGCCCTCGCCATTCCATGCAGTGCTTCCTCTGCATTCACTCCTGCTCCCCCTGCCACTCCTACCGTAGTCAGTCAAGGAATCAGAGCTTCCAATGACAGCAAGAACTAGCAATCTCTTACAGTGATAGCTGACAAAGTATTCAGACTCCGGCCACGTCGAGCGCGGCGATGTCAGCATCGGTGGTTGCGTCCTCGAATGCCTTCCCATTCATTAAGCCAGAGATGCCAGACACATTTCTACCGGTTCATCTTCTGCTATCCCTTATTTATTTCTATCTGATTCTCTCCGTATGTCGTTCTCTTTATCTCCATCACTCTCTCTCTCTCCCTCTGTCTCTCTGTCTCACTCTCTCTCTCTCTCTCTCTCTCTCTCTCTTCCTTCAGCTGCCACTGGCCACGTCGATGGCTTCTGTGTACAGCCAGCCCCCGATCACCTCTACTGACCTCTGGCCCTCTCCATACGCAGCTTTCTACACGACGACTGACCCCTCAGCCTCTCTGCCTGCGAGCGTTCTTTACCAGCAAAGTTACTGTTCATGAGTCTTACTCTCCAGGAGTACACTTTTAAGCTACCCTCTATTTCTCTCTAACTCCCTCTCTCATTCTCTTAATTTTATTCTCGGTTCTGTCAAGCTACTAATGGTAAATTGAAAAATATACCCGAAGAAACAGATACCCTGACTCCAGTCACTTCTCAACGATCAGTCTAATATTAGGTTATCAAGTCTACAGTCGTCATTCATAAGCAGTATTTGGTAGAAATTCCAGTGTAAGTGATCCTTGGTCCTCTTAGGAACTTCTTGAGACTTTCAATGTCGACCCTTCCCTTGTACTCTGCAATTCTCTCATTCTCAAACTGACTCCTGCGTTCGCAGCGGCGTGCCGTTGGCATTCATCGAGTTGTGCCTGCAAGAATAAAGCAAACATCTATTTTATTTCAATGCAACCATTAAGATCAGGAAACTTCATCTAGAACGTTACTAATGTATTAAATTTATTTGAGGATAAAAATGAGACTTGGAGAGAAGACTTTTCCCGCTCGGAAGCTTCAAGCTGCGCAGTTGCCTCTCGAACACGACCCTAAAATAAAAAAAATAAAAACAGAATGAAAAAAATTAACTCACTTTTCTTTGTAGTGATTTTCATGTTCAAGTTTTAAAAAACATTAAAATATCACTTGCAAAAAAGATGTACTTCAAAGAACGTGCTATTCCTGACCTCCAATGTCGCCAGTCGTTCTTGCAGCTTTGCGACTGCTGTAATATCAATGTTATGGCTTTCAAAAGTATGCAAAATTAATAGATTTTAGCAACTATTATATTTACAAAAAATACTTGTTCTCTTTTAACAATTTGATTAATATTTCTTTTGTTCTCTTAAAAAAGGTTGTCCCTCTAACACGTTATCTTTCAGTCTTCTTTCTCTGTTTAATCTTCGGTCCATCTTTTCTATTGCACAATTGTACAAATGCTGTAACTTGTAGAGTGAATTTCTACGAGAGAATCCTGCCTGATAAAGAATCTTCAGCATTGGCATCTCCCTGTGGCACGAGAGCAGGCCTCTTTGTCAAATCATCTTCGCATTTTGTCAAGCGCTCCTAGAACAGTTCTTTATTTATTTGGAAAAAAAAATCAAATTACAATGACAAAGATTTACGAATATTCTTCAATCATCCAAAAAATAAATGCGACAAACCTTCATTGATAACGAATTCAGCTCACACTTCCGAATGGTCGTTTTCAGTTCTGAAAAGATGGGAATAAGGAATACTTTAAAACCGCGCAATAATGAAAGAATAAAAAAAGCTTTGAAACCTTCGTTTTTCCTCTCGGAAGCATTTCTGAACTGATTGTAGAGCTCGGTCACTTTCAGCTTGTGCTCGTAGACAACTACAAGGAAGCTTCTCGTAATATGTATACGAATGAAAAAAATAATAATTAAATTTTTTAAAGTTTGTTTCTCTTAACAAATAATTAACGAACCAACCATTCCCTCTCTCTCTCCCTTCCTCTCTCTATCCCTCTCAGTCTCTCTTTCTTCTCTCTCAATCTCTCTCTCTTCTCTCTCTCTCTATCTCTCCCTCCCGCACCCTTTAGCTTGACGAGAATGCTCTCTGCACTCTGCTCGGCTGCCTCGACCTTCTTCTTCATAGCCTCGAGTGCTCGTGAAGTCTGTGTGTTCTGATTTGCGAAGGCCCACACTAGGAAGACACCGACCACTGCGAAGCCAATGCGACGTCTGAAGTGAGAAAGAGAGAGGTAGAGAGAGAGAAGACTGAAAAAGTCGGAACCTAACCGAGTTTTGGTAGATGAAGGCGATAAAAGAAAGAAAGAGAGAGTGAGAGGAAGAAGACATTCGTGAAAACAACAGAGCAATTTTTTCCACATTAATTACCTGGATGAGAAGGCTAATACAAATATAATATGGTCTACTATCGACCGTACCTGAGTGCGGAGGCGCGGATCGAGTTCATCCGGGCGCGGGCGGCGATGTGGCGATGCTTCTAAGCATCGCACACAGTCGAACAGAAGAAGAGGAAGGAAGAGAAGGCAGCACTCTCTCGCTCTCTCGCGCTCTCCTTCAATGCATGCGCTATTTCGCTCATCTGTTTTATGCATGCGCTATTTCGCTCATCTGTTTTTCTTTACTTTTCTCTCCTCCTTTAGTACGACATTTTACAACGCTCTCTATAAGAAGAACAAAAAAGTGAATGAAGACGCATCGATCTAATGTGACGGTCCCATAGAAACAGTCAAATCAAATGGCAAGAATGGAATCGAAGGAGACATCACAACCAAATGCGACTGCTTCGAAGATACGGACTTATTCTTTCATCGCCTTTTGGACACTGAGATATTAATGAAGTATTGAAGTGAGAAAAGAGAGAAATTGAAGTGAGAGGAGAGCGACCCCTTGAAGAAGCAGATTGCCTTGGTTAGAAGAGTGAAGCCGCTTTGAGAAGGCCATAAACAGGAGGAAGAACAGAAGAAGCAAGCAGCACTCATGGTCTCCAACTAACCCCCACCCCTGTCAGCTTCCCCGTCGGGACTGAAGAAGCTCAGCATGGGAAAGTAAGGGGGAAAGGCAAACAAAAAGTTGAAATCGGAAGGGACCATTTTAATGTTCCGGCTGCATGCAAGTGGTCAGCCATAAACCGAGTAACTCCTCAACATAACAAAATGTTCTTTTAAGCGACTTAAAAAAAATTTTTAAAGCCTTTTTGACATATTTTAAACTAGGTAAAATTCGACGCACAACTTAAGGATAAGTGCATTTGATTCGAAGAGGAGAAGTCGCATTTGTTTATATGGCACATGTGATCAATTTTTATGTCGTTTTCGGATGAATAATGACAGCAAGCCCAGCGGGCCAATAGATATGCAATGCCCGTTCGTGTTTTTTTTTCGTTCTCTCCCTCCCTCTCTTCCTCTCTTTCTCTCTCCCCTCTCTTTCTCTCTCCCCTCTCTTTCTCTCTCCCCTCTCTTTCTCTCTCCCCTCTCTTTCTCTCTCCCCTCTCTTTCTCTCTCCCCTCTCTTTCTCTCCCTCCCTCTCGTTCTCTCTCCCCCTCTCTTTCTCTTATACATCGCCCATAAGGCCTTTAGACATGTTCTCAAAACTTTCCTCCCTTAGAATCGGTTGCTCAACAAGAGTCATGTAGAAATCCGCGCTGGTTCTGCTTCCACTCTCCACGAGATCCATTCAAGCAAATCGCATAATGTTATGAGGTCGAGAGACTTGACTGGAGTATAGAGTTCGATTGGGAGGAAAAGGAATTGAATTGCGTAATCAAGTGGGAAGCACAGACAATGCATGACAAAACATAAATTCGCACATGCCATAGATTATACATGCCAAACCAAGCGACCAGATGATGAGCGAAGCTTCAGAGATTTGGTCTTGAAATATATTTTTTTAATTGGCTGTTTGAATGAAATTATAAAACTGAAGGAGAGAGGGCGAGAGAATGAGAGAGATAGAGAAAGAGAAAAGAGACAGAATAACCGAACAGTTCATATTGTTGGCCGATTTTCCGCGCGAGAGGGTTGGCTTAAAGGAGGCGAAAACTCAATTTTTTTCCATAAGGATGATTCTTTGAATATGTCCGGATTGAGCTTGCGAAACCATGAGCAAAAATTCAATTTACTAAACTAAAAGTTAGAGGAGCAAACGGACGCAAACCGCCAATTTTAAATCGCCGAATAAAACGCATTTTTTTACGAGAAAAGGTTTCGAAGCAAGGATCTTGGCAAATTGCCAGGATCACGTTGCCAAAATGTATCGTACTATAAGATCAGCCATTTCGTGCTAGGAGTTTCCGAGTTTAAGCCTATTTTAACGCAATCGTGGTATGTAGTTTGAGTGAAACGAAGAGAGCGCAGGCTCATAGGAGATCCTAAAGAGATGCAGAGAAGAGGAAGAAAAGAATGACACAGTAGAAAGAAACGATACAATCTACGGGCGCAACAAGAAGGAACTGCGATATTCCCATAGTACATACAATAGTGGGCGACTAACAAAAAGTTGTGGCACGAAGAGAGATTCTCAATGGTTGAACTTGTCCACGTCTCCCCTCTTTTTTTATGACAATGAGGAAAAATTATAAAAGGCTGTTGAAACTCGCTAATTTCCTGGCGAAGTGTATAATTAAGCTTGACTGAGAAAAATTACATGAAAAAGGAGGAAAGTGATGTAGACAATTATTCAAGTTTTAAATGGCAGGAATGTATCAAGTTTTATTAAATGCAAGAGAAAATATTTAAACAAAGACCGTAGTCCACGTGTCAAGAGACATAGCACAGTGTTTTGAAGTGGATTATGAACGTTGGAAGGACATTGTGAGAGATAGAGATAGGGAGAGTGAGAAAGAAAGAGAAGTTGAGAGAGAGAGAAAGAGAGAGAGAGAGAAAGAGAGAGAGAGAGAGAGGGGAGAATTCCTGTTTGCATAGCATCAAAAGTGGAGAAATATATAGGTGCGGCAGATAGTAAAGGGATTTAAAATAAATAGTGGCATTAATGGTGGTTTTAAGTGTGGTCAGCTGCTAGGGAATATGTGGAATTGGGGAGGAGAAGGAGAGAGAGGGAGAGGGAGAGAGAGGGGGAGAGATGACCAAAAGATGAAGGAAAACTATTTTGAGCAGACTTGGGGGGGGGGGGTATACAGCGGATCCTGGTGGGAGAATGAGTGGCTGGTGCTAGTCATGCATTATGCATCGGAAGAGACGCTACTCGCAGAATTCAGACAACACCGGTCTGTCAAAAAAGCAAATATCAGCGCCAGACGGTCCAATTCTAGATTTTCGCCTTTTATGGAGCGTTCCTTTTTTCCAAATTTTTATATAATTTCCAAAATTAAACATTTTTCACTGCACATCAATCCTTATTGAAATGAATCTTCAAAAAACCAACTGTCATGACAAAGTTATTTTTATTAATTTCGCCAGTGATTAACAGGCATTGGCAGAAGTAACCGTAAAAAAATACAGAACGGAAATCGATTTGAGAGACAATTAGTCAGTAGAGTCAATGAATCAAAGTCGCCGTTGAAAACCAGTGAGAGAGCGCGTGAGAGAGAGAGAGAGAGAGAGAGAGAGGGAGAGAGAGAGAGAGGGAGAGAAGGAATTGAGAGTAGGATGCTGACATTGAGAAAAGAAAAAGAGAAATAGGGGAAAAGAGAGGGATAAAGAGGGAACGACAAAGCTTTTTTCATGCAACCGCAAGAGACAAATAGCGACGAAATCCGCCAGCGGGGAAAGGCCCACAAAAGGAAAGGGCGATATCCATGCTTTCCCATTAAACGGCAAAGAATGGGGCCATCCGCAATGCACAGCATTAATCTCTTCTTCAATGTAATCCATTGTTGACTCTCTCGTTGTCTGAACGCGGAATCACTTTTGAGAAATGAATCGACTCTAAAAATGAGCTTCTTTTTCTTTCATGAGCTAAAACTTCACTCTTCCGCATTTATTATCTCACGTTCTCCCGATTCATATCTCGGAAATTTGTGCTAGGTGCTTTTCTCGTGCGAATGTGGTCTGGTTAGTCAGGTGTCAAAACATGAAGGCACAAGGGGCACGGAAACAGAATTCATTGAAGAAGGATGAATGACAAGTGAAAGAAGAAAGATACAGATGGAGAGAGGAAAATAAAAAAAGAGTGAGAGAGAGAGAACGAGTAAGACGGAGAGAGACAGAGAAAGAGGATGAGTTATTGAGAGGGAGAGAGAGAGAGAGAGCGAGAGAGAGAGAGAGAGCGAGCGAGAGCAGCAGAACATGATTACTAGCTAGATAAAGCCCCTGACATGGCCATCTAAACTCATTCGTCTTCTTCTTCATTCCGCTCAGGAGATGGACTCCTCGCTGCCCTCGCCCGCGTTCTCAGTGGCAACAGTTGATTTGACAAGAAACATAGTGCGAGGGTGAGAGAGAGAGTGAGAGGATAGAGAAAGGAAGAAAGGAGAGAGAGAGGGATAGAGAAAGGAAGAAAGGAGAGAGAGAGAGGGATAGAGAAAGGAAGAAAGGAGAGAGAGAGAGAGGGATAGAGAAAGCGGCAAAGGAGAGATCAGGATGTAGTGCAAGTGAATGTAATTTGAGCTCACATTGCATGTCTTCGTTAGTAGAAGCAGTGAGAGGAGTGAGAGATGAAGAAGAACGAGACCTGCTCGGAACAGGGATATGTAAAAGAGTAAGAAGGAGCAGCTCAGTTCCTCTTGATTGACAGACCTCCTTTTTGTGGGGATTGTTGGAGATGTTGATGGCAAACTCGGAGAGTAAGGGGGAGAGAAGGGGTCAGAACGAAGGAGAGAGAACGAGATATGGAGAAAGGGAAAGATACGAGGAAGAAAACAGAGAGGGAGTGAGAGAGAGAGGAAGAGAAAGAGAGAGCGAGACAGACAGAAAGAAAAATAATGAGGAAGAGCGAGTAAGAAAGCAGAGATAGGAGGATGAAAGCTAAACGTCATCATGCATGACACGAAGATGAGGAAGGTTTCCGTCAGCTTTCAGCTGATGAAATGTTTATTTTTTCTGCCTACCAAACCTGGAGGGGAAACCGTAGAGCACGCGCCCTGCTTGCATCTTTCCATCGTTTTCTCTCTCTCTCTCTCTCAAACTCTATCTTTCTCTCACTCTTTCTGCAATTCTATTTTATCTTTTTCTTCCGCTGTCCTAGCCGGCCTCTTTCTCTCAAATGCATAGAATGCACTCAATCCTTTTTTTTTTTCGAAAATCTCATTTCAACGCATGCTCAATCGTTCAGCCCGTCCATCATTTTCCAGCATTATTCGCCTCCCCTCATGGTTTGAAAGGCCTCTCTCTCTCTTTCGTTTTCCAAAATTCTGCATTCTTTCTCGCATCCCCGATTCATTTATTCTGACTACATCTCCCTCATTTCGCTCGTATTTATCATACCGTATTTCCCTCGTTCCCTCTCTCTCCCTTTCTCTCTCTCTCTTACTTTCTCACTCTCTCTCATGTCTTTCTCTTTTTAAAGTCTAACTTTTCCACTCTTATTTTTCTATCTTCTCTCCTCACTGCAACCCCCCTCCCCTAATCCAACAGAACGAATGGTAAAAGAACCGAACAACTGCATCAGACATGCGTCGGTAGTTTACACGAGAATAGCTGCAAATGTGCATTGGGCAGGAGAGAAAAAGACAGGGCGAGGGGGAGAGATTGAGAGGCATTGAAAGGAACGGGGAAGCAGAGGCAGAGAGAGAGAGAGACAGGGGGAGAGCGAGACATAGATATAGACATAGAAAGAGAGAGAGAGGACAAGATAAGATTCCTTGGCAAGGGACATTTGGGAGTTCCCGCCTGCCCTCCTGCGGGTAATTTCAAATTTTGAAAGTGCAGCATGCAGACCCTGCATCACTTGGTTGCCTACAAGTGCATACATTTGTAGTGAGCAATGTAAATATGTAGTTCATTGTCAGAAAAAAAGACATGTTTATCTGCACGGAAACAGCAAATTATCCAATGGGTATGTGAAAATTACTAAATTTAAAAGCTTTGATTAGGATATTCTAGCAATAAAATGTTTTTGTCATCAGAAAAACGGAAGAGAGTAGCGACAAGAAGGCGACAACGTGCAGACGAGACAGAAGAAGAGCAAAAACAAATTAGAAAACACGCGGAAGATAATCTAACTGATCCTAGAAAATCCACGTTGGAATGGAAAGGGCTTATTCCAATGGCGGAATGCAACATGAAGAGATGGAAAACATGGAAAGGAGAAGAAAGTGAGAGAGGGAGAGAAAGAGAAAGAGACAGAGAGACAGAGAGAGAGCCAGAGAGAGATAGAGATAGAAAGAGATGGAAAGTGAGAGGGAAGAGAAAATAGGCGTGTGGAAAGTAAGAGAAAGAAAAAAAAATAGTCAGGCGAGCAGCCCTACGGAGACGTGCAAAAAAGATGACATAAAATAAGTGGAAAATGACAGCTGAGAGAGAGATTGAGTATGAGAGATAGCGAGAAAGCGTGACTCTCTGAACGAGAGAGAATGAGAAAGTAAGTGACGCAGACAGAAAAGGAACAAAAACCAAGACGTATGCATGTATGTATGACGTGGAAGAGTTCGAACTGCTACAAAGAGAAATGCAGAATTCGCGGAGAATGGCGAAAAAGTGGAGCCGTCATTGAAAAAAAAGAAGATAAAAATGGTCTTTTCTGACTCCCAAGATGAAGAAAGAGGAGTGACGTTCTTCCATGAAGTGAACCTGCCAGTCTCATCAAGTGGGCCAATGCTTACAATTCTTATGTGCATATGTACAAATATACTAGTTGAATACGTGTATAGTACATATACAAAAATTTATAAAGCGATTTTCATTAGCAAACGCATCTTTATCTTATTTGTTACAAATACGGATCGATAGAAAGATGCAATTCCACGACTCACACAGAGGCGCATGCAATGCATGCTTATGTTAGACACAAAGAAGCAACAGTGAAATTGTATACAGCGGAAAGAGAGAAAGCCGTTCGTTCGCTTGGAAGGATGAGTGGGGGGAAAGTGGAATCCATCCGGCAGCCCACCCCCATCACTCCAAATGAAGTTCCCCTTTGAAGAGAATGAGAGGGGCATGGCATGCCCTCCAGAGTACACATTCGACTCCCTTCCGCACCAGAGCCACTCGTACGCACAGCCGCACCGGCCGGCTGCTCCATCTAATTCTGATTCAAATTTCCCGCGTGATGTGCATTCACCTCGTGTTGGGACCGACAGCATTTGGGCCGGGGAAGACCGCGACGCGTTGGAGCAGCGCGTCGAGGAGGCAGACGCAGTGAGAAAGAAAGAGAAAGAGCGAGCACACGAGATGGAGGCTGCTGAGAGAAGCGGCAACTGGGATTAGAGAGTGTGTAGACGGAGAGAGGCAGACGGTAGATGGAAAACGAGAGAGTTAGGCTTAGCCATAAGAATCATAGAGCAGATGAAGAGAGCAGAGACGTACACCACACACGCACCACAAGAAAAACGTGCGCAGAAAGAGAGAGAAAGAGAAAGAGAGAGAGAAATATCCGGATTCGCTGTAGCCGTAGACCGGTGATGATCATGAACCGCGTGGAGGATGCCGAGGCCTTCAGGGGATTCCCGGCTCTCACTTCCATCCTTTTCTCTTCTCTTCAACTTTTACCCCATTTGACTACTATCAGTTAACCTTGGCGTGATGATTTACTACATGCACGTGATGTCTCTTTCTATGTATTATTACGTGCTTAGGGGTTAGATTAACAATTCTAGAGCAATGATAGCCATGAATCGGTGCCTAAATATTGTTTTTGATGTGTGTAAGATGTAATTTACAACTTTTAAATTAAATATAAAGCCGCCGATCAGATTCGTTGCTGCCGATTACGCAAATTTCGTTGGTGAGATGAATATATTTTACTAACAATTTTAATTAAATCCAGAGTCAAAGATTATTGTCCGTTCTAAATTACAGATGAAAATTAGCAGTCGATTGCATTGGCGGTAGAACTCGAGAGAACGCCATCTTCGTGTCTTCCATCTTCCACTCAGCAGTTCAAGCTCGAGGATCCAAGAAGGCTCAGTCCATCCACGCTCACTCGTTCCCACTACAGTTAGCAACATCATTTATTGCTAGGTTTTACTGTAACGACGTTCTTCATCTCTCATACAGTAAGCAATTCTATAAGTTAAGCCATTACACTCTTAGTCTCAAGCACAATGACGATGGCAATGAAAGAGGCTAATGTCACTCTCTCTCTCTCTCTCTGTCTCATTGCAGGGAACGTAGCAGTGAGTGTCCGGCAGAGTGTCAGTTCGGTGTGTCAGTGGCTGGCACACAAAGACACAGTCGGGCAGTGCTCCCTTTGCTCCTCTATGAGCTCGGTGGCGAGTCTGATCCCGACAAGCATAGTGGACACGTGCGACTCGAGCAGTGGCTTCGCCTCAGCGTCGTCGTCTCCACTGAACCAGCCCTCCTACCCCTTCCCTCTCCACCCCCTCCCCGACCAGCTTCTCCTCCGCCATCCGCCATCATCGCCCCTCGACTTCGCTCCGCGTCTCTCCTCTTCCCGCGCATCGCCGCTTGTCGCCGCCGCCAACATTATAAACGAATCCGAGTTCCCGTCACTGGGCGTGCGGGGTCAGCTTCTTCTTTTATTTTATATTCATTCTATCTCAGAATTAGTAACAAGCTTTTCAAAACGTTTCTCCTTGATATGTAGTAAGCAAACGTTTCACTTGCAGCAATTCTTTAAAGAATACTTTTAGCGAAAATACTGTTTGCGAATAAAGCAAACATCTTCATACTTCTAGAAGGGATCATAGAATATTGATAGAATAACAGCGTGCAAGTAAACGAAGATTACTTGACATTTTGCATGTAATGAGTAGAAGAGACATGCCATCTTCCACTTGAGTGCTGTCTCGCTTGCAGGGACGGCCTCTCCAGGCTTCTCCCCGTTGCCCACCACCAGTCGCCATTCTCCCGTTCCCTACGGAAGAGATGGCGCAGCAGCTGCCGCGGCTCTGCAACAACGAGCGAATTATGGTCAGCTTTCAGATGGCTTTGCCGCTTAATTCTTTTTTTCCAAGCGATATTTTATACATACAGGAAAAAATTAGGCAAAAAATAATAATGGAAAGACAAGAAAAATAAATAAATAAATTGACCGTTTATAACGAATGACCAAATTCGAAGAGCGTAATTTCGATATCGTCATTGTGAAGTTTGTCTGTAAATATACAAGTGAGAAATACGAATTACACCCCGAATTTTCCAAATTTGTAGTCTGAATTCTGGATTTGTGGGATTTTTTCCTGATGGTTTTGCTGGATTGTCAGTTTGTGATCTGTAAGTGGCGATCCTCGAGGATCCCCGGGTGCTCTTGAACCATGGCTGTCGAAGAAGAAGGCGGGGAGGAAGAGGCCGGACCTGGCCAGTATGCAGCTGTCGTTTTAGCCACCCTCATGCGTGGCGGCGACGGCTCTATGACGAGCAACAGCGAGTTCCACATTCAGAACGAGGACTTCCCCGCCCTCCCCGGAGCGAATCTCGAGTCAGCAGTCAATCTCGTCAGTCAACTAACACCAATTCTTTCTTGTACTTGTTATTCGGATTTTTCTTCTCCTTAAGGTTGTTGGGTTCATTTGTTGGCAGGTTTTTCACGATTATACTACTGCTACAAACGTCTAGCTTGAATTTTGGAAATGAATATGTAGGTTGCGACTGAATAACACCGCAAGTCCGCCAAATCCGCTCCTAATTGTAAATAGATTTCCATTCCTTGATTTGACCTACCGCTCCCGTGGAATCTCTCAAAAATAGTGATTAAGCGCAGTGATTTTATTCAAATTCCCTTGAGACGTGACATTTCAACGTTCTGTTTTCCCTGGCAGAGCTACCTCATTCATTCGTTGCTTCCTTACTCTCATTGGATGGTGGGTTCTTTTCTTCCTTCTATTCTTTCAAGGTATAAATGTGTTATCTTGTGATGACGAAACGGAGGTTTTTTTTCTATAGGTATTCTACAACACTTTCGAGTCAGCTTCTGAACACCTTTTCAGTGTTTGGCTACGGAATCGTTGATGCTTTACGTCAATGAATATTATTCTGATATTGCTTATTGTCCGCTGCCGAATCTTAGCTCTCGCAAGAAATTGCTACTTCCCTCGCTGTTCTCGGAAGCAATTTCTTTCCTCCTGCTGCTCTGAAAATATATTTCCAAGTTTCTATGGTCGTGTTTATATAAACACTTCTACGTAAGCTTGCTATTTTAAGGAAATTCCTCTTTATTTTGGGGAATTCTACAGTATAGTCTTCTCATAGTTTCTCTCGAGTTTGATTTCTGCGCTCAGTAAAGTAATTTTCAGGAGATTTCACTTAAAATACTGCGCTACTTAATCCACTAAAATAGGCGACGAATATCGTTTTTGTTAGTTTCTGCTCTCCATATTAGTGTAAATGTGATAATTGGATGAAGATAAGCACTTGTCTTCCTCCGCCCTCTTCCCTGCCCTTTCTCTTCTTCATGTTCACGGTCATGGGATTCCCCCTCCTACCCGAATGCCCTTTGGAAAGCAACGTGATGCGATTGCTTGTGTGATTGCCTGTCATGTGAGCGTATTTGTGAGAGTGAGCAATATGCTCTAACATATGACACGATGACATTCATTCCATATTTTTTGAACCGAGAAATGAGCAGGAACCTCTTTCTTATTACTTCGCACTATTTATTCCTCCAAGATATTTTATTTAAGAAAGTGATCTTTGATCAGACGCGAACCTTTTATTGTTCATCTTTAATCGCTTTTGGGTGTATTAAGTGAACTTGAAATTTTCCTTCAGATTTTTCGTATTTCATATTGGAAGATGGTCAAGGGCCGTGTCTTCTTTGCCGTCTCCTCGCCCTCAGATTCCTCCTTTCACGGAGCTGACAAAGAGAGAAGTGGAGGGAGACTCCTTCTCTCCCCTCTTTCTCTGCGTCCTCTCTCTCTCTCTCTCTCTTCCTTTCCCAAGCGACCGATCGATGCACTGTTCGATGTGCGCCTGCGCTGGCGTGCTACTGGGGCTGTTGTTGGGCTGCAAAGTTGACAATTTCTCTCTCTCTCTCTCTCTCTCTCTCTCTCTCTCTCTTTTTCTCTCTCCTCTCTCTTTGTCTTCTCTTATCCCCTTTCCCTCCCATTCATCCTCCGCCCGACTCTGACTGTCTGCTCTTTCTCTTTCTCAATATTTTTTTTTCTGTTTCTCCCAACTCCGCTGGTGCATCGCGATTCCTTTCTGGCTTGCCTAGTGAGCTCTTCTCTCCTTCCCATTCCCACTTTTCTTTTCTTTCTCTCCCTCAATGTCTCTCTCCCTCTCTGTCTCCCTCTCTCTCTCTCTCTCTCTCTCTCTCTCTCTCTCTCTCTCTCTCTTCTGTCTCTCTTCGATGACTGCAAAAGCTCTAGACCCCGCCTCCTCCCGCGAACACCCTGACTGGAGTGTGCCTGAACGGCGATGTTTCACTTTCACTGGTGCTCTCTCTCCCTCGCCAAGATCCAGAGATGAGAGATATTTGACACGCAATGTCCTCACTCCGAACCCTCGTGTTATCATTGCCTGTGATATCTTCTGTCGTGTCCATATGCTGGGCCAGCTGATTCCCAGATGCGTGCCTCTATCTCCAAGGCAGGCAGAATCCTATGATTATCCTCTTTTCCCACTCCAGGGAAGGCTCCCTCAGCTTCCATTCATAATTCAAAACGTCCATATATCGAAGCCAGCGGGTGATTGATGAAGTCCCACATTGTTCAGCATCCCTTTTCAGCTTCGTACTGTGAGCATTTTCATTCCTTTCCTTTCTATTCTTCATTCTCTCTGCCTCTGAGTATTGGATGGAGTAGGAGGGATGCGCATTGATGGGGACAGCTAACATAATCTAGAGGAGCAGGCAGTTTTGATTCTGCTAAAGAATTCTGCCGGCAAGCCCCAAAAGGTTATCAGTCCACCCTTGAAGAATCGTTTCACTCCGAAGTGGACTGGTCGTATTTTTGCTTCGCTCGGCACTTTTTGTCACTGTGCATTGATTGCTGTGTCTGCCTCTTCTCATCGGCATATATAGAAGGAAGAGGAAGATAGAGAGAGAGAGGAAGATAGAGAGAGAGAGGAAGATAGAGAGAGAGAGAGGAAGATAGAGAGAGAGAGAGGAAGATAGAGAGAGAGAGAGAAAGGGAGAGACAAGGGGGAAGAAAGAATGCGAATAGGGAGAAAAAGAGGAAGAGAACGCCTAATGGAGCCGCCAAACGTGTTTACCATCACCTTCAGCGTTTGAACACCACGCTACCTGACTCGCTCATTCTTGGCATGCGCATCCCTCTTTGTTCTCTCTCTCTCTCTCTCTCTATCTCTCTCTATCTCTCTCTCTCTCTCTCTCTCTGCCTTTCTCTGTCTTTCTTTTCTTCCGCTCTTTCAGTTAAAGAGAGGACTTTGCACATCAGCCATCAAAGAAAGGCATGATTTCGAAAGTGGTAATCGAGCAGGGAAGGAAGCAGTTTCCAATCCGGAAGAGGGGGGCAGGCGAGGGGAGGGGAGAGTTCTTCGAATGAAGAGGGATGACGTCAGAGCGACAAAGTAGAAAGATGACCCGGCGAACGACTGAGCGTGATGAAATGACGGAGCCTCAGCTTTGTCAGCACACGCGCAGCTTCTTCATTTGCCATTCCCCATCCGCCCCCAGCAGCTTCTTCATTTGCCATTCCTCATCCGCCCCCATCCTTTCGCTATCTTCAGTCACGCTCATCTGCTCATTGACAATTCAGAGCAAAACCCTGAGTTCTCGAAAATGCAATAAGTTGGATTCCCTCGCTTTCATATTTCTCATAATCTAAATGGCCGATGTGAATTTCACCTTTTACTGCGAACCTTTACTTGCGTACTCATGAAGAGTACGAGCAATTTATGACCGCCATGTTGAGTGCAGCACAGCCGCGCAGACTGCTGCTTCCTCCTGAGCCTGTTGCGAGGCAACGTTGAGTCACTCCCTAGAGAGGCTCAACAATTGCGGAAGTAGCTGTGGCCGAGCTTGCCTGGGATTATCCCGCCAAGTTATCTCCTCTCTTGTCATTTCCAATTATCGCAGTGACGGTGTAGTTATCGTCAATTCTGTCTCTTCATGGCTTGAGAGAGCTCTGGCTTTATTTGGCATTTGGATGTGAAGCCCAAGGCGCGTTCATGTTTGACATATGCATTTTCCCATAAGAGAGAGTGGCTTCCTCTCATCTCGCAGGGAACCTCATATCATTCACAAAAAGCGCGCTTTGCTTATTCGCATTTTTCTTTGAATGTACGAGACATTTCATTCCGTTGTATCACACAACTTTGCTTCAATTCTGGCCTTTAAAGGTGTATACAGTGGCGCCAGTCTTTCGTTAACCAGGAAAATCGGTCCTAAAGGGAAAAGCTGGATTAGTCATCATTTTCATGTTTCGTGTACAAACTCTTCTTCCATTTCGTCCGTACTTTTCGCTCTTTCTTCCACTTTTGTATTGAGGACTTTCTTATCTGTCTTCTTTACTTTCCGGGCTGGGGCTGGTTTTTTTCTTCTTCAATGCTGTGGGAGTTTATCCGCAGAAGTTACCTTATTGCCGACATATCAGTCTCAGATTCACTTATCGTAGTTTTGGTGTGGCTATATCTTTTTATAGCCCGAAATTAGTCATCCAAAGTGACTTTTGGCGAAGAGAAGGAGAAGCATAATCGATAAGGAGTCATGACTCTTTATGGTTATGATTAGTCTCCTGCCTTTCTCTGCTTCTCTCCACTACTTTCTTTCTCTCCGTCCCCTCTCTTCTTCTCCCGAGGCTCTCTAAAGATGAGCATTTGACTGTGGGATTCCTGTCTTCTGAAAAGTCACAGATATTCGGTGCAGCCGGAACGGAGTCTGCTTGTATATTTAGTTGGTGTCCCGCTTCTTCGTTACCACGATTCCAGATGCATATGTACATATCGTTAGGGGAGATGAATTATGAAAAATATAGAACAAAAGCAGTCGATTTGGCATTAGATACTTTAATGTTCTTTTCATTCAGTTCAATTTCTCCTTTCCAGTTGCGAAGTGGCTCGGCGTCCGAGCTAATGGCGCCCTCGGAGGGCGGACGCGGCGGTAGTCTAATCGGGTCGCCGGCGCCGTCCTCCGCCGGCGGAACTGGAGGAGGGGCAGGCACCCCCGACCGGCCCAGCGAGCTAAGACAGGCAGGCATGCCTACGGCTATTGGTTAGTCGGCTCAATCACTCATTGCAAGTGACGTCATTTCACGAATAATTCAATGTTTTGGAGACTTTAGTGATTAGATTTTAATGGGCTATCGAATTTGTAGAGATGAATTTTGAGTTTTTGTGGAAGCACCCAAATAAATTTTTATAATGTACATGTGTCGGGGAAGTTTTGAAATAAAAGCCTTCTGCGTTGAGGATCAATGACAACGCAGCAGCCGATGCTGCCCCCGGGAGTCGTCCAGCAACAAACTGCAACTGCAGCGAGCAACGCAACGGCAGCCAGCACGGCCCCGGGCATCCAGATGCATCCCAATGGTCCGTCTCTCACTTTCCTCTCTCGAATGCGATTCCCTCTGTTTAATTGATTAGGCTTATTCTCCTCCAGATCTCTGCATTCCTTTCCCCACTTCCTCAAAGCGACATTTTGTAAACCCCCAGACTTCCTGTAAATATGCACGAATATCCTTTGGATGGTGTGCAAACGACAATAGAGCAGGGGTGGCCGAGGCCGGGGCCGGGGCCGAGCTCGGGAGCGGGGCCGGGGCCGACCTCGGGGGCCGGGGCCGGATATTTTCGGCTCCCGGCCACCCCTGCAATAGAGGCGGTTTCCTACTTGGGATCATTCACTGTTTCTACTTGCTTGGTCCTTTAAATCTTTAAGAATAGTTCTGAAAATACTCAAGCCAAGCTCGATTCGATTGCTCTCAATCTCTTTTGAAGTCTTGATCTCGTTTTCTCTAACTCTCTTTCTGATTCCCTTTGCAATGGAATGCTTGCAGGTGATGTGACTGGCATCCCGGGTTCGATGCTGGCAGACCAGTTCGGCATGGCTGGATTGGTGACCTACCTGAGATCGGTAGATCAGCCAAGCATAGTCTCTCTCGCTCTTGGAATGGACCTCACGACTCTCGGACTCAATCTCAATCTATCCGAGTCAGTTCTCTCCATCTTCTTTGAGTGTTCTCCTTACCTGTGGATGAATCCATGGCTTGCACTTTTATTCTCTTCCTTTTTAACAGTTAGATCACATTCACATTTTCAGAAGGCATTTGTATACGACGTTTGGAGGGCCATGGGCTGACTACCCGTGCCGGACTCAAGATCTCGATGCAAAGGTGAGCAGTGGAAGTGGGAAGCGGGAGCAATTTGTATTTAAAAGGGGAACATTAATTAATTCACTCGGCGAAAATGTGGCATGCTTTTTCGGAGAATGTTACGCTGATTGTATTGAGTTTCATTTTGTAGTTTTAAATGAAAAGGGACAAAGTTCTCTAGAAGGTTTTTTATAAAAAATATTTTTCCACTCACCGGGTGAGTGAATTCTTTCTAAGTGTTCTTTATAAGAAAAGATTTTTCATCATGCACTAATGGCGCATTGTGTTGCAGGTGCCGGAAGAGTACTTAACGAACTCGACGATCCGGGACAAGCTGCCGAACATTAAGCTGAACAAGCTCAACGAGGATGTCCTCTTCTTTCTCTTCTACAATTGCCCAGGCGAAGTCTACCAAATGGCAGCAGCATCTGAACTGTTAGCAAAAAAAAATGCTGATGTGTTGTCAGGAAATAATTGAGAAGATTATCTATTAGTTATTGGGGATTCACCTGATGATCAATTGATATTTAAAAAAAAATGTTTGAAGCCGTTATGTGTAATAGCCAACGATGGCCGTTCCCTTTTGGTGTGTGGATAATTTGAAAGTATGTTGGGAGTATTGCTCTAGCCGTCCATTTCTCAAATCTATCCTTGCACTATTTCTCTCTCTCTCTCTCTCTCCCTATATTTCTCTTTCTCTCTTTACTACTCTTTTTCTCTTCCTTTCAGGGATTTGAAAGGCACAATTTATTTAACCGACCCATCCTGATTTTGGGCCTCCCCGGAGCCATACCTCGCCTAGATTTTGAATTCAAGTTCTCTATGTGACTTTACCCACCTTGTTTTCCGGGCTCCATAAAGACCTACCCCACCCTGTTTTCCTAAACACTCGACTGTGACATTCATTCCCTGTTTCTTTATCTCTCTCTCTCTCTCTCACACCCCTCCGTCTTCAGTTATTCCCGTGACTGGCGCTTCCACAAGGGCGAGCAGGTCTGGCTGACTCGATCTCAATACGGCGGAGTGAAGGAGCAGACGGCGAGTTACGAACGCGGCAGCTACAACGTCTTCGACCCGCTCCAGTGGAGGAAGGTCAGGAAAGGGATGGGGTAGACAGCATTCGATGTGACTCTTCAAGAATTTTCGTCATGAAGTGAATACCTGACTTATTGATATCATTGTTCAATATTTCTTTTTTCTTCAATGATTAATATAGCTAATATTATAACTAAGTCATCCTTTGAAGATTCCGAAGGACATGAAGCTCGAATACAAAGAGTTGGAAGATCGACCGAAGTTGCCACAGACACTGCAAATGGTCAGCTTAATCTTCTACTTTCCTTATGAGGATACTTAATGGTTTTCTCGACTTTCGAGTTTCATTCCTTTTTATATTACATATGCTTCCTATATTTCTCCTCTTTTAATCATACAGCTCCTTCTTAGTGTTCTCTTTATAAATCAGGGAAGAAAAGGGTTGACGCATGCCTACAATACCAATATAAGGTTTAAATAAATGGGTTCTGAAATGCTTGAAACCAATTTTTCTCTCTCAAAAATAAAGTTAAGTTAGGCAGAATCTCCTTACTATCTTCAGTTACTTTACATCTTCAGGTAAGCTCTGTGCATGACTTCCTCCCGCCGCTTCCGTGACGCCCTCGCACTCGCACCCTTTGCTGATATGTTCCATTTTATGTTCCCTCTGTTTCCTCCATCTCACTTGCTTTCCCTTTACGTGTGCTTTCATGCTTTCTTTCTCAATGGTGAGGTGTGGTTGTGCACTTATTATAAAGCCTTTTTTCAGACAAATAACGAAGCAGAGCAACACGCTTACATCACAGCACGAGCTCCTTGCACTTTCACTAAACATGCATGTAAACTGAGAACCAGTTGGAGGTTGTAGTGGTGTGTGAGAAATTCGTGAAGATGACCATTTCTTCAACTGTCGCCGGACTTTATCTCAAGCTCCTACTCGTGGTGTGTGTTGCTTCTTGTTCTGCACAGTTCGAACAGGGGAAGGCAGGCACTACAGGGCAAAGGGACTGCAGGGGTCAGAGAAAGAGACGAGAATGATAGTGATAGATGTGTCCGCATTTTCGTTCATTGCACGCAAGCAGTGAGAAAGTAATGCAAAGAAAAGATACGGAAATGAATGCAGAGAATGAAAGCAGAGGACATTGATAGAGGAAATGTTAATGTACTTACATATCCTTCTTTATTCTTCTTAAGTAAGGGATTGGAAGAACATCTCGTCTCTCCTCCGTCTGCGCCGCCCGTATTCGAAGTCTTGCAAATATAAGAAAAATTTCTCAAAACTCAAACTGGAGTATATCTGTCCGGTCAAAAACCAATGTGGGGTGACGCATTAAGTCAACTCTTTTCTTCCCATTTATAAATTTAAAGATCTTGTGGTGGACCCTCTAGAAAATATATAGTTTTTACCTCTGCAAGGTGCTTTTTACAGCCTAGTCTTTACGAATTATGTACATAGAATTGTTCTCTGTGGTCCTTAATGAATGTATTCTTTCCTGCAGAGTTCGATGTCGTACCAGAACAACTTCTCAACAGCGCCTTCCTCGGCGGCGACGACTCCGAATGGCACGGCGGCGGGTCCTTTCGGGGGCGCGGCGGCTGTGGCCAATCAGGGCGCCACTGCTTGAGACGGTAGAGGGGAATGCAGAGAGAGCAGCCAAGGAGAGAAGAGGAGAGGAGATGGAGCACGAGGTATCTGTTCAAGGAGCGCCATTTTATCCCCCCTGCCGCCAAGAGAAGAAGCCGAGAGAAGACGTCAGGAGACTCTGTCAGCTTAGCCTTGTCCGCCGGGATTCTCCCTCCACCGCCCACGGTCAAGCCCCGCCCACCCGTCCCTGTCCCCATTTTCTTTTACCACCTAGCCCCATCCCTTCATCATCTTGCACTTTCTACAATATAAGATGGTGCGACGTATATGTATTGTAGCTCTTTTTCAAGTTTGTTCCTTTGTTAATCGAGAAGGGTTAGTGAAAGTGTAAGACTAGCTGCATAGCTGCTGCTGCCAATACGTACCTCATGAGCATTGCCCCAAGTCCTCTTCCACCCCACTTCTTACTACGGTAGACTAAGTTGCACCCGCCTATTGTAGCTCTTAGTGGTATTTCGTGTCTTACGGTAGGTGTCCCTCTTGTTATATGATATATCCTTGTGGAGCCGTCGCCAGTGCACTCTCCTCTGAGACTCTCTCACTGATCATGGGTCATCATTCTTTTCTCTTCGTTTTGTACAGCTCGTTCTCATGTTCTCCTTTTGTTTTGATTAAACTTGTGCTATCTCTTATCTTATCTCCCGCCGTCTTCTCTGTCAATCAAAACGATTAAGGGTCCAGAGTGTGTTCGTCCTCACTCCACGCCTTTACTCCTGGATGCTATGCCGTATTCTCCCTTCCATCTCCCCACCATTTTACGAGATTACTGCATGCTGAAGAATAAGAAAGGAATGATGAAGAAAAGTGCGGCATTTTCTTTTCGTAATTTAGTTTAACCCATAAATTCTTTCTTTCCATTTCTCGCATCATGCAGTAATGTATACGAATAGTAGCGAAAGCAAAATTGAACTCCGCCCACCCGACCAACATTTCTGCTAATCAGTTTCCATTTACCCGTTATATTTTTCCACATTGTCTCGGTCTCACTACCCATTTGATATCGTTCGGTTTGCCCCTCGCGAATACTTCTAACTTGGCTAGAGTGACAGAGAAAACGGGAGCGAGGGAGTGAAGAAGAGTGAGCGAGGAAAAGAGAAAAAACGACGAGTCCTTTCTGATATTTGTGCAGCATTAAAAAGGCATCTGCGAGTGAGAGTCAGTGATGACAATTTTCTACAGGTGGATTGTAATGATTGATACAAGTCAGACTAGGTCTTTTTGTCTTCTGTTGGCTAGGTCTTAGCTCATCTCAGAGCCCTAGATGTATCCGCCTGCAAGGGTTCTCTCTCTCTCTCATTCGCTTTTCCTCTCTCCCTCTACCAGCCTCTCTCTCTCTCCGATTCTCTAGGTGGCATATTCCCTCTTCCCCTCCCAACCCAATCCAGGCCGGTGCTACAGGTATTGCGTGCAACAATGCGTGTGAGTGTGCCCTGTCGCGAGTCTCTAAACATCTTTAGACCCCCTTTCCTCTCTCTCCCTCCTTCTCTCTCTCACTCTCTTTCTCACTCCCCTTCTCTCTTATCTCTAAGCGTTCCACAACATACTCTCATGCTGTTAATACATGCTTATCTCCCTTCATTCTTTCCCTTCCTCTCTCCACCTCTGCTCTCTCGTGTCCACTCCTCTCTCTCTGCCTCCTTGAATAAGTTGAAGCTTCCCATGCTCTCCCAAGAATGCATCCACATACGGGTACAATCGCGCCCCCATCAGTTTGAGCGTTCCTTGTTTCTCTGCGTCTCCGCCGCGTCTCCCTCTCTCGTTGTCTCTCTTTCTCTGTCTGTCTCTCTCTTCTCTTTGCCAACCCAAATGTCGCTTCTCTCCGATTCCGCAAAAATCTCGAATGAGTCGCGCTTACCTCTTGACCCGCGTGTTCTCTCCGTCACTTCCTCTGCCTCTCCCAACTGCCCTCTCTCTCCTGCAGTGAGAGTTAGTGGTTCTAGCACTGCTTCGGGCCGGATTCTTCCTCCTCCTCACTGCACGTCACTCCCACTTCACCCTCCTTTTATAACTGGCTGTCTTCCTTTTCGTGTCTCGGTGGAGGCGCTTCAACTTCTCTTCTTCTCCTTTTACCTTTCCACTTTCCCTACATTTCTCACGCTGCAGCCTTGTTGGTTTTATCTTGTCACTCGGTGCGTTGTCTCTGCAGTTTCCTCACCTCTTCGGTTCGAGTTGTGCTCGAGTTGACCTCCTCGGGCGTAGTAGGATACTGTAACCCTGCCGCACCTCCCCCACTTGTTGCAGTCCTCCCGGTCCCGATTCTTCTCCATCCTCCCAAGGCATCCCTCAGATTCCCAGCTCTTTCTTTTTCATCCTTATGTTTCTGTTTCTTTCTCCATCTCTCACGCTGACCGTTCTTCGGCAGTTGTGTGTGTATAAAACGAAGGAATATAAATATCATGTTGTTGTTCGTGGGTTACGGTAACAATGAAAAGACGGAGGAAAGGCGACACGGTGCCTTTCGAGGCGGAAATCATGAAAGGACTTGGGGCTAGGAAAATAAGTTATGTCAATCGTAATCACAAAACAAAGGCAAAATTGTTTTAGATGCACCATCGGTACATTTCAACGAGGGACAAATCCAGAAGAAATTTAATGTAATATTAAAGAATGAGTTTTATAAATTATTAGGCAAATAATAATGATTCCCGCATTGAATGGGAGGGTAACTAGATGGAGGAGTCAAAAACATGGTGGTAATATGTAGGGACATAAGAGGGAAATGGAAGACAGAGACAGAGAGAGAGAAAGAGAGAGAGAGAGAGAGAGAGAGAGAGAGGGCGAGCTGAACACATGAGCAAATTACAGTACTCAGGTGTGCATGTGAGAGGTAGAGAGACTGGCGAGAGGGAAAAAGAATGAGCAGAGGAGAGAGAACGTCAAGAGAAAAAAGACGACAGAGTACATACTCAACAAAACAAAACAATCACAAGTGTAAAATTAGAAGATTAAGAAAAAGGAAAGAAGAGCAAGCGCTTCAAGCAATCATTTGGAAGCATGGCAGCAGTTTCTCCGAGGACCAAATTATGAAGGACAGCTTGAAGAGTCACGGTAGATCAATTCTCAACTACAGTATTAACCTCTCGACTTGCTCTCCAAGCTTTTCACGGGGTTGTTGTAGAGGTTACTGCTGCCATCCTTTCTATCCATCCCTCCTCAACTAGCACGAGAAAGGAAGAAAGAACAGAAATCGTGAGAGAGGAGAGGGATCGCTAGAGAGGCGCGTCAAACATTAGACAATTATGGTAAGGAAAGCAAGCTGAAATGGTACAAACTGGAATCTTTGTACATGATGCAATTCTTACAGTTAGAACAGAAAAAAGATTTGAGATTGCTGGGCGTCTCACTGAGTGCAATTCATCTGATATCATTGGATTCATAGCTGATCGAGTTCTATTTTCGTGTAACAATTACCCTAACGCTCATTTCTCATGAGCTGTGGGATAGCAAATATAGTCAAAGAATGGTCATGAAGAGGGTCATGAAATTAATGAGCAGAATGATAATCTGCGAGCTAGCATAGAATACACTGAGATAAGGGCAGTGGGCAGTCTAGAAAGACAACTTGGGGATGCAAAGAAAGGAACGACGCGGATATGGGCAGGGCTGGCTGAAAGAGGTCGAATGGGTGACGTCATTTCAATCCAAGTGGAATATGGCAGAATAACGCGCCCTAATAAATCATCTGCACTGATGTAGCAAAGAATAATGTGGCATAAAATAATAGGGTAATTAAATCTTTGGAATAGATATATTAATAATGATATTGCAATGGTAATCACGCAGTTTGGCCGACCGACTGAGTGGGTGCGGGGCGTTGCTGTTCGGGGGGACCCCGCTGGGGATGGCAGGCCCCGGAAGCGAAGGTGAGAGGGAAGAAGGTGGCTGATGACTCTGCTGCGTCCTCTTCTCCCTCGCCCGTTGAGAGGAGAGAGGAGGAGGAGAGAGAGACAGACGGTGAGGAGGGGAACGAGTCCAGGAGGGCATCTTGCTGTGCTGATGGCGAGGGATACGGTAGACGAGGGGGCGGGAAGAGATCGTCGAAGGTCGTCCGTCGGTGAACTTCAAGGTCGATTATCTCAAAGATATTGGGTAATTCTATCGCAGATAACAACAGAATCTGTGCATAGATCGTGTGAAAAGTACAAGTTCTTTAGAAGAAAAGAATGAGAAAGAAAGTATACAAGAAATTATGCTTATGTTAGCTGCCTTAACCTAAGAGACGAACATTGAAAATGTACAGTACCTTATCGGTGAGAAGCTGCTCGGTCTCTTCCTCGATTCCCTCCTGGAGTGGCTGAATCTCCAGCACGGTCTGCCGTCTCTCCTTCCGCCATTCCGCGCCGCACTTCTGCTTCTTCCCGCGTCGTGCCAGCAAGCGGTACTGCAAGTATCTATCTATCTGCTGAAATGTGGTGTACAATTATATATATATATATATATATATATATATTCGTCAGAATACCAGCTCACGAATTGCACAGGAATGCGTGTTGGAAATAAAAGAATGCCCACCTTAAAGTTGCATTCGTGCATCTCGCTGTATCTCGCGTAGGCCCAGGCATCGAAGACGCCATGGTCAGCATCGGTGAGCCAGTCGGAGAGAGTGGCTAGGGGAGGGGCCCGCTGGGCAGGCTGCCACGTCGGCCGCAGATCGACAGCCGCAGTGGCCGCCACTTCGCTGGTTGCTGCTGCTGTCTCCGCTACCGTCGACTGCCTCTTGCGACCAGCTGAAAATGGTCAACTTCACGAATTAATATTCCTATAGTAATTCTCAAGAAACTGATTGCTAACATAGTCTCGATCAAAATATCAAATTTTATTATGCTTGCCTCTTTATCTTCTTTTCTCTCTTTCCATTTGTCTCTCCTTCTCCCTTTCTTGTTCTGCCCCACTGACCCTTTGCCTTCTTGGCCTCTGCTGCCTGGTGCAGAATGCGAATGTGGTCGTCAAGTTGGCGAGTGCTTCTGAATCGCCGTCCGCATCCCTGCAGCAGACACCGCACTGTCTGTGCCCGCACGAGATGGCGAGTGGCCAGGTGGTCACGCAGCCACGTTAGCTGCAATTTACTCAGTAATCCACGAATTCTTTTTCTATTCTATAAAATATTCATTAAGTATTTACACCGTATCGTATGCACTGAATAAATGAGTTTAATAATATTTAGTTGTATAGGCGTTTCCTCTCTCTCTCTCTCTCTCTCTCTCTCTCTCTCTCTCACTTTGGTGATTGGTACTTTAACGCTTCAAGTATGGGTGATTAGTGAATTTCCACAAGGGCTCACCCTTGACTTCAAATCCCATGACACGCTGTTGTTATGATGCACAGATGGATATCAGAGTAGATTTACATTATCCACTCTGATTCGTCATCGCGCAGGATGAGAGCATGGGGACATAAACACGAGTGGGTGAAGTAGCGGGAAAGAAACATACGCTGTTCTCATTAAAGTTGAGAGAGAGAGAGAAAGAGAGAGAGAGAGAGAGAGAGAGAGAGAGAGAGGGAGAGATGAAGGAGATGTTGCGTTATGTCAGCATTGAAGAGTCTGATGACACATTATTATTATCAAGCAGCACAAAATTGCTGATAGCCAGAAAACGAGTCATCCATGTGTATGCATAAAATGAAGAAAGCTCGACTATAGAATGAAAGATAGAGATATAGGTAGAGGCAGAGAGAGGCAGAGAGTCAGATAGTTAGATAGAGAAAGAGAGAGTGGTAGAGAGATCCTCAACCTGAGCCTTCTCTCAAGATCTTCAAGGAAAGGAAAAGATAATCTGATATTTCCAAGTGTCTTCTCAAGTGCTTCATAATTAACCTCTCATCTTTCAAATCACTTAATCATGCTCAAGGCAATTAACCCCTTATTATCCTATATTCGCACGACTAATTGGCTTGGGAATTTATTAAACGGGTACTATTAGTCAGCATAGCCAAGCGATAACTCCAAACCAAGTTCATTCTCACTACAAAATATTTAGGCCCATTTTTTAAGAAAGAAAAAAACACAATAAATGACATCTGGACAGACCACCCAGGTTGCTTGCTACTTTTTCCCTGCACTTTACACCGCAGTGTCCCTCACTTCTGGCTATAAGAGAATCTATTGTCATTTCCTTTTCTTCTCTCTTTGCATTTCACTTCTTTAAGACGAGAAAATGTACTTAATTGCCCGATACCCATTACCCTCACCAGCAAACAATTCTGAGGGTTCGCAGGGTGGCTCCAGCCATTCTGATCCGTCTCAATAATAGTCTTGACCATCAAAGGGTCGCCCTCCCGTCCATTCCTCTCTGTCAGCCTTTCTCTCTCTCTCTCTTTGCCCGTCTCTCTCGCACATTTCTCTCTCTCTCGCTCTCGCTGCCTGTTCACATATACAATCTGCCGAAGGGGGGGGGGGGGTGGCTTCTGAATAGGAAGGGGACATATATTACCCTGCGGCGCGGGTGGAATGGAGGGGGTCTTTTTCATTCCGAACAGATGCTCTCTGGCTACTCGGTCGAATGCTCTTTCCATCGACCTTCCCAAGCCGGGCCGTCACTCCGTGGCCAGAGAGTGCCGGCCAAAAAAGAACCCCCCGCCTGCAGTCTCTGCTCTCTTTGGGCCATTGCCACTAAGGAAGACGGGTCGCCAATCAAGGAGAGAGAGACAGTAAGAGAGAGAGAGAGAGAGAGAGAGAGAGAGAGGGAGAGAGAGACGAGGAAGAGAAGTGAGTGAACGAGAGAAGGACGGAAATAGAGAGGGGAAGAGCGCGAGGAGAAGAGAGCGTGAGAACAAGAATATCTACAAACTAATTGTTTCGCACATTCTTTTCTAAGCGTGAGAAAACATATATCACAATGCAAAGCTTAACAAGGGAAAGTTAGACACGAAAATCATTCAAGAACACGACCATTCTATTATTAGATTAAGGGAAAAAGGTTTTAATTATTAATAGCTGCGATTCAATTAATCAAATAGGAAGTAATGTAAAAGAAAAAGAACCTTTTTATCATCGCTGCCCCTGGCCAAGAACATGTCGCAGCCCTCCCAACTGCAGCGGAAGTGTTCGGGCATCTCATCCTCTTCCTCCGACTCGTCACTGCTCTCGTTCTCTCCCTCAAGGAAAAAAAATATTCTCTGCACTTAGCCATGAGAAGACAAAGCAAATAAAAGATCGTTGAAAGTGGATTGAAATGGACATTTATGAGAAATGAAAGAAAGCTATATAACAGCTAGATAACTAGATTCATGTGTGATTCAAATAAAATACATAATTCAAGTAGACTATAAAGTTGTAATAAAGTTAAGTTTCAAATATGATTTCCGCACCTGATGCTTTCTCTGCCGTCTGCGCTCTTTCCTCTGTCGCTCTGCTTCTTGGCGTCTCTTCAGGAAAGCATCTCTCTCCGCGTCGGTTGGCTTAGACGAAGGCAGAACGTTGACGTGAGCCTGATAAAAATAAAGTCATATTACGGTATTAACCGAGTAATATGACCAAAAATGTGAGGCGATGGCAAAATTAGAGGAATAAAAAATACGATTAAAAAAATACTTTCTCTCTCTCCCTCTCTGGTAACCTCAATGATATGGTCATATAGCTCATTCTCTCCTCTCCGATCCACTCCGCATCCCTTCCACAAGCACGCGACCAATCCATAGTCATCCTCTCCCCCTCCCACTTCCTCCTCTTCTATCTTCTTTTCTTCTGACAAGTTGAAGGCAACACTCTTCTTCGTCTTCTTCTTTGACTTCTCCGAATTGCTCGGTTCACCCGAGCATTTCCCACTTGCGCACATCGATTGTCCTAAAGCCACATATATGAATTACATACTAAATAAACGGACTTAAAATTAATTTCTTTTTAAATTCAGTAATCTAACATTGAAATTCTTAAAAATTCATTGATTTCACTATGTTTCAAAATATGTCATTAAGATTTGACCTTGATTTTCAGCAGATGCCAAGTGGCATTCATCAACAATGGATGTCGAGCATCCAGGAGAAGGCGAGCTTGAGGTGGACGGCGAGGAGATGCTCGACGGAGTGGACGGGTGGGCGGGGCTTGTTCTCGAGGACGAGTGTGCGGAGCTTGTTTGGGAGAGGAGATTAGATGGCGAAGGCGTGAGCAGCGGCGGGGAAGTCGACCGGCGCATCCGCTTATGCAAGGGTTGCTGGAAAAGAATAATAATAATAAAGTAATACACCTTCACTTTTTCCACTCACCTCTGCCATCGACTCATCCCTGGAAGTGACGTCCCGCGATGGCATCGAGTCCACGAAAGACGGCGACTGCTGCAAAAAAAGAATTGTTTGGTGGGAGAAAGAAGATGGAGATGGAGAGAGAGAGAGAGAGCGGAAAGAGAGGAATGGGGAAAATACGGCAAAAGAAAACAGGGAAAGACAAAGAGTGTGAGAGATAACGAGAGAGAGCAAGTGAGAAAGAGGTAGAATGGGAGAAGTAAACATACAGAAGAAAGGAGATGGAGAGAAAGAATGAGAGAAATGTTGTTAGCGCTAATCGGCTTAAGGGACAGCGAATGGTTCGACAGGAAGTGGATGGAGAGAGAGAGAGAGAGAGAGAGAGAGAGAGAGAGAGAGAAATAGAGGAAGAAAAAGAACGCTAGCAGAAAAGAAGAAGAAGTAGAAAATATTAGATGTAAGCTGATAGGTGATTAGCATAACGGGCAAAAAGCACATGGCCAATTAATGAGGACTTTCACCGATTAGAAACATACCATCCTATCAAACTTAATGAAAGCCGCATCCTAGACCAAACACCTCTTGAGCCAGATAGCCCAATTTTCTTCCAGCATATCAGCAATGCTCTAGCGAGAATTGATCCTTATGTTAGAGGAAGGATCGACTCATGCTTTATAAAGGAATGGAAATTGGGTACATACCTGTTAGCGAATATGGGCCAATAAACACACGTTTATAATTGTAGAGGAAGACGTCACAGGACATATCATTATTATCATTCAACTGTCAACGACCACGCAAAAAGAGCACATTAAGCATGAGGGCATTCCTCGCTCATTCACATCAGTTCTCTTCCTCTTCTCTCCATCTCCCGCTTTCACATTCCCATTCTCTCCACTTCTATCATCTTTTCGTTTCAAGTGATGCATCTCTTTCAATACGTTTTGCTTTGCTTGCATGCATGGAAATAAAGACGACTCTTTCTCTCTCTCTTTCCTATTACTCCTTCTTATCTCGCTCCTCTCTTTTTCTCTACCCGTTTACTTCTCAGATTAGCCGTATTCCCACAAGAAGAAGAAGAAGCATAAAGGAAAAAAGAAGGATATCAAAGATGTTAAATCGTGAGCGACAATGTCAGGACCAGGGTCAGCTGGAGAGACATCAAAAGGAGCCGGTGAAAAAGAAGGAATCTCTGAAGAGAGAGAGAGAGAGAGAGAGAGAGAGAGAGAGACAGAGAGAGGGGAGAGGGCGGAAGAGAAAGGGAGAGAGAGGGAGAGAGAGAGAGCAAGTTCAAAGAATCTGCCGCCGTTACAAATGCTTGATTCATGCAAATTACAAGGCGAAGGAAGGCAGGCGGAAGAGAGAAAAACGGGTGCGTCTTTTCCAGGAACGGATATTACAAGATACATCAATGGAGTTGCGAGGAAGCAAAAAGGCGGAAGCGAACTTTGGAGAATAGTAAAAAGGCAGGCAGAAGTCGTGAGACGAGCTGGCACGGCACGTGAAAAATGTAGGGACATGGCATCCATCGAGAGGAGATAGAGAGAGAGAGAGAGAGAGAGCGAGGGAGAGAGAGAGGGAGAGACGAAACCGCAAAGAAAAGAAGATGGAGGAGAAATCGTGCATCTTGATGAGAGCACTCCTCAAATGACCACTACGGCCCCTTGCCGCCTTCCACATCCGCCAGCGCTGGACTTTCTATGTTTTCTCTGTTCTCTCTCTTTTCTCTCCCTCTCTCTCTCTTTATCCTCTTCTCATTGCTTTCTCTGCACTCTCTTCTCAAATCCTGGATCTCTCTGCTTTCGCCGCAGCTTCGATCGAAAGAGTGCAGAAGAAGTACACGAGAGAGTGGAGCTGCACTCCTCGGGCAGGGAAAGGACGGAAGTGAATCGAGAGTGCAATGTACTGAGTCAAAGCAGGTATTACAGGAGAACGAGAGAAGAGAAAGAGAAAGGAAGAGAGAGAGAGAAAGCGATATAGAGACAAAGAGAGAGAGAAAGAGAGAGAGAGAGAGAATAAAGGATAACGCAAGCATTTAAGCATGACGGAAAATGGTGAGTTAGGTGAGAAATGTGAGAATAAGGAGTGCTAATAGAGTGTAACAAGTTACAGTACTCGTTTCCTTGATGTTTCCTTCTTTCATCGTGCGAAAATTACAATTCGCCAGACGACGTCCGTACATTGCACTTCTGCACTTTGTACGCCTATATATTAGCGAAAGCTACCCCAGCCTTCGCATGAAGGAATTCCTCAGCTGATGAAAAACGGGAGAAGCAGAGGTCGAATGGTGAATACAATAGAAAACATTCACTCTGTTCGATGGAATATTGTTGAGTTGGTTATCTGAAGGTCTCTAATTACCAGGAATTATAAAATATCTTTTTTTTTAACATGACTAACTGGGTCCTATATGAGGAATTCCTGTTTTCTAATCACAACAAAAATGAGATGTCTGAAAGAGAACATGTCCAGAATACTCTAGCAATGAGATACAATTTTTAACATTTCGGATTATGTTTGGTTAGTGACGTTTAGAATTCACACGTAAGGCGACTCCCGTAATGACTGGCCTTTACAGAAAGAGAGAGATTGACGCAGGCAAAGGTGAAACTGAATGTGTCGTAGGGAATAGAAAAGAGTGCAATGGTGACTCCTGCGAGGGTCTCAGGGAGGACCTCCTCTGGCCCCACCCCCAAGGATGGAGAGGACATCGCGGAGGGGTTAGAGGGCCGTTGATGATAAGCACACTCCATCCTGCTCACACCCCTTATCAGGAGACTCAAACGAGAGAAAGAGAGGGTTATGCATGTCCGCCAAAATGAGTATGAGCGAGAGAGAAAGGCATGCAAACACAACAGCGTCAGAGCGAGAGAGAGAGAGAGAGAGAGGGTGAGAGAGAGAGAGAGAGAGTGAGTGAGTGAGCGAGAAAGAGCGAGGGAAAGAGAGAGACCGACAGAGAGGGAGATAGTGAGGTAAAGATTCTGGATAATGAACCTACAGATACTAAAAGCGTGTACAAAAGAGAATAAGAAGAGAAATTGAAGTACATCGTGCTTGAGTTTTGCGGACAAGAATTGCTAGGGCGAGAAGAGAGAGTGAGCGAGAGAGGGAAAGAGAAAGAGAGAGAAAGTGGAGAAGCGAGAGAGGCTAGAATGTATAAGCGCATGAATGGAAGGGTTGGAGAAACGAATGAACTAACGGGGGTGGGGGAGGGGGCAGAATACGAGATAGTAAATCGAGCTTGAGCGGGGCGGCACCGGAACATGGCATACACGGAGAGAGAGAGAGAGAGAGAGAGAGAGTTAAGAGAAAGATAACTAGAGAGAAGGAGATTGAAAAAGTCGTAGAAAGTTGAAAGGATTCGTTGGAACCAGAACAGATTGAAATATGAGCTTGAGAAAAAAAGCAGCTCGTACAAGGTAGCCGGAACGGATTAATGAGTTGAATGAATAGAGTTATGAGGGAGAATACGGACAGTGAGAGAGTGTGTGAGAATGAGAGAGCGAGATAGAGAGAGGGAGAGAGCGCGCTTGAATAAGAGAGATGGAGAAAAAAGTAGATTGACATGGCACCGGAAGTGCATCAATAATCGCAGGAATTAGACGCTAAGCAGCTTAAGCGAGTGCTTTCGCATCTACGTACTCTTTAGTAATAAAAAGACATCAAAATGTAGCACAACGAATAGTTTTCAGTGGCAACAAGAAGAAATGCCTTTTGTAGGTCGCTAGTAAATGTTGTTAATGTTAATTAATTTAATTTATATCGGGTTTAATCTAAGATACTTTTGCTTTCAAATCCTATTGTTGAAGCCCAAAAGTTTTCTCCAAACCGTTAAAACACCATGGAAAATATCCCGATTGTATCAAAGCATAATAAAATGCAACCAAAAACTGCCAGCTACGGTAGGTAAAGAGTATGAGATCGCCGTAAACCAAGCACTTCTTATCAATCTAAGCGGCAGGGAGAGCGTGACCGATGGAAAGGGAATGCAGAGAGAGAGAGAGAGAGAGAGAGAGAGAGAGAGAAAGAGAGAAAGAGAGAGGCAGGAATGAGTGAGACAAGATGAGAAAGTGAGATGTGATAGAAGCAGAGACAAAAGAGAAAGCAAAGGCGGTTGGAGCAAGCCAAGACGAGATGAAAAAGGGACGTAACAAGACGAAAAGAGAAAGTGGAAAAGAAAAGATGGAGACGAGTAGGAAGGGTGAAGGAAGAAGAGAGCATGGGCCCAAGATCGAGTGTGAAGCATGGCCATGGGTGCGAGAGACTGAGAAACAGCGAAAGTGAGAGATGGAGAGGGATAGAGAGAGAGAGAAACAGAGAAAGATCTTGACCAACCTTTCGCATCGGAACGTAGTTCTTCTCAAGCAGTGCAGCTTCTTGTGCTGGGGGAGTCGCCGCAGGGGAGGGCGGGAGGAGAGGGGCGAGCGGACTGGCGACCTCCGACTCCTCCGGCATGGCAGACCCCCTGGAATACAAGAAGCTTGAAGGGGAAGGGGCGGGACTCTAGGAAGACCAAGTGTCATGGGCAAGCAAGAGGTCGCTCTCGTTTGCTTGAAATGTTGCTGCCAATTCACCTGCACGTTTGTCGTGCGTACGAAGTAAATGACGGGTCATTAGCACGCGCCGAGATAGAGAGGACGAGAGAGAGAGATTTAGAGGAGGGAGAGGGAGAGAGAGTGAGGGAGAGAGATTAGAGAGAGAGAAAGAACTAAAAATTTAGAAAGGCAAACGATAAAATGTGAATGAGCTGCTGCTCGCAGAAATGATGGTCCAGACAAGCACGTCGTTCGCACGCAGTAAAGAAGATGAGGAGACGAATGGCCAGAGGAGGAGAGGAAGGGTCAGCGAAGAGAAGGAGACAGAGAAAGAGAAAGAGGAGAGAGAGAGGAAGAGAAAGAAAGACAGGGAGAGAGAGAAAGGGAGAGAGTAGATACAGAAATATACAGTAAGGAAGAGAAACATGCTCACCAGGACGGAGAGACACAGAGAGGTGAGAGAACGAGATTAAACAATAAATTTAAAAAAGGATGACGAGATCAATAAAACACGTCATATAAATGCGTATGGCAGAGGTAGAACGGCGGAAGAAGTGTGAGGAAATGGTTTGATTTGGTAAAGAGGCGAAGAGGAGTGGGACACTGTGGTGACAGAGACAGAAGATAAAGAAAGAAAGAAAGACAGAGAGAGAGAGAGAGAGAGAGAGAGAGATTGACTGCAAAAGTGGTCTTCACAAGCGAAGTAACAGAATCAAATGGACCGTAACGGCGATATACGGTAAGAAGGAACGGGTGCTAGCGATGAGAAGAAGAAAAAAAGTAGTGAAACCAGGAGTAAGACAGCGACTACTGACAATGAGCAGAGAACAAGATTAACACTGGAGAACCAGTGAACTAGATGTAGAGAAACAGAGAAAAGAAGAACTAGAATGGAAGCAGCGCCACTCCAAACTGTCACACCTGTTGTCTTGTGATGATCAAGCAAAAAAAAAGAGAAAATCTAATAAAAAAAGGTTGAAAATAAATAAATGAGAAGTGGAGAAAAGGCGGCGTTGACAGTGCTGAATGCTGATTCGGTTGAAGTAAATAAGTGGGGATCGCAGACTATAACCAAACGAAGATAGGAAGATGAGAGAGAGAAAGAGAGACAGAGAGAGAAAGAGAGAGAGATAGAGAGAGAAGAGAAAGAGAGTCTTTATGTGTGCAGACCGAGAAGACTGAAGAGGAACAAGTGAAGAAATGGGCCATAGAATGAGAAAGGTTGGCCTTTTCATTCTCTCTCTCTCTCTCTCTCTCTCTCTCACTTTCTCTCTTCTTCTAGCGTTCTTCTTCTCTTTCAAGTAGCGTTCCCAGGTCAATGGCATTCCACTCTGCGCGTGCGTTGTACAGCCTGCGCATCATCTTCTGCAGTTCCTCTTCTCTGACAGCCAATCCATCGCTGTCCCCTTCCTTTCTCTCTTTCTTTCTCTCAGGGAAGACCAAAGAAGCGGGCCGCCAACCGCCTGGATAGCGTGGTGGTGTTTGCGTGTTTGCTCCCCTGCCGTCCTTCTTCCCCTGATAGTTCTCTTTATGGTGAGAGTGCAGTAAACAGTGGCCCCCCTAGACCAGTTATCCAAAGGTGAAAAGGATGAGCCAGAGTACCCAAACATTATAACTCCTATAATTTAGATAAGGATCATCCAAAAAGGTGAGCAGAAATTGATAACGATGTAAAAATCAAAGAGCAACTGCTTGAATCACAACGCCGGCGCTGTTTTTTATAACCAGAAGCAACCAAGTTAAAAACAGATTCGGGAATATATTACATATGAAGTCCGAGAGGAAAGATAAGAAAGAAGAAATCGACGTAGCTAGCTAATGTATTAGAGAAGACGTGAACAGAAAGGAAGACGAAGCTCGTAGAGATTGCATGGCACGCGTGAAAGGTTGCGGCTTATGACCATGCGAAGGCTGAGAGTCATGCTTGTGTTCTGTGATTCTGAGAGGCTCTGATCCCGCAGAGTCATGGCTCTAAGTTGTTTGTATTTCTCTCCATGTTATTCTCTGTTTCCCTTTCCATTAATGCGTCTCTTCGAGACACTGCATACAAAGTGGCTCTTCGCAAAAAGGCGCCTGAAAAGTGCTTACGTCATGCCAAAGGCCGCCGGAAGGGACGAAGAAAGAGAGAGAGCAATAGTGGGGGTGGGGTAGAGAGAGACAGAGTGAGAGAGCGATAGAGAGAGAGAGAGCAAGTTAACGAGAGATACAAAAAAAAAGGGAAAAAAAGAGTAGTGAACCTGGACAAGCAGACTACTTGTGAGCAAGCAAAAAGAAGCACAAAGTAGGAGAATGTTGCGGAGTGACATGGCAGAAGGAATGAATAGCGGGAGAGAAAGCAAAAAGAATAACCGAAAAAAGGGAGTAGGACAATGAGAAATCGAGAGTAGCCTTGGGAAGGAGAGTGTAATGGAAGTGAATAAGAAGAGTACATGGACAAAAGTGTACAAGTCGAACAAGTGAATGGACTCGGAAGAGCATAACAAAAGAGCATTTCTAGTGGCAGTTGTGACCGGAACAGAGAACTGCGGAATGACTAAAAGTGCAAAGAAGAGGATTACATACAGTTCGAATCGAGATCATTACAGGCTACGGTAAAGGGAGAGGAGCAGCCTGGCGATAAGAGGGACTGCGTAAAGAGTGTTATCACAATGAATGATGCGGGTTGAAGTGGAAATGATTCGGCGAGTGGACGACTCTGGGAAAGCACACCGTGATACTAACACGCGTGATCACTTTGCTGCTGCTCTCTTTCTCTCTCTCTCTCTCTCTTTCTCTCTCTCACCCCTTTCATGCTCTCTCATCTATCCCTCCATCTTTTGTTCATGCTTCTGGTCCTCTTTCATTTCCATTTTATATCTCTTGTGATAACTCTCTCATTTTAGACTCACTACCTGTTTCGTTCTCTTCTTCTTATTCACTCTCCATCCATTCCTCTCCCCTCTCATAAGCACTGAAAAGTCGAGAGCGATAAGAAAGTGCGGTAATGGC